>JAQJVL010000275.1:1087803-1203425 GCA_035578905.1 Stictocephala bisonia | reverse complement strand
TTTTGTCTTAATTTAAACTCTTGAACTGCTGATGGTTATCGACTTTTTTTAATAACATTCAAATTTTAGCTTCCCTAAGGACTCATGTTAATACCATACAGTCCAATTCCTTTATTAAATGCGGAAGCAAAAATAACGGACCGATTCCTTCATTTTAAATTCATATTGAAGGCCTTTAAATTAACATTAATACAATTTTACTTAAAATATTGTTACCTTCTTTTATTCTTATGTTAGAGAAAGTTTTGTATTCTATATAATCTCAACGAGATCAGGACTCCCTGAGCAATGCTAGAATTTTGTCGGTTTAATGCTCAAATTTATTGACTTTTCTATGTTAGTAGTTTTTTTTTTTGTGCATTTGCATTTCAAACTTTAAGACTGTCGTGATAAATGAATTATAACTAACCATGTATTAAAATACAATAAATAAATTGTTCTTCAATTATGAAAGGTATACTTTTGAATCGAACACAATTTATAATAATATTTAAAAACTTTATTTAGTGAAGCTTTCAACGACGAGGAAATCTTCATCAGACACCATATCTATTATAAAATTAAATATAGTTGATTACAAAATATTTTTAACTTTTTTAAATTTAAAGTGTCTAATGAATATAGCCTTGATATCTAAAGGCCTTACACAATTATTTTTTTTTTTTTTTTAATAGGTTGGATTGTGTTTGATCCAAAAGTATATAAAAACCAATACAACTAATAACAAAAATGGCAGGTTTAATTATTTTTATACGATTGATTATTTTGTAAAAACGCAAAATTTTGTTGTTCCACTTACTATCAATAACGTTATTTCCCCTAAAAGAACTACACATGTATTGTCAAAAAGTCACATTGACGCATCTCTTAAACGGTAAAAACGTTTAAAACCTGACACGGCTTCGATATTAAGCGAAAAGCGGTATTCGTAGACGTGTCGGTTTAAACCATCAATTCTCATTGTACGAGCGAAATCCCGACAGATTCAGAAAAATTAATCACTTCCTTAGAAAGGGTATCAATAACGGTGAAATAGGGTTGGTACCACGGCCAGCCAAATCCCGTTATTTAGGCCGACTAATCCCACAGCCCGGCGTGTAAATGTTTTGACAGTGTCCCCACGTTTCTCATCATCGATTTCTTCTGCACTAATTTTATTTTGAAAATTACGATTCTGTTATATACATATAATCACTTTAAACACAAAAGTCCATATTTATTATGTATCAAAATAATGATGGTTTGGAAAATCAAACCTCCGTTCAATAAAACGTAACCTCAAAATAAATCATTTTCAAAGAAAGTTTTCTAAATTAAAGAAACGATACATAGAATATTAACATTTTAATTAAACTACAGTAATATTAGTATTATAATGCCATATTAGGGGATACCCCTGATTACGTTTTATCGCCTTTGAACTCAACAAAAACCACATGTATAGCCATCCTAGTAGAGCATAAATCTCGTGTGTTTCTAGATATGACGACTGCCTGTGTAGGCCTCCCCACCATGACTGAGTACACCGCAGAACTAGTAGACCGTGCTATTCTCCTTCTTTGAGTCTACATTTGTACCAAACCTGGTGGTGATCACATGATTTACCAGTCAAGTGATCACTTGGCTCAGTCAGAAACAGTTAATTTGACGGAATTTCCAATTCAGAGTATGGACGTGCGGGTGAGGGGTTTTCTTTCTTATATAATGTTATGTTATCTGTTCAGATACGCACACGTACTTTGGTCGACTGAATGTCTTTTTTTTTTAATTTTTTACTTAATTAAATTAAGTATGGCAACTCGTGTAATTGCGCCAGTCGATAGCTTCGTATCTCAGTTATTGAATTGACGTGTGAAAACTGTCTTCTCTTTTCCAACCGACCATTCACTCAGAAGAACCATTCTTCTTCTTTTAGGTTTATTTGCCTCACAATATGTAATGCCTAGACCGATTGTTCCTTAGAAGCCCTTGACGCCTTTAGATGTCCATGGATATGGTTTTCCCAAGACATCGGCCAGTCTATAATGAAGGACAGCTCTGCTCAAAGGTCTAAAACATTTTTCAATGAGTTTTAAACGTACAATACAATTTGTTTTTATAAAAAAAAAAAAAAAAAACTAACACAGTCACCCAATCATCCACTTACAACAGTAGTTTAAAAACTTAAATGCATCCTTAGTTCTAATAAAAATAGTTTCATCCAGAAAAGTTCAAAATTTAATTATTGCTTTATGAACTAATCTATGAGTTAGTTGTTTGGTGATATAATTTCTTAAGTGTAGTGTTTAAGCTTTCTCACTTCAGCCATGCAATTTAAAGTGCACTTTTACTCTCAATCAGTTAGCTTTGTAACTAATGTTAAAAAATGACGGCAACAACCTGTTTACCATTAGTTCAAAGTTGTATAGTAACAATAAAGGACTAAAACCAAACAAAAAGGTATATATCTTATTTAAACGTACATGTTGATATTTCTTTTAAATTAAAATATGTTTAAGGTAAAAAAAGATAGAATTAATCTCTTTTATGTATAAAATAAAAGTGATTCATATATTTTAAAATTCATTTTGTTAAAGTACTTGTAAAATAAATTAAAAAAAAAACAGTATGCAATATTAGAATAAATTAAAAGTTTTAAAAACACACTCAATGAAACAAACTCCTCAGTTTAAGTTGCTTCTTTTCGCTCGAAGAAATTTTTAAATTTCCTTCTGGCTTCATGTAAAAATATCTTGCCCATGAAGTCAGAGTTGAATTCTTCATTTAAATTTTACAGTCAGTTGATTAAATATGTTGATTTTACATTTTGCTATCTTTATTCCAATCCGATTCTACTGAGGCTGATTTTATATCGTACTCAAGTTCTTTTATGATAGAAAATTGATTTAATTTACGATAATAAGAGCATTTCGTAATTTATCTCTCTTTAAACCCCCCTCTTCCCCTTAACGTTTAGTCTAAATTAAAAAAAAGAAAAAAGGAAAATAATGAATGATAAGCCCAGTATAATTTAGTGTAGTTATCTATAACTATCGAGTTAAATTACGCGATCAGCTGTAATATATTTACAAACATACGTAACAGTCCTACGAATCTAGACTGTCGGTATTTCTACCCTAATTTAGTAACAATAATAATTGTTGCGTGTTTAAAAATCTCTCGCATCTTAAAAATTAATGTAGGTATTTTTCAATACAATACTCTATGTACAGGTAATAGATCGGAAACTATTCACAACACGAAAAAGTTATAAGAAATCTTCAGAGTGGTAATGCAATTAGTGTTTTATTCAATGTTTTAGACGATGAACTCAGCCTATCAAACCAAGGCAAGGGTAGGGAATTAAAAATAGCCCCAATTCGTATAGCATTGTTTGTATTTAACAAAATTGTGATAGATTTAAAAATATTTTTTTCCATTTCGAAACTAATGAACAACACTTATTAATTAAGAAAAATGTATGTTAAGTTTAACTTTTTCCCCCAATTTTTTTAACGGTAGAGTATGTAAAGACCATTCTTTATAACACCTAGCTACTACAGTACGCTTTCTATTAAACAAATGTACTTGAATACGTAGGTAAAAATGTAATCTGTTTGTAGTACCTGAAGGGGAGGATAGTAAAAGCTGATGTGACTTGGGTCGTTACCTTCAGGTCGGCTATTATTCCCTGCCCAGTGAGCCCTGCAGGATCTTTTTACTTACGGTGAAAGCGTTTTACTTTGCTAGTTACGCTCTGCCTACACGTTATTAGTATTTTAAAACCATGTATCTAGCTGTTGTAATGGAATTGATCGAAAATATTAGGAGTAGCCAACCTAGACTTTTTCTATCACCACTGGTTAGAATCAGGTCTATATTTTTTGGGAAAACACTTTTAAGTCGGCAAAAATCATGTTTTATAGAAAAATCTAAAAATTTAAATTTTTTAAAATGTTATTTTTCTATATGTCTCCGTCATTTTTTATGATTTTTTTATTCACTAAACAAATTAATGTAGTTTTTATGCCGAACAACTATTATTTCTCGAGATATCGTGAATCTTTTGTTGATCAAATACATGTTTAGAAACTTATAATTAAACATTTGAACGACCCTTAATTACAGGTATTGAAATCTTATTTCATTTATTTGTAAATGTTATTCTTAAGGAGGCCATTTTCCAAACTGCAAAGCTTTGGCTGGCAAGTCGACAGCCCAGGCAGTCCTAGAGTAGCCATGCAATCTTACTGTTATCGGACGATTATTTAGGGTCCAGTCTCTCAATCACACAAGTTGATACTAAGAAGTATTTAATGAAAAATAATCAAGAATGATGTTTAAAATCGCTCATATTTAACTGTATAACCAGTTATAACATTATCCATTTTGACAAAAACCATTTTATGGTCGACTAGAATAAGTCTCCAACCATCAAACGACACTATACAAATACAAGTGTTATTTTTACGGGCCAAATCATTGTAGCTTATGTATTTTGTGTTTTTCGAAGATCGTAAATACCCCTTAGTAGTTAGCCAAGATTATTATTGGGGTTAATGAGAGAAAAAGCCATTATTATTTCTCATAGTAAAACATTTTTACGTTCTCAGAAAAATGTGAAAATGGCGAATCACTAGAAAAATGTATATAACATATAAATAAGACCCAGCGTCATAATATGAACAGAATTCAATCAGGATCTTTATCATGAGTTGAACATTGGTTCCGTTAATAAAAGTATCTTGTTCTCATTTTTTTTAGTGATTAAGTCGGTAATTATAAAAATAATAATTTGGTGATTTTGTCAATTAAACGAGAATTTAATTCTGCTGTACTAAGCCTGATGATGTAGAATGGATATTGTTATAATAATTTGAATTGCTCACTGTTGAATTTTAATACTTAAACTGCAGTTTCCTTTTAAAAATAATTATTAGCCTCGTGATAGCCGAACATTTGGTTATCTTTGCCTAAATTTATTGAAATCTAATTTGCATGGTTTACCCTATCAAATGAAGTGCGACAGCGGTCAAATAAGTACCTTATTTGTTCTGGCTATTGGGCTATTAACAATTCATGGCTCTTTCTAAGGATCTGCTGATCTTAGTTAGTATCAATGACTACACTCATTCATCTACATTCATCAAACTCGTATATTAGCATATTCGCCCATATCTCTACGACATGTTCATTAGTAGGCCTAATCAATAATAAGGAATTATTTCGCTAGTTTTTCTTCCTTTTATAATTTGTAGCGTTTTAAATTTTGAACATTTCATATTTAATTCAAATTAAGTAAATAATTTCTATTAATTCAATAATGAAGTCCCACGTGGCTCAATTAGAAAATCCGAAGTTTCCCCAGCGAGGTTTAATTATACAGGGACTACCCTTGGGGGAGGGGTTGTGGGAGGAGGGCTTCACACTACATCGTTAGGTCTGGCATTACTAATGTACATACATATTACATTATTGTTTGTGTAATTGATAATTTTGAATGAATAATTAATTGTTGCCAATCTTATAAACTTTTGTTTGGGAGTAGTATATTTTAAATTTCAAGAATGGTAAAAAAACATATTTTAAATTTTATTTTATATTTTTTGTTTGTAATTGTATGGTCATTTATTTTCGTACATATTTTATATATAATACTTATTTTAAGTGAAGAAAATAAAGAATTTTACTAATATAGAATATTTTATTATTTTTTTTTTAATTCATGACAAAAAACATTTACATAAAATTGTATTGCATAATATTCATTGCACGTCAGGTGACGGGTTTTATATAATTTTTATATAGCCATTAAAATCTTTTTATCTACAATCATATGCTTTTAATTATTGGAACTTACAACCATACTATAAAGCATACTTTATTGCCATACAAAACCTTTGCCGTTAAAATCGTATTCCGAAAGTATGGTTACTTTAAGTTATAGGGAGCCGAATGTTTACGAGAAAGTTTTTTGCTGTGGGTAATTTTCTCATGTTTCACTTTATCTTACACGGACTCTCCAGGAAATTTTTAGTTTTAATTATCAAACACATCTCTAATTCTTTTTAATGTTTGAATTAATAGACTTTTTACTGTCCAAACATTAATGTAATGGTTTTAGAGGTTATTTTATTGCTTATATTGTACCATTTTTGAAAGCTCAGTGCTACACCCTTCCTTAGAAAATCGTTCAGTTATCTTGGACAACTGATGTAGATGGATTCTCTTACCTTAGGATGAGCCGATTTTATTAACACCACAAAACAATAATTCATTCCGTACATTAGATTTTTATTCTTCAAAATTTGTTTTCCTTCTTCAATATTGTTTAGTGGTAATTAATAACCTAAACACTATACAACTCTTTCATGTTCGTTAATTGTTGATATTTAATGTATAAATGTATTTGAAAGTAATTAAGCATTGGTTAAAAACTACGAGAAATTACAATAATAATCAATTTAATCTAGTAAATATGCAACAATAGACTACAATGTTTAGGTGAAATGTCAAACCTAATTAAAAATATACATTATAGCTTAGGTAAGGATTTATAAAAATAAATATAAACAAATCACGGTAGTTTGGTATTATCATTATTATTACGCCAATCGTAGAGATATTGGCGAATATGTGGTGTAAATGAGTGTATATGAACGAGTGTAGTCATTGTTCCTCAAAGAGCAATTTATTATTAGCCCAATAACAAAGGAAACTGAGAGCCTACAGCTTTAGGTGGAATTCGAATCACGTGTTATTGGTCTGATATTTTAGCTAACTGACAAGTCTGATACTCAGTTATCTTCAATGCGCAACGTGCGGACCCAACATGGACACCCCAGACTTATATAGTAGAGTCCACGCCGACAGCAACCATTGAGCGGACATCGTGTCCGCATTAAGAGGACCAAATATACTGTAGAACCCATTTCCTACTATCTCCTCAACACTTTGTCCCCAAGTAGCTGGGTTACAATATTGCGCCACTAGTGCCGACAATCTGATTCTGAGAACTTAAATTGATCTAAAATTAGAGTGAATAAAAGCAAATGAATTGATGAGGTTTAGACTAAATATTTGACTAAATTAAAGGTTAGGATTAATTCAGGAGACCCTTTATGTAAAAAATTCAAATTACCCCTACTACACCCGGAGTTTGAACAAAGCACAGCCGCTTTCACCAATCGATACCTGTCCTTCTAATCCAGATAATTTGGGAGGTAGATTAAAGGCCACAAGTTCTCAGTCGAATCTTCAACTTTAACTTGGATCTGTAGTTCGAACAAGCTCTTTAACCATACAAATCTGCTATGCTAAAACAAGCGTTAGGTTAGTATAACTCCATGTCTTTGTTTTAAATTTACCCTAAATTTATAAAAATCATGATTAGGTACACTGAAAAAAAACAGTACGTACACAAATACATCTTCGTAAATTAATTAAACATTTCTGCGTTCTAACCAAGATTGATTTGAAATTATGTTAAGGCTAGAAGGGAAATTTACTCCTGTTAAAAGTGAAGACAATTTGTTGGGTGTTTTAACATATTTGGTTAAGTGGATACAAGGTGTAAAACTGTCAAAAGTGATTGACACAAGTGATAAAACTTCTGTTGGTAGCAATGTTCACACTCAACTTGTGTTGCGAGTGTTACATGTTTGGTTAAGTTGGTTGGTACGACAGGAACAACCCTGGTACACATACTTGTCCTTTGAACGGTGCTAGAACTTAACTTGTGAAGTGAATGTTACATGTTTGGTTAAGTTGGTTGGTACGACAGGAACAACCGACCGCTACACATACTTGTCCTTTGAACGGTGCTAGAACTTAACTTTTGAAGTGAATGTTACATGTTTGGTTAAGTTGGTTGGTACGACAGGAACAACCCTGGTACACATACTTGTCCTTTGAACAGTGATAGAACTTAACTTGTGAAGTGAATGTTACATGTTTGGTTAAGTTGGTTGGTACGACAGGAACAACTGACCGCTACACATACTTGTCCTTTGAACGGTGCTAGAACTTAACTTTTGAAGTGAATGTTACATGATTGGTTAAGTTGGTTGGTACGACAGGAACAACCGACTGGTACACATACTTGTCCTTTGAACGGTGATAGAACTTAACTTTTGAAGTGAATGTTACATGTTTGGTTAAGTTGGTTGGTACGACAGGAACAACCGACTGGTACACATACTTGTCCTTTGAACGGTGCTAGAACTTAACTTGTGAAGTGAATGTTACATGTTTGGTTAAATTGGTTGGTACGACAGGAACAACCGACTGCTACACATACTTGTCCTTTGAACGGTGCTAGAACTTAACTTTTGAAGTGAATGTTACATGTTTGGTTAAGTTGGTTGGTACGACAGTAACAACCCTGGTACACATACTTGTCCTTTGAACGGTGCTAGAACTTAACTTGTGAAGTGAATGTTACATGTTTGGTTAAGGTGGTTGGTACGACAGGAACAACCGACTGGTACACATACTTGTCCTTTGAACGGTGTTAGAACTTAACTTGTGAAGTGAATGTTACATGTTTGGTTAAGTTGGTTGGTACGACAGGAACAACCCTGGTAACATACTTGTCCTTTGAATGGTGCTAGAACTTAACTTTTGAAGTGAATGTTACATGTTTGGTTAAGTTGGTACATAAACGTACTCATAGAGTTCATGGTGTATCGGTTTTTCAGACTAACTGTCTACACACGTGAACAAAAACAGGACATTTTTGTAGAAGTTGGAGAATTTTTTACTAACGTTCTTTGAAGAATACGAAAGGAGAAATATTACCATATTTTAGAAAACACATAACACAAAGAAATCATTAGATAGCTTATGAGACTCATTAACAACTTCGAATATTTTGACAGGTTGCATGTCTATTAGGTTGCATGTGCGTTGTTCCAGACCTGTGCAGTTGTGAATGCATTTACACATCAAGTTAGATGAAAACAAATACATCTTCCACCCAACGAAAGAGTTTCTTATAGGACTTAATATTACCCTTTTTCGTTTAAAAGTTATTTGTTGGCTTTGATTTGTTCATGGTTGTTAATTCTTTTGGAGATTTACAAAACGTTCATAACACTCCAGTGTTGTAAGGTTCCAACAAATAAGTATTATAATTATTTTTATTATGATTGATTACTCTAAATTTTTTTTAATTATAGTTATGGTTAACAAGTTAAAATAGTGAACGATTCGATGATGTTTGGACAGGAAGGCGGTGCAAGGTGGGGGCGGAGGTGGCGACGCGGGCTCGGAGGCGGTGCAGAGGATACGGTCTACCCCTGACTGGGGCGAGGGGGCGGTCAACGGCGATCACCTGTGGTCCCCCACCAACGCCTCGGGGGACTTCTGCTACGTGGGCGAGGGTGACTGCACGGTAAGTACCTAGCTGCATATTTAACCAACATGTAGGCTAATATAATCTTAATATAAATATTATATAGGAACCAAAATATATGGGTATTTATCGTGACAAGAATATTGTTAGTTAGTAATTTTTAACTGAACAATAATTAGAGAGATACGTAAAGGATACTGGAGTGGTCAGAAGAAGTAACAGCGAACATGGTAAGTTACTGTGTTATAGCTCTATCTCACTTTCACTTTAAATAAAATCTCACTTTTATTCCTTATATGAATGTTTAAAAAAAAAAAAAAACTAAAATATTCATAACTTTTTTATTTATGAACTGATCGTAATAGACAGGACATCGTTAGATTTGTATTAAAAGGTTCTACAAATTGTCAGTATTGTTAATATCTGCGTCTTAATAGTTTTGAAAACATTTGATTTTTTTAAATATGTGATGGCCACCAATTTGAATTTGATAGATTATAAAACCAATATTTTATATTGTTTTAGACATCCAATTTATTAAGATATATAAATCAAACCGTTTACGAAACAACGCTTGTCTAGAAACAACATTGTGGATTACGGCTATACTGAGCCAAATTCAAAAACATTTTATTAAATCGTTTTTTTACGTATAATCTAGTCTGGAAGATCATGATTAGTTTTCATGTGACTTACCAATTCAATAGTCGTGATTATTATGTAATCCTTGTGTAAATATTGAGTCAATAGGTACATTATGGTTGTCTTACGCGAATCCGTGTTCAGAGGTCGAAGTAATGCAATATAACGCTTTCTTTGACTAAGAGGCGAATTATTGGGAGATACGGAGATTAGCTTGACGATCACACGGACTACGAAATAAGAATTATCTCTATTTCTTTCTTTCCTTATTGTTATATTTATATTATAAATTCGTTATTAACAGACTTCTTTTTATTTGTTATTCAAAACATATTTCATAGTTTACCTCAAGTAAGATTTTGTTATAAACTTTACTCGCCAGTTGACATGGGCCTACAGGCCTGTCCGTGAACTTTATTCAACGAGTGAAGTACCGGCCGTTAGCTCAGTTGGGGATTCGAAGCTTGGACTTTGCCTCTGCAGTCACTGAATCACCATGCTGAAAAACAGTAAGATACTTAAGTAAACTTTATGTATTTCTTTTATAGTACTTATAGACTGTAGACCACATCAAGTGTAATGTAAATACCGCAACCTTAAACTGTGTTTCAACTGACAAGTACATTGCCACCAAGTACGGCCAGACTGTAGACCCCTCAAATGTAATGTGAAGAACGTAACCATTGTGTTTCAACTGACAAGTACATTGCCACTAAGTACGGTCAGATTGTAGACCACCTCAAGTGTAATGTGAATACCGCAACCTTAAACTGTGTTTCAACTGACAAGTACATTGCCACCAAGTACGGCCAGACTGTAGACCCCTCAAATGTAATGTGAAGAACGTAACCATTGTGTTTCAACTGACAAGTACATTGCCACTAAGTACGGTCAGACTGTAGACCCCTCAAGTGTAATGTGAAGAACGTAACCATTGTGTTTCAACTGACAAGTACATTGCCACTAAGTACGGTCAGACTGTAGACCACCTCAAGTGTAATGTGAATACCGCAACATTAAACTATGTTTCAACTGACAAGTACATTGCCACTAAGTACGGTCAGACTGTAGACCACCTCAATTGTAATGCGAAGACCGCAACCTTAAACTATGTTTCAACTGACAGGTACATTGCCACCAAGTAAGGCCAGACTGTAGACCACCTCAAGTGTAACGCGAAGACCGCAACCTTAAACTATGTTTCAACTGACAAGTACATTGCCACCAAGTAAGGCCAGACTGTAGACCACCTCAAGTGTAATGTGAAGACCGCAACCTTAAACTATGTTTCAACTGACAAGTACATTGCCACCAAGTAAGGCCAGACTGTAGACCACCTCAAGTGTAATGCGAAGACCGCAACCTTAAACTATGTTTCAACTGACAAGTACATTGCCACTAAGTACGGCCAGACTGTAGACCACCTCAAGTGTAATGCGAAGACCGCAACCTTAAACTATGTTTCAACTGACAAGTACATTGCCACTATGTACGGCCAGACTGTAGACCACCTCAATTGTAATGCGAAGACCGCAACCTTAAACTATGTTTCAACTGACAGGTACATTGCCACCAAGTAAGGCCAGACTGTAGACCACCTCAATAGTAATGTGAAGACCGCAACCTTAAACTATGTTTCAACTGACAAGTACATTGCCACTATGTACGGCCAGACTGTAGACCACCTCAAGTGTAATGCGAAGACCGCAACCTTAAACTATGTTTCAACTGACAAGTACATTGCCACTATGTACGGCCAGACTGTAGACCACCTCAAGTGTAATGCGAAGACCGCAACCTTAAACTATGTTTCAACTGACAAGTACATTGCCACTATGTACGGCCAGACTGTAGACCACCTCAAGTGTAATGCGAAGACCGCAACCTTAAACTATGTTTCAACTGACAAGTACATTGCCACCAAGTAAGGCCAGACAGTAGACCACCTCAATAGTAATGTGAAGACCGCAACCTTAAACTATGTTTCAACTGACAAGTACATTGCCACTAAGTACGGCCAGACTGTAGACCACCTCAAGTGTAATGCGAAGACCGCAACCTTAAACTATGTTTCAACTGACAAGTACATTGCCACTATGTACGGCCAGACTGTAGACCACCTCAATTGTAATGCGAAGACCGCAACCTTAAACTATGTTTCAACTGACAGGTACATTGCCACCAAGTAAGGCCAGACTGTAGACCACCTCAAGTGTAACGCGAAGACCGCAACCTTAAACTATGTTTCAACTGACAAGTACATTGCCACCAAGTAAGGCCAGACTGTAGACCACCTCAAGTGTAATGTGAAGACCGCAACCTTAAACTATGTTTCAACTGACAAGTACATTGCCACTATGTACGGCCAGACTGTAGACCACCTCAAGTGTAATGCGAAGACCGCAACCTTAAACTATGTTTCAACTGACAAGTACATTGCCACTATGTACGGCCAGACTGTAGACCACCTCAAGTGTAATGTGAAGACCGCAACCTTAAACTATGTTTCAACTGACAAGTACATTGCCACTATGTACGGCCAGACTGTAGACCACCTCAATTGTAATGCGAAGACCGCAACCTTAAACTATGTTTCAACTGACAAGTACATTGCCACTATGTACGGCCAGACTGTAGACCACCTCAATTGTAATGCGAAGACCGCAACCTTAAACTATGTTTCAACTGACAGGTACATAGCCCCAAGTATGGTCAGACTGTAGACAACCTCCATTGTTTTGTTAAGATTGCAATTTTAAATTTGCTTTTCAACATTTATCAAATAAACACCGTCGTTCAATCGAATGCATAGTGCAAATTAGTTTTCTTGATTCAATTTATTCATTCCAAATTCACTGAGTTTATATCAGGCATTGCTTTATATTCGTTAGTAAATATCATTCAAGATGTGGCCACATAACTTTATAGTATCGTTTTAGGCTTGAGATTGAGCACCAAAATAACATTTGTATTTCTTACAGCTAGACATGTATAAAATCCCATCATCCTGTTCGATATTAGTTGTGACTTGTTGCGTCATGAGCTACAAGGTTTTCTAAACTGTAAACGGCAATGTGGTTGACGCCATTACCGTATCATACTGGAGCTTTACGGCCCAGGTACGACCTACTGTCAGTGCAACTCAATAATATAGTTTCCGAGTTACATGTTTTGTCATGAGTTACAAGGGTGCCACAACTTTAACGTGGATGTAGTTCACGCCATTACCGTATCATACTGGAGCTTTACGACCCAGTTACGACCTGCTGACAAGGCAACTCAATAATGCAGTTGCCGGGTGACGTGTTATGTCATGAGCTACAAGGGTGCCACAACTTTAACGTGGATGTAGTTTACGACATTTCCGTATCATACTGGAGCTTTACGACCCAGTTACGACCTGCTGACAGTGCAACTAAATAATATAGTTTCCGGGTGACGTGTTATGCTATGTAAATGTTATTGGGTTTACGTCTTAACCGTGTACAGTAACAAACGTGTTAATTTGTATCACTTATTTTTTTCCTCACATCCACATTGAAACTGTGATTAGATCTTAATTTTACAACTGAATATGTAACACCAACAATAAAGTAAAATCTTAAGAAAAATGCTAACTGAGTAATGAAATCGTCAGTAAATTCTTAAATTTTAGCAATTAATAAATATTTAAATTGTTAGCAAAAACGATTAAAACTCTTAATTCAAATATTTATATGTCAATAAATAATATATGTGAATCATCAATCTCATGAGTTTTGTGGTTATTTTTACCATAGTTAAATGGGTAAAGCACGTTATACAAAAAATTTTCGTAAAAATCGCGTTGAGATTTACCAGTTCTTTAACCTTATAGTTAAATTATTAGATACAGATTTTATATTTGAAAAGCTACGTACAGTATTTTAATCTCAAGTTTGTAATTTCTTGTGATTAGAACATATTTATATTTTTGAGAACTCAACATTAAATTAACATTAAATTAACAGCTAATTAATTCTGTTAAATAATGATTTTAAAATCTATATTTCTGTTTTTTTTTTAATTTTAATAATATTAAAGTAAGGACTTTAAATGAATATTATGTTAAAAATTAATACTGTGTTGAAATTTGAATCTTTAAAGAGAATTGCTTGCAAGTCTTGCAGCTCTTATAAAGGCTGACAAATTTGACATCCCCATATTATTTTCCGGCAGAAATAAATTATTCAAGCAGTATCGGCCGGGAGCGCTCGACTGTACGACATTTCCGAACATATCACTGGGAAAAGAAAATTATCTTAAGTTTAGCATCGATATTGATTTGTGTTGTGAAGCCGACCCGTTAGGTGTATAACAGTTAAAGTTGAAGATACAAACATTATTTTACCTTTATATTTTGTTTACAATTACTGCAGGCATTAGATTAAGGTCTTAAGTTAACACTAAGCAATAATCGTATAGACCAAAGTAAATGTCACCAGTAAAATCATTAACTTGTCCTACAATAATCTATGTATTTAATTCAGTCAGTGAATCGGCCCCCCACGTAATTTCTGGAATTACAAACTAGACAAAATATTTTGATTAAATAAGGCAAAAGATGATGGGAAATATATCAGAAAGGTACAAAAATGGTTAGTATCGAACCCATTAGCCCTAAAATATTCAATACTTTACGGAGTTTTATTTTATTAATACATATACCAGCTTTTTACGTTTATAATTTTTATGCTGAGCATATTTTTTATTTGGAGGGGGGAGCAGAGCCCTTAAATGTTGTCTCTTCCAAAATGTAACGATATAATATGATTTAGGAGATAAATACCAATAGTTTTTTTTTTTTTTTTTTTTTTTTTTTTTTTAAGGAGGCCAACCTCCTTCTTAACCTTACTCTGCCCATTCTTCATTGACTATTTATCTGTGCGAGGAACTTAATCAGACAGAGTAAGGGGGCGAACCAGTACAGTAGAAGGTGAATATTACTGAAAAAATCTTCCGGTCTTGGCCAGATTCGAACCAGCGCTATCTCTAACCCAAGCTCAAAGTCCTGACGCCTTAGACCACTCGGCCACCGGCTCGCCACACTCCAATTTGACACTTCACTTTCTGCTAGAAGTCGACATTGGTCTCATATTTTTTTTCTGTTAGAAGTCAGTAGCACGGGACGTCTAGGAGCCTCTGAGGCAGAAATCAGAATTTCCCCAGGGTTTAGACCAGTGCCAATCGATTTCTCGTGGTCGGAAACTCCCCTAAAAAGTTTTTAAATCCCTGGAGCCAAAAACATTTCGTCCGAACGTGGCTTCTTTTATACAATAAGGTTAGTGCGATTGTGCAATAAAATACAAATGAAGAATCACGACAACAGTAAATAATAAAAGAAAGAACTAGTGTGGACCTATCATAACGATATTTCGCCTATTGATTCATATTCAAGTCACATTCAGTGGAAGCCCGATATTTGCCTCATCACTCTATTAATGAAACGAACCGGTGTTTAAACTGAAATCAGTTGGATGTGCTTCGTAGAATAAGTTAATCAACTAAATGTTACATTTTAAATTTATATCTCCAACACATCCAGAGCGCGGATGAACACGACAGTTTATGTATTAATTGTTTAGGTTCCCCTGAAATATAGATGACGTCACAAAATAAATAAATTCATCAATACGAAAACAAGTTTAGAAAATATTTTAAACAAAGGATTTTCTGCTTAGCACAATTGAGATAATTTAAAACTATGACGTCGATGAAACAAGAAACTCACATAAAGCTTAACGATTTGTGTAAAACATCAAAAATATGTAAAATTACCTCCAACGAAACTCCGACCAAGTTGACTGTTAATTGTCATAAATAAAAACCATAAAAAGTGTATGTGTTGAAATTATGTGTTTTTTAAACTTCACCTAACATGTGTCATACGACGTATTCAAATTGAGTAATGTTTCATAAGTGCTTTCACCGAGTGAGGCAAGCGGTTAAATTGCCACTATATAAAAGCACAGAGGAGGCCACGAACCGCAAACCGATAATGGAGTGGCGATGTCAGCACTAGACCGATGTTTTTCTAGAATTAAAATAGGTATGCATTATAAACACGTACAGGATTGTTGCCAGATGAAGTGGGCTAAGAAGCTCCTCTCTAACACTTAACCCGAGACTGGTGATGGACTCACCCACCCACTATACACGCACAGTGGTTTCATTTATGTTTACAGTGCACACCATTGTGGGCAACCGCAGAACGCCAGTTCATAATGCAGTTGGAGTGTTAGCCGTCGACTGGTGTTTACGTTTGAATGGATGATTTTAATATACGCATGTATTCTTTACAATACCTCTAATATATCAGAAGAACAGGAACTCATGGTTGTTTCTTATAAACGTTTTATTGTGCATGGTGTAGTAAGTGTCTGTCGAGCACAGAAAATGGAGCATTTACTTCGTAAACATTCACTTCTGTAGCCTATGAATAACCGTTACGAAGCTATTTAACATTTGTGCTGTAAACTAACAGTTTAACAGATGTAAGTATTGCATCGTAAATATTGTGATCTCAACAACATTTTTAAGTATATTATCAATGCTCGTGGAAAATAAAATATGTTTTTTTTATTCTTCTAACAAGATGATACACCCTCATGTACAATAATTATTATAGTAGATTAACAATTATTAAATACATATTTAATAATTTCATAAAACTAAAGATATTATTTATATAAATTCCTAAAACTTGGAGCAGTTACTTTATTTAAGACAACCTAATATTGGCAGTGTTATAGATGACAACATTTAAACATTTTTGACTTTTTTATCTTGTTTTTCTACAATTAATCGATTTCCTATTTAACGTATAATGTTTAAACATTATATTTAGTAGTATCAACTTATTCTTTTTATATTTTTCATTTGTCCGACTTTTTTTATGAAAGTTCATTAACACTCGTACTAATTGCATTTCTTTACTTCGAAAGTTCCACATTTCAAATAGCAGCTACCCACCTACCCATACAGGCAAAGTGGTAGAAAACCACCCACCCACTCATACAGGTACAGTGGTAGGAACCCACCCACCTACCCATATAGGTAAAGTTGTAGAAAACCCACCCACCCGCTCATACAGGTACAGTGGTAGGAACCCACTAATGCAGGTACAGTGGTAGAAATCCACCCACCCATATAGGTAAAGTTGTAGAAAATCACCCACCCACTCATACAGGTACAGTGGTAGGAACCCACCCACCTACCCATATAGGTAAAGTTGTAGAAAACCCACCCACCCACTCATACAGGTACAGTGGTAGGAACCCACCCACCCACCAATGCATGTACAGTGGTAGAAATCCACCCACCCACCCATATAGGTAAAGTTGTAGAAAATCACCCACCCACTCATACAGGTACAGTGGTAGGAACCCACCCACCCACCCATATAGGTAAAGTTGTAGAAAATCAGCCACCCACTCATAAAGGTACAGTGGTAGGAACCCACCCACCCACCCATACAGGTAAAGTGGTAGAAAAATTAGTACAGTTGTAAACTATTTTCAAGCCAACTGCGTTAAGAATGAACTTTAAAAATTGCTCTAGATTGTCTTTGAGGTTGGATCTGTTTATTTATAGGTCAGATCGAAACAGATGGCTATGTCAGGAAGCTGTTTCTACGTATATTTAATCATATAATTTTGTTTATGCATTATTCATTAGTAAGACGCCGATCGTAGGGATATGGGCGAATGAGTGTAGATGAACGAGTGTAGTCATTGTTACTATCTGAATTCGACTTAAGTACTATTTATTAATAGACCAATAACCAGGGCAACTATGGGACCTACAGCTTTACGTGGAATCCGAACCACGTAGTGTTGGTCTGATTTTCAGCTAACTGACAATCTGACACTCAGTTCTCTTCCACACACAAGATATGAACCCTTACTACCATTTTTACCTGAACAGGACATAAAAAATAAATTAGCATATAGAATACTATTTACGTGTATAATCTATTTCACACGTTAAGACAACTAATATTTACTAATATATTTTAATACTCAGAAGATGGCGTAAGATCCGATACTAGTAAGTATATATAAATATTTATATTTAAAAAAAATAATAAATGGTACTTAATTCAAAATGATTAATAAATGGTACTTAATTCAAAATGATTTATATAAAGACAGTACACAATATAATTCAAAAACTCATAAATATCACTTGGTACATATAGCTGATTAAAAAAACTGTGATGTAAACATTAGTACTTCTAATTAGTGTATACAATAAACCATATGTAGTGTAGACTAAAACCAAATAGGTCCCTCCTCAGAGGCAATCTAATCTATTTTTCACACTCATTCTTAACACTGTCATATTGTATACATATTTCAAAATTTCAATTTTCCAACAGAGCATTTATGAGACATAAATCCACGTGGCACAAATGCGTGCAGGTATGTGCGTAAACCAAATCAAACAACGCACACCAGTAATTTTTCTGTAAAATAAGATTTACCCTCACTTTATAATACATTAATTAAAACTTTGCATACTTTATATCAAAGTTACAAATATTTTTACAGTGGAATGTACTGTAAAATATTTTACGTAATTGGACATTTACTTCAGTCAGGTGGTAATAGTGACAATCTTCGGCCTTGAGAATAGGACCTTCACTTTCTAGGACTTAGCTCGCCACTGTTCTAGGGCTCCGTGGTTCTGTTGATGGCTTCCCTCCATTTATCCCCTTTCGTTAATTATGAACCCTTTCCTCGTTACTTAAATGCAATTTTAAGACTGATTTTAGTTATTAAAATACTGTAAATTAATTTTAGAAATAATCTATAACAGCACGTTTGTTTTACTAACTCGCTCCTTTCTAAGAACCTATCCCTTTCTTGGTTAAATATATGCGCATAACCATAATGAGCCCTTGTGTGATATTTGTTGTAAAAATCTCCTTTTTACGCTGTCCTTTTTTAGTAGTTTCTTAGGCAACCCCTGACCATGTATGACCCCCCTCCCCCCGGTCATCATTCCGAGCCAAGGAGACCTATGACACTCATTTGTCTGAAAAGATCGTCAATAAACGTAGCAAACTTTAAACAAATCGTTTCAATGTGTAGGATCACTTATAAAGGGAGTGGAAAAATCACTAATACGCGTTCATGCAGAGGGGAAGGAACTCCCGGATATTTGTTTACTGTAGAAGGGTATAGTGTATGAGATTGTTAATCGAAACTATTCTGTGATATAGTTTTATTTTCAATAAAAAACAACCCCAGGTTAAACAAACGCTCACACAATTAAGACACATTTATGTACATTGTTATTTAGAACCCATGTTTGGAAGGTGTTGTCATTTATAGAGAACTTAAGCTATTCCTAATGTTTAACAATGGCTAATTTGGAAATGTTTTATTAAAAACAACATCACAATTAGGAGTTTTTTTTGTTTTTTCATCAATTAGAGTAATTGATAGAGGAATCAATTAAAGTAAATCTTTTTACTTTAAAATATTATAGGATTTAAGTTACCTAATTAGCCAAGTACTGGGAATATAACAAAGAATTTTATGCCATCTTCATTGACTTCCAAAAAGCTTACGACAGCATTGACAGAGAAAGATTATGGGTACAGTTAGAAAAATTTGGGGTCCCCAGAAAACTGATAAACCTGTCTAAAATGAGTGTTACCGAGTCAAGATGCTCCGTGAGAATAAATGGACAAAACAGCGAAACCTTCAAAGTAAACTCAGGAGTCAGACAGGGGGATGGCCTTTCCCCAATATTATTCAACATGGCTCTAGAGGAGGCCCTTCAGAAGACAAAAGAAATGAACCTGGGTGTTAAAGTCGGAGGAAAACTGAACATTCTAGCATTTGCAGATGACGTAGCTATTGTAATGGCAGAAAAGCTAGAGGATCTAACTACGCTGACCAAGGTCTTCATAACAGAAGCAGAAAAAATAGGGCTGAAGACAAACGATCCAAAAACCAAATTCATGCACTTTACAAGAGACCAAAATTACACCCAAGACCCCCTACGAGTTGATGGTCATGAATTCGAACAAGTACCGGAATTCAAATACCTCGGGGTCACAATTTCAAATAAAAACGCAGAAGAAATAGAGATACAGCAAAGAATAAATTCAGCCAACAGATGCATTTATGCATGCAATAGATTACTATCTTCCAAGTCATTGTCACACAAAACAAAAATTAGGTTGTACAAATCAATAGTCATCCCAGTTTTGCTCTATGGATCTGAAACGTGGATACTAAATAAGAAACAAGAAAAAAACTAATTGTCTTCGAAAACAAAGTCTTGAGAAAGATATATGGGCCCACATATGACTAAGGGGAGTGGAGAAGGAAACATAACAGGGAGATTAGAGACCTGTATAACGACGCAGACATTGTGATTGAGGTCAAAAGTAGAAGACTAAGGTGGGCTGGGCATGTGTCGAGAAGGAGAGAAGAGTCCCAACTAAAAAAAGTTAGCAAAAATAACCCTGAGGGAAGGCGACCTCGTGGGAGGCCAAAACAAAGACCAGGTTAGGCTAGATATACAGCGAGTTGGAGCCATGGAAGAGAATGCAGAGGACAGGTAAATCTGGAGAGGCTTTGTTGGTGCGGCTAAATATCACCTGCGATATAGATGGCCCTGGGAGTAAGTAAGAGTAAGAGTAAGTTACCTAATAAATATATTAAACAATTGTTGCTTTTAGCCAACTAATTAATACTCTTTAAATCCTTTCCAAGAGTCAAACGGCGTCAACTAAACCAGAACGTCCAGGTTATGGGTAAATAAATGAACGCGGTTCCATTGCAAGACACCCCTAAAATGGCCAGGGACCTATTGTCTTGCAGGCCACATTTGTCCTAGTCTTAGGCCATTACTTACCTACCCTGTACAGTCTAATACAACCCCAGTCGTAGCTTACCTCTCATGCGTTACTGCGTATCTTACTATA
This sequence comes from Stictocephala bisonia, assembly GCA_035578905.1. NCBI lineage: Eukaryota > Metazoa > Arthropoda > Insecta > Hemiptera > Membracidae > Stictocephala > Stictocephala bisonia. Next base: position 1,182,486 of record JAQJVL010000275.1, on the reverse strand, counting down.
TCGACGTTTCTCTTTGAACGTCTGTTAGTAGTCAATTTGATGAAATATATGTAACATCTAAAACGATATACTCATAATGCAATCTCCGAAACCATTGAACATATATTGATGACATTTGGATGGAAGTTAGCTTTCTATCATAGAGACCCAATGTGAAAGAATTTCCCGTACTTTCATTCCTAATGGGTATAAACAAGCCCTAAAAGTGTTCTTTTTCACATAAGAATAACATTGGCATTCATTTAATTTCATAATTTATTTCAAACAGCTGATAGAAAAAACATAAACATGACACAACCGTCTGGCTGACTTGGTTTTCATTGTGTAATGTTTAGTGTTATTTCTACTAACTCTGACATAATTGCAATAATTTGCATCCCATAATGCAGCCTTTTATGTTTTCAAGACTATAAAACTTCGTTACCTAGGAGAACGATAGCAGGCTAAGATTTTATATTGATATGATGGTTTGGAATTAGACTTTAGAGAGAACCGTGGAGGGAAGGTAAGCAAGCATAGAGAACCCCTCGTAACGAAGCAAGGGCTGTCGGCTAGTATTCTATAAATATTTAACACATATTCACTAGACTACTAGCCAAAACTGTAGCGTAGTGCTGTAACCCAGCTACTTGGGGTCTAAGTGTTGTGGAGGTTGTATGCGATAAGCTCTATCCCAGTCCTTTCTATATCAACACGCAGTTCACTCAATGGTTACTGTCAACGTGTAAATTACTAGAGAAGTCTGTGCTGCCTATGTAGGTTGGTCGGTTTTTGTGCAGGCGAGAGAAATGAGTTTAACAGGCTTGCCAGTTTGCCAATGATCACATGAAAACTTAGTGGTTCGGATTCTGCACTAAACTTTCTGTCTTTTAGTGTCCCTGGCTAGTATACCATTGATAAATGGTTCTTTTTATAGAACAGTTGACCTACACTCACTTATATAGTCTTCTACATTCAATTGATACCCAGTCACGCTCATATCTTACCAAGTGGCGTTTTATCAATAAATAATAAATATTACACATTTAGCACTCATGTGTAATTATTAAGTATTTAGTAATAAATACAAAACCTCTCGCCATGCTATGAGCAAGTTTCAATAAAAATATAAACATGAGTAAAAAATAAAGTCTTAACAGTGCATATCAGTAACTGTCTTAGTCAGTAATAAAATAGTCTTAACAGTGCATATCAGTTACTGTCTCAGTCAGTAATAAAATAAAGTCTTAACAGTGCATATCAGTAACTGTCTTAGTCAGTAATAAAATAAAGTCTTAACAGTGCATATCAGTAACTGTCTTAGTCAGTAATAAAATATAGTCTTAACAGTGCATATCAGTATCTGTCCTAGTCAGAAACAAAACTTGACATACTGTGTTTTGAATCAACTACTATGACAAACATCTGTTTGTTTGGACTGTACAGTTCAGTTGAACCTTTGTAAAACAAATTTAACATTTTAATTGAATTTTCATTTAAAAAATCTAGTCTCTATTTTATGGCAGTTTTTAGAATATGTGATAAACTTTTAAAGTGAATGAAATAAAACTGTTCCCGTCAACATTAACCACACTTCAGTTTTGGTTCGTTAGAACATACATAGAATCAGAATTATGTACACTTTGATTCTAGTTCATGCACAGTGTCATTCACATTGACCTTTTTTAAATAAAAAAAGTAAAAAAATTGTTCGATCTAATTATGTAAATATGTACGTGTAAAGTAAGTATTTACTTACGTTATATCGGTGAAAAAATAAAAGCGATTGGTCTGAGGGTTGAGTAAATATTAAAGTAGAAGTTACAGAATTATTTTTTACAAGTCCTTGATGAACGTTTTAATAACGAAAGTCGTGGAGCAATCCTTACTTCATTTATTATTCACTCATGACTGAAAAAGTGGTACTTGAACCCGTCAATACATTATAACTTTAATAACTTAAATTTCTAAGGTGAAACTTAAATTTTTAATCCCACGTATTCCCATGATTCCTAACGACGTGCCATTTGATTTTAAACCATTACAATTTCCTATCGAACTTGCATTTGCCATGGCTATAAATAAAGCTCAGGGGCAATCGTTATGTGTAAGCGGCATAAATCTTGAAAAATCCACGTTTTTGACACGAGCAATTGTTTGCTGCCTGTTCTCGAGTTGGAAAACCATCATCGTTATTTATTTATGCAAAAAACTAAAAATGCTGTGCACGAAAAACCATTGCAATAAAGAATTTTTAATTGAAATATTTTTTATACTTATTTATTCTAATTTAAATTGGATGCTCATAAATAAGACAGGGCAACGCCTGTCGGGTCAGGTAGTATTTAATAAAACATCACTTACATCGTTATAAACTGTCTCGGCCCTCTAGGCAGAACGGGATACCAACAATTGATTGGCAGTGCTGTCACTGTTATCCCGGCTTGGCTCCTGTGACCAAATACCCTATGATTGTTATCGATCTTCGTGTTTAATGAGGATCGTACCCAGTCCCTACTCCCGGGGGAACTGGTGCCCTGGACTACACGTACTCTGTAACAATGTTATTACGAACAAGAAAGTTCTGTTGACTTTCCTTACGTTTACAATGATACAGCTTGTTGTTAAACGCTGATTTCGTTTTCGTTTCGTTGTTAAACACTATAACAGGTTAAAATCAAAAGTTTTATTATGTATATATATATATATATATATATATATATATATATATATATATATATATATATATAATAAAACTATATATATATATATATTTATATATATATATAAAATAAATATATATTATTATACTTGTTTTTTAATATGTTGTGCAAGTAAGTATATTTTCATTATTAAAATGTTAAATGCTCAATTTCCATTCACTCTAATAATATACAATTTAAAAACCGTATTTTTAAACCTGATTTATCTGGGTAAATGACTGATGAGAGTGTAGACACGCGACTTGAGTTAATGTTTTTATTTATTAAATGTTTTTTCGTTAGAAAAAAGACTGTCAAGAACCCAAGGATTAAAATAGACTCATATCGCGTGGCTGGCCCTGCTACACGCCATATGCGTCCATACACACACGTCAGCTATCAGCTGATTCAAAAGGAAGACATATTCGGAACAATAGATTATTGTTCATACAATCGGGTGGAATGTTTTACAAACGTACATTTATTGTTTGTTTTTTGACATATTGAAACAGTACGTCCCTCTATTGTTTAACTGGTAACATCTGTATTAACAACTTCACTGCTTTATCTATATATTACATTTCGTAAGGCGAATCGGTTGCGTCAAAATTCCAAGCGTTATACTTCACCTACGGCCTTCGGAAATGGCCCAGTTTAAAGCTCTGATACTGTAAATGGCGGAAAAATAACATTTTTGTGATCCGCCTTAAGGCCTCCACCCCATTAGCCCTCTAAGTTCCCATGTTACTCTTATGGGAAGAAGGTTTCTAACTTTTGTGTGTTTTATACCGTGGTAATATGCATTAAATATTCCAGCTGTTAATGTTTTATATCCAAATTAACAAGGCACAAGGACAAACCTTTAAAGAAGCTGGTATTCAATTGTACAAACCAGTCTTTGCATATGGGTAACCTTTTGTTTGATTTTTACAAAACTATTAATAATTCAATAATATACATTAAATATATAAAAGCAACATTTGTATTTTATTTATTTAGGGGCATTTGCCCCTACAAGCTACTAGTAAGAAATTAAAAATCTAACTTAATTCATAATCTATCTAAATAAATTTAACTCGACGAATTCAAATATGACTGTTTACCTCCGCTTTTTACTACTCGCTATTTTAGCTATGAATTCGTCAATTTATTTGTGACAAGATCAATAATTTTCGCAAGGTTAAAACACGTTATAGCTAAAAAAATGAAAGAATATGAGTCAGAATATGAGATATAGGTTATGTAAAGACGACGCATGTGAAACCAATATGGGACCAATATCCATTGTGTGATCCAGTGGTCTAGGGCGGTCAGAACATGTACCTGCGAGATAGCACAAGTTCGAACGCTGGTCTTGTCAGAGACTTATCAGTATTATCCATCTCGTACTTTCTAATGTGCTGGTTCTCCCCTTTGATATGTCTGAATAAGTGCCTCTTACAGATAAAGAGTCTATTGAGAATGGGCAGAGCAAGGTAAAAAAAGAGACTGGTCTCTCCTTAAAAAAAAAAAAAATAAATATAATATGTAAAAACATATGTATTTAGATGTGTGCTCCACCAAACCATGAATATATATAACTTATTATTATTCAGTTTAAATTGAAAAATCAAGAAATTCTAACTGACACAAAGAGTGTGGGAAGTATGATGGTTGAACAATATTTCAGTCAAGAAAACCTAAGATGAACTGCTTTTTAATTTGCTAAAAAAATTAAAAAATGCACAGTGTCAATGGCATTGACACACCCGCCCACCCATACACGTACAGTGGCGCGGGTATTTTGTTGTTATCTTGACCAAAATATAATAATAATCCAAAATAGTGTTTCAGTGTTAACGAGATTTCGCCCACCATCTCTCCCCCACTCACAGATAAACATAGACCCACTCACTTACCCATGATCACATGAAGTTATCACATTCAATATATTAATAAGTTTTACATATTTATATTTGAGTGATAATTTGGCTTTACGTCGGCCAATAGCGGGTTTTTATTGTGGGCCAACAGTTATACCGTTGTTTTGGTAAGTTCATAATTTTGATTTTATTCATTATTTAAAGTGATAACAGCCTTAAACTTATAATACCTTAAGCTTTAATAATCTCTCATCTATACCTGCAAAGGAACTAGATAATTGACTATTTGCTATTTTATGATAAAAATTGTCACTATTGAGTTTGTTGTTGTTGTAATTGCCTTCCACCGTGCCATAATATTTAATTTAACTAAAAATAAAAGAACTATCCATCCTTTTATAATGTTAAAATTATTTTATAAGTTCTAACATTGTATGTTATGTAGTTATATAGTTTGTGTAATAAACTATATAGAATGTAAGACTGCTAAGTATAAATTGTAATTAACTTTGGATATCGCTGACAAATATGTTTTCAATTTAGCAAGGCAAAAAAGTGTAAAACTATTTAAATAAACTATTCTAATCTATTCTTCTATTCAAAGTGCTAAAACAGATGATTACCAAGTATTTCAGAGTTGAAAACATAAAAGTCAAGTATAATAAATCAAATAAATGGTCAAATGCTTATTTTATTACTATTCTAACTATTATAAAACACTTTAACTGCTCTGAAATTGTCTTTCAATCTTAGTTACAAATAACTAAGAACATGTATCGTAAATTACATTGGTAAGCTCCTTATACATTTTGAAGCTTCTAAATTTAGAAACGTATTTTGACTTGCAGGAATAAATTGAAAACTTCCGTAATCATATTCGAGCCATAATTTGATATTTATATTTGAGAAGAAGCCATTAAATAGGTAATTTCAGTCACACGATTGTAGAAAAAGTATTTGTAAAGTTGTATTGAACATTTTAATTTCGTGTTTCACCGTCCGAGACTACATACAACCCTCTCTCACCGAAAGACCCCCGAGGGCGGACGGCCGAGTTTACTTTCCCTTTCCACGTGAACTAAAGTCATCAAATAAACTCAATCGTATTTGTTTCCTCAGAACAATTTAATCGCGTGTTTTTATACGAAATACGAATACGCCGCGCGGGACTACTGTTCGTTGTTCAGTCGGTGGAATTCCCTTTAGAGTTCAAACTACAGCAGGGTAACTGATCACAAACAACAGTACTGTATTGAAAAGTAAGATACAATATGTCAAGTTAGCCTTACACGTATATTTTGTTAAACGATTCGTTGTCATGTTAAACATTGTGAAATGCTATAAAATGCATTGTTCAATATAAAAAATTATTCCATTAATATGAGAAATTATTCCATTAACGTAACAAAGTCAGTAGCTCAAATCTCTGACAGCTTATGTCGCTCTCAATACGCGAATGGGTGAGTGGGAGGGTAAATACCACGTATCTTTATGGGTGGGCGGGATGACCAGTACTACTGTATGTGTTGGATGAGTGGGAGAGCATATATTCATTATATATATTTATTTGAAAACAAATCTATTATGAAAACTTAAATGTTTAATTTCTTAGTATGCACAAATAAGTGTTAAAATAATCCTTAAACATAGATGCAAAGTGGCTTTAATTTTGTACCAAAGGGCAAAGGATTAAATCCATATTTTCCATCAATGCCACTGTACGGGTATGGATGGGCGGGTGGGTCATTGCCACTGTACGTGTCTGGGCGGGCGGGTGGTTCAATGCCACTGTACGCGTGGTATGGGTATGTGTATGGGTATGTGTATGGGCGGGTATGGGCGGGCGGGTGGTTCAATACCACTGTACGCGTATTGGTGGGCGGGTGGGTCAATACCACTGAACGTGTATGGATGGGCGGGTGGGTCAATACCACTGTACGTGTATGGGTGGGTGGGTAGGTCAATACTTCTGTACGTGTATCGGTGGGCGGGTAGGTAAATATCACTGTACGTGTATGGGTGGGCGTGTGGGTCAATACCACTGTACCTGTATCGGTGGGTGGGTAGGTAAATATCACTGTACGTGTACGGATGGGTGGGTGGGTCAATACCGCTGTGCGTGTATGGGTGGGCGGGTGGGTCAATACTACTGTACGTGTATACACCTTTTTGGATCCATCTGTCACTGAGTTTGCGCTCCTTTGAAATTCAAAATAACGTTCATCAATCGACACATTAAGGGGAAAATGACCCTTATAGTGTGTTTTACCCTGCAGTGGATGAAGAGAGACCTTTATTAAAGTACAAATACTTCTCTCTCTGTAATATAACCATCCCCTTCACTTGACCAGTCTGGTAACAGTCGGCTTAGATAATAGGTCTTTTTGGGAATTTGATTACAAACCCTTTCACCAACGAAAAGAAACGAAACTGAGGTAAGACTCTAGTATTGCTTAGTCTACTTCAAAACTGTTCATACTTTGATAATACATTTTTGGGACGTTAAATAACGATGTTCAGTAAAAATTAGGTGCCGCAAACCACTTTTCATGTTTTAACCAACGAAAGTATTTTACATAAAATCAAACATATCCACGATCTTGTCAAAAATATTCACAATATGTTTTTGGTAAGTGTGTTGCAACAATTACTTATTCTAAACCCACATTTTAAACTGTATCATTGTTTACTCCAAATATATCTGATAAGTAAGCCTTCTTGGGTATGTTGGTTAGGTAACAATTTACCTATTTTTTAATAAGTTGCAATTTAAAGTATCTTTACTTTGAGCATTTATATCAATATCATCTTTGATTGCATATCCAAAATAACTGTTTTTGGTCTGTTACAGTTGGATATTTTTCAGATATGCTCAAAATATCTAAAGTTACTCCAGTATTCAAAAAGGGCGATAAGTGTTTGCCTCAGAACTATAGGCCCATATCAATAGTTCCAATGTTCTCAAAAATATTTGAATCGGTAATGAAAAAACAACTTTGTCATTATTTTAACACTTCTAAGTTACTTTCTGAATCACAGTTTGGCTTTCGAGATGGGCGTTCCACCACATCAGCGGTTGGTTATGCAAAGGTATAATTGGTAGTTGAACACCGGTTTCATTCTTTTATAATTCCCTCTGGTCTGAGGATGATAAACTTGGTTTACTAAAATCAATCGTTATAGTATTTTTAATGTTTGTACTTATATTGTAATACATTTGACTTGTGTGACTTTCACTTGTACAGTGTTTGTACTAACACGTATTTAAGAAACTATTGTTTTCAAATACAACAATCGTCTTTCGATTACATATATCTGTTAATTGTGTGGAAAGATGTTTAAATTTTAGAGGAAACACTTTGTATAACCGTGTTTTACACAACAGTTTTTGTAAGTAATTATTTCATATTTATTTATTCTATTTATTTCCAGGTACATAATAACCATCTTACCTTTCCCATTGTATTACAGTTATAGTACATAATTTTACTTATGCAACATCAATGGAAGAATAACGAATTAAATATAAAGTCTCAGTTTTATTTATTTAAAATAATTTAGAATTAGAAATTATGAGTTTTAGTACCTATTAGAAGTATAAGACTTAAAATATTCTCATTTATTTATAAATGTTACCATCGTTTAAATATTTTGTCTGGCGTGTAAGAAGCTTTAATTAAAAATAATGAGAAAACTACATCAACGATCCTGTAATGGCTGTTATCAACTCACATTAAAGCGTACAATTCCGAGTAAAACTTCATATTTTTAATCACTTGTTTTTAGAGAGAAGTTGTGTGTCGTTTACGTTGGCTCTGACATGAAATGAAATCATAACATTGAGTGAACATTACATGAAACAGTTTACTTTATATAACAATCAGATTAAAGTGTTATTCTCTTCATTTCAACATGTGTTGTAACACGCTTCTGTAGAGGGTTTCTGTTTTAAAATAACGCACATAACACGCATAGTTATATCGTTTCCAAAGCTAACGCAATTTGATTCGATAGCACTTGTTGTTTTTAAGAATTTATGACAAAATGAAATTAATTTGTATTTTACACATAAGGTTACCTGTAACATTTTAGGGAGGGGGGTCACAATTAATTATAAGTTTGGCTATAATAAGTTTTAAAAACGTCTTATTTTTAAAAACAAATATATTACACATCTAATTCCGCAATTTTTACAGTATAAAATCACTCAGTTAAAAAACTACAAAGCTCTATTATACAGGGTGGTTGAAAGCGATTGCACCCCCTCTTTACTGTTTTATTATTTTAGATACGAGAATTATGTTTGTGGAAATCTTACTTGATACAAAGGGCTACAATAATAATGATAATTTTCAAGATTTTACCTTCAGAGGAAAGAAGAGTGGGGGATATGTTGATATTTATTTTCAAATAACACTTGAAATTTTGTCACATATAATTTTAAGGGTTTTGGTTAGCTAATAAAAAAGATATAATTTAAGATTTGAAAGCGGACCACTCTACAAGAAATGGTAGCCCAAATAGAATTAAAAAAATATACGTATTGTTCGAATATTATTTAAAGATTCTAAACAGTGTATTTTTTATCGGCTAAGCGAGACCTTTAAATGTTATACTACAAGACTATAAGTCCTATTTGTAGACCTTTTCTCCCCCCCCCTCCCCCTTGATGGTCAAACATTTTAAGAGGCTGCCATTTCTTTCAGGGTAGTCCGATTTTAAATATTTAAGCGTATTTTTTATTGGCTAACCAAGACCTTTAAAATGATAAGTTACAAGACTATAAGTGATATTTGAAAATGTTGAGATATCCCCACTCTTCTTTCCCCTGAAGGTAAAATTTAGAAAATTATCATTATTATTGTAGCCCTTTGTATCGACCAAGATTGCCACAAACATAATTCTCGTATCTAAAATCATAAAACAGTAAAGAGGGGTGCAACTCACTTTTCAATCCCCCTGTATAATATAGCTTTGTAGTTTTTTTTATCTGAGCAATTTTTAAGTAGCACTGAGTCTAAGTGCTATTTGAAAATGTTGAGTTACCCCCCCCCCCCCACCACCTATAGTTCACTGAGGACAAAAAAAATTTAAACCATCATTATTAGTTTAGCACTTTGTTTTTAGTAAGACTGCCACAAATATATTTCACATGTCTAAAATAACAAAAAAGTTAAGAAGGGTACAACTTTCTTTTCAATCACCCTGTATAAATCGTTTATGATAAAATCGCCTGTGACGAAACGTAGAGTGAAATCAACACGAATTCATCGGATGTGGCAGCCACTCGTGACGTAACTGATAATAGAGGGTTAAGGAATGTAACGGTTACACGCGTACTAAGTATTTGGTAACAACTGTTATTCTGACATTCAGTTTTGTAGTTTCGTACAAGTAGCAGCGTGGGAACTGATTCAAAGTTGGGAACGGCAACCCACCCTACACACGGCCAACACCACGTAAGGTAACTCTGCAGCAGTTTAGTAAGGTTCTAAATCTTAAACATCACAAGGAATCTACTAAAAGCAAATTGTGAAACAACTACTTAAACTATGACATGTATAATTTGTGAGTATTTTAATGATAGTAAATTATGTGTTGATTTGTCTAATGACATGCAGAACTGTTCGAGTAAGCCTCGGTATTGACTAAATCGCCGGCCAATCACCTAACTGTACAAAGCAGTCATGAGCAATTAATTAGCCGTTTAACCAATATCATAACGCAATGTACTAATTAACTAACTGAATTATGCAACCTTGGTTGCTTTTATCTAATGAACTCTCTTTTCAACCCTACTGGAAGTGTAACGTGCTGGATTGTTTCCAAGTAATCATTAATTTACGGACCATAGTATAAATAGTTTATGAACTATGGAGTGAAAATTGGTGGATAAAGGTTGCTATGGCAGATAGGTTGTTGTAAACTACAGACTAGAGTGTGTTTTATTTGGTAAAAGTGTTAACAAATAGAAAATATGTTCAATTTTCTTTTTAAGGAAACCTGTTATCTAATTGACATTGTTTATTAATAGTTATGTTCTGAATTAAGACTCCAATTAATAACAATTAGTATGGGTATAAAAATGAATATTTACAAACAGAAAAGTCAGATTATGTGGATATTATAATCTCGTATTTTATTCATAACGCAATAAAATGAGTTAATTTCTGAACTATCAGTTGTCTTCTTCTTAATCAATTTTGAAGTATATAAATGTATTCTGGCCCATAAAGGCATATTATTGAATGCAACTGGTAATTGAATTTTAAATATAATCCTAAATGAACATTATAAACTTATAATTTTAATTGGAATTATGCCTCTACGACACAACCGATACAGTAATGTATACATATCTCTTGAATAATTTTAATAACAAGTTAAATTAGAAAAAACTATTAAATTTGTATTCTTAACTTAACGAATTAATAATAAAAAAAATGCACTGGTCGTAAAAACTATGACATATTATTCCAGTGATTAAACATGTATTTACATGCGGGGGGGGGCTGATGAGACGACCCGACGTCTGGGGGTTGAACACACGTTCAGTGCAATTGTGAACATTTTTCGGCATAATTTATTTATTATTTAAACGCCGATCGTCAAGACAAGGGTGAATATGAATTTCGAAAGAATATGATGAGTGTAGATGAGCGAATGGAGCCATCGTTAAAAACTTCGACCGACTGTTTTATTAGAAAGCTTCATTAATTCGTATACTTTTTAGCTTACGAAGCTGGGCATTAACCAACTACGCTACCGCCAAATTATGCTTGCTCTTTATCAGAACTTGTGCTGGAAACATTACACAACCTCCTATTATCATATTCTCTTTTTCCTAAATACTGTAGGTGTTTGGTGGAGCGGCGAGTGGAGTGAAAGACGATCGTTGAAACGTAAAAGAAATTCTTACAACGACGTCAGATTTTGTTACGACACACTTCAGTTGTCCGTAAAGCGGTGGATAACATTTACCAAGTAAGGGGGCTGCGATATTGAAGTGTTAGTCGTATGTGAGTTGATGAAACAGAGGATTTTACTCTGTGATTCACATCTACCCGTTACACAAAACTCTTCGAGAACATCTGTGGTTCACATCTACCCGTTACACAAAACTCTTCGAGAACATCTGTGGTTCACATCTACCCGTTACACAAAACTCTTCGAGAACATCTGTGGTTCACATCTATCCGTTACACACAACTCTTGGAGAACATCTGTGGTTCACATCTACCCGTTACACAAAACTCTTCGAGAACATCTGTGGTTCACATCTATCCGTTACACACAACTCTTGGAGAACATCTGTGGTTCACATCCTACCATTTACACACAACTCTTGGAGAACATCTGTGGTTCACATCTACCCGTTACACCACAACTCTTGGAGAACATCTGTGGTTCACATCTACCCGTTACACACAACTCTTGGAGAACATCTGTGATTCACATCTACCCGTTACACACAACTCTTGGAGAACATCTGTGATTCACATCTACCCGTTACACACAACTCTTGGAGAACATCTGTGATTCACATCTACCCGTTACACAAAACTCTTGGAGAACATCTGTGATTCACATCTACCCGTTACACACAACTATTGGAGAACATCTGTGATTCACATCTACCCGTTACACACAACTCTTGGAGAACATCTGTGATTCACATCTACCCGTTACACACAACTCTTGGAGAACATCTGTGATTCACATCTACCCGTTACACATAACTATTGGAGAACATCTGTGATTCACATCTACCCGTTACACACAACTCTTGGAGAACATCTGTGATTCACATCTACCCGTTACACAAAACTCTTGGAGAACATCTGTGATTCACATCTACCCGTTACACACAACTATTGGAGAACATCTGTGATTCACATCTACCCGTTACACACAACTCTTGGAGAACATCTGTGATTCACATCTATCCGTTACACACAACTCTTGGAGAACATCTGTGATTCACATCTACCCGTTACACACAACTCTTGGAGAACATCTGTGATTCACATCTACCCGTTACACACAACTCTTGGAGAACATCTGTGATTCACATCTACCCGTTACACACAACTCTTGGAGAACATCTGTGATTCACATCTACCCGTTACACACAACTCTTGGAGAACATCTGTGATTCACATCTACCCGTTACACACAACTCTTGGAGAACATTTGTGATTCACATCTACCCGTTACAAAAAACTCTTGGAGAACATCTGTGATTCACATCTACCCGTTACACAAAACTCTTGGAGAACATCTGTGATTCACATCTACCCGTTACACAAAACTCTTGGAGAACATCTGTGATTCACATCTACCCGTTACACAAAACTCTTGGAGAATATCTGTGATTCACATCTACCCGTTACACAAAACTCTTGGAGAACATCTGTGATTCACATCTACCCGTTACACACAACTCTTGGAGAACATCTGTAATTCACATCTACCCGTTACACACAACTCTTGGAGAACATCTGTGATTCACATCTACCCGTTACACACAACTCTTGGAGAACATCTGTGATTCACATCTACCCGTTACACACAACTCTTGGAGAACATCTGTGGTTCACATCTACCCGTTACACACAACTCTTGGAGAACATCTGTGGTTCACATCTACCCGTTACACACAACTCTTCGAGAACATCTGTGATTCACAGCTACCCGTTACACACAACTCTTCGAGAACATCTGTGGTTCACTTGTTTTGTTGACAATTTACTCAAGCGTTTTAAAGGAAATATTTTAAAGCATGATATTTATTAAATTTATTTATGTGTACCTTCCTACCTGAGGCCTGTATGCAACTCTATAGAATCCTTTGTACACCCTTGTATGATGATGCATATGACTTATGAAGGGTGCATATACTTTAGTTGTTCTAATAACCGCTTCTGATCACAACCATAATTAATTTAACAGTATTTTCAAAATAATATTAATTTTCTACATTCGAATGATTTAATTCCCATGTTCGATAATTACTCATCGCACAACTCAAAAGTCGTGTTTTTTCAAAAAGTACCTGAATTGCACTTCGGACCATCGTTTTGTGTAAACCCCTTGTAACAGTTCGCTAGTGATCACCTTTGTTAGTGATAACAATTTCGGTTACAGACAACATTGTTAAACTATTTAACTCAGGCAAAGAGTAATAATAATTCTGCTAACTCAATGTTTTTTGGCGCTTACAGTGTTTTATTGTTAGTTATTATTTAATACTTCTATGGCAAATTTGGATTTTGAATTTGTCTAATTAGTGTGTGAGTGATTGTAGTCATTGTAACAAACTACGGCCGACTATTATTTTGAAAGTGTCATTAACTAATAGCTCAATGTAAAATGAACAGCTGGTGACTATCAGCTGATCCCAGAGCCAAAACAAGTTTTGACTCTGGGATCAAACTGAGAAAGTTTAGCTTATGAAACTCTGCTTAAGCAACTACTCTATCAACAGATTATTACTTATATTGCATTTTAATATTAATTTTGATCTTCTTTTTCCTAAAAGAATAATTTTAATGTTATTGTTAGGTTTTTTTAGTTTATAATACACTTTCAAGATGCATTCCTTTTCAGCTTAACGCTTTTAAGTAAACAAATACCACAACCAAACTCAAAATTAAGATAATATTTGATAAATAATTCTGTAATATATAATTTAATAAAATCTTTAGTTATATTTTAATATAAAATTAGAACTGAGAAGGAGTATAAACAGTTTATAAGTAATTTTACACTTGATGATGATAAATAAAACTAAATAGTAATTTAACGTTTTAAGTGAATAATAAATAAATATTTTGCCATTTGTCGGTGGACGTTTCATTACGCTAAATTAGCAAAACACAATGTTAAACAGATCACTCGGTTACTTTGTCAAAACAAATAAACGTTGTTAAAATAAATATTCTTTGTCACCATTCCAAATGTATGTGTTATGTTACATTAGACGTGATGCTTGAAAACATTTGGAAAATAGTTTTTTATTATTTATGGTTGATTCAAAATTAAACGTTGCTTAACATCGATGTTATCCTAGAGTACTTTAGTCGCAAAAATATTTTACAATAATTCCAGTTCATGATAATAAAAATGTACAACATCTTTACAAACGTACACTTCAGTTAGACTTAAATATCTTGAGCTACAATCACGTAAACAGCAATTTAATTGCAATAAATTTGCAAACTTCCGAAATCCTCATTTTCCACCGCCAATTTGATTTGAAAGTGTTTATAGAATTTAAAGTTGAACGTATGTATAACATTGTCTTCATAATTGTATTTGTTTTTGTAGTGAGGGTAAGTCGTATGATGAGTGTGTATATCATACGACGTATTTATTGTTATTATTATCATTTATTTATCACTAAGACGCTTATCGTATAGATTTGGGCAAATATGAGGAGCTAATGAGTGTTGTGTGTCGTCATTGTTACTAACTATGTCGACCGTTATTATTAGTTGGCTAACCTGGACATCTGAAGGAACAACAGCTTTACGTGAAATCCGAACCACGTAGGATTTGTCGATGTTTAGCTAATTAACCAGCTCGATACACCCTTATCTTCCCTACCTAACATCCGTACCGTCGCTATCACCTAACCAGGACACCCCAGACTTTTCTAGTAGTGTCCACGTCGTTGGCAACCATTGGTCATACTCCGAGTCAGTTAAAAGAAGACCGATCATATATCGTTTACAATCTCCACAACACTTTGTTCCCAAGTAGCTGATCTACAGCACTGCGCCATATAGGCGAAAGTATTTTACTGATACTATATATCGTACGTAATAGATTCATTTTATTTTCCAATTTATAATATTTTACATATATTGTACAAGTAATAAATTGTTCAATACTATGCGATGTTCAATTGATGATTCAATTGATTTGGCTTGTTATAAATCAATAAAATTCTTTTACGATCTAAGTCAGAAACATATGTTTGCAAATTCGGAAATCGACTTTCCGAAGTATGTGGACGACAGGTCAACAATTCATAAAACTGTTTATCAAGGGTTAAAATGTGAGAGGGATTGTGAGATATTGGCCTATTGCGAGCCTGCCCAGCCCACTCACATTCCCTACCCACATTCCCCGAGTATCATTTACATTCACTTTAATATGCTTCTCATCAAGACAAAGTGTGATATCGTTTTCTGTAAAAAGAGAACTTCTTCGTTATTGGGACAAGACTCGTAGAGTGGGGCTAACTAAACGTTACAATTGTCAGTAAACTGTACACTATTATTCTTCGTAGTGTAGGTAAATGCTATTACTTTTTTAAACATATAGAGTGTTTTATTAGTATAATATTCATATATCATTTGGAGATAAAGTAATTTTAAACTGACTTAATACCAGTTGACCACAAGCAATATGCTTACCTGCAGAAAATACGTGCACCTGAGTTTTAAGGTTGTTTTCTAAGGAACTAAGAGGCATACGAAAATTCTAATCACACCGTTGTTTTCCTCGTGTAATTAAACGGTATTACATATAAGTTATTACAAGATTTAATAATTTTTATCCTAGATGGAACAAATAAGTACCGGAATTAGTTTTAATTAATTTTCACTCCACATCAATGTTACGCCGTTATTACTAAAAATATCGGTAATGTATCGCATTTATATTTCAATACCTGGTTGATAGGAATGTTTTCTATAAGTTTTATGCATTTTAGAATTTTAACTATTCAAGAAAAAAGTTATTTACAATTAATTAATTATTAAAAATTGCTTTAAATTGATATTTTTCGATTTATTTAAATCGATATAAAATCAATGCATTTACTTACAAAAAATGAAAGTAACGTATCGTAACTATAAATGTCATAAGGATTACAACAAGACCAAGTACTCAATTTTACTTTCTATTGTTGAAGTAAGAAACGTATATTCATTAACAAATTTTAAATATGTAGAATTTAATTTACAAAATATTTATAACTTATAATTTACGTTTATCATATGTACCATATCATTCACCTACCGACCTACTTACACACGTTCAGTTGTAATAACTCACCCACCCACCAATACACGTACAGTTGTAATAACTCACCCACCCACCAATAAACGTACAGTGGTAATGACTCACCCACCCACCCATACACGTACAGTGGTAATGACTCACCCACCCACCCATACACGTACAGTGGTAATGACTCACCCACCCACCCATAAACGTACAGTGGTAATGACTCACCCACCCACTTATACATGTACAGTGTTAATCATAAGACCACTGATAACACATTATAAGTCCCAGGCCTACCTGTATTATAACAAATCTAGCGCTGTACGTAACTCGTATACGAAAATTACCTAAGCATAAAAAAGTTTTGATATTATTTTTACTATCTGAAACCACCATAAAACATAGGGCATTTAATTGTAAAAAACTGATTAAGCCGCCCATTTTCAATATATCATCTATCAATAAATAATACCAATAAATCCAAACTCAATACAGTTAAGTACTACTGGTTACTTTATGATGGTATTAAATAATTAATTTAATTTGCATATTTTCTTTTAACATTCTGTCGGCATTGCTTCTGCTTCATTGATCTCTATGAATTATGTTTATTACTATTCTATTGAAAGCTACTTTCAGTTGGTTGTCATATCTCCATAAATCACTTACTGTAATTTTTATTTTGATATTAATGTTGTTATTCCCTGGCACTGATTTACACTTTTTTGAGTTATTGTAGTTATGAGTTGATTTTTGTTATGTTACAATAGCTGGCATTGAAGCCTTTTGTATGACATTTTATTTATGAAATTAAGAAACCGCTGGTATTAATAAATACATAAATATTTGTAATCCCCTCAAAAAACAAGTGAATGCGCCCGGTTTAAAGTTTGTGGGCAGCTCTACAGTTTAAAAGATCCCATTAGTGGCACAGTTAAAGACACCTGTACAGTGCCTGAAATTATTCTAATAAAACATTATGCCGTTTTAACGAAACAATTCGTATAAATCACTTTTTAAACAATATTATTGTTTGCTAATATTAATTAATTTTCAACGAAGTCTTATTTAAAGATTTTTATTTTAACTGTAGTTTTTACTATGCAATGTTATTTTCCAGCAAATAAATTATTAGAATGACAAAATAATTCTATGTATTTTATGCATAGTTATACAGTTTAACTTTCACCTAATGTGTATTATCTTTCATTCTAACGAATATTTGCGATACATTTTATAATCGGTTAGTTTATTACTTTTATCTCACGTAATATTATAAATATGTAGGTTTTAAGAATTTATTTACGATCAAATAATATTTTTTACGAGAGCACAATTATAATAAATTAATTTGTGAAAGACAGTTATAATCATGTTACAAACTAAACTATACTTGCAAAGACAGTCTCCAACCCCTCTCTCCGTGTTTTAGTTATTGATGCTGAGGTACATGGATGGAGGAAGTTAGACTCAGGTGCGCTGGGATATTTGAAGGGTGGAAAATCCCTCAAAGTGACAATGATAAGAACGAACAATAAACAGGCGGAAACGAATATCTACGACAAGAAGTGAGAAGATAAAGAATCTGATTTCATTTAACCTGGGAAATCTATCGCCTCTTCTCAATTACACTTGAATTGATCGAAAGTTCGTCTTCAAATGCAATACTGTTGTCTTAGATTCCCCGAATCGCACATTATTCACAGAACTAAGTTGTCTTTCGTTCTCCTACTTAACTATAAATTTGCGTATTTGTTGTACAGCTGTTTTGAAGTCAGGTGTTCGATGATTGGTGTTTACGAATGTGTAGTACTAAAAAATTCTTAAATATTCTGGACGGTTAGATTCAATAACCCATTTTTTATATCTAATGTGTGTCCTGGAGATTGGGGGGTGAGGGTGGGAGGAATGGCAACAATACATCCAAATATTGGAAATATTCACATGTCCGGTATGTCCAATCGGTTTTAATATTTCGATATATTAGTATTGAACATTTCTATCGATATTATTAGCAATATCGATATTTTAGTCCGATATGTCATATCCCTTAAGGCAGCAATCGGGAACTGGGATTAACAGTTTCATAAAAATTTTCCTCTGGGAAGTGAAGCTCGCCAAGTAAGTCTCATGTAATATATAACTTTTTTACAAAAAAGGACATCCATACTAGTTCAAGGTGTGAGCGAGAAAGGAGAATCTGCTGACGCAGCTTTGCATGTATGTTGGACGCTCAATAAACACCAGAACAATTTTCAGACTCTGAGATAGTAAAAGAATGTTTGCTAGGAGTAGCCGCAGTATTTTTGAAGATAAAAAGGATGTTGTTGACGTAATCCATCGGCGGATAAAATCAATACAAGAAGAACTGAAATATTGGTTGGAGACAATAAAAGGCTTTTGCTAGAACTTCTATAAATGGCGCCTTGCTATGCTACAGCACTTGATGAATCACGTGATATTGTTGACGTGTCTATATTTTTGAAGTTTTGTGATATTGAAAATAAAATATTAATGGAAGAATTGCTTACAGTTTTGCCATTTAAAGGCCAGACTCTTGGAGAAGATTTATTCCAGACTGTTGATGACTTCATGACAACATCAATCACTAGTTACGATAAAATGGCGTCTCTGCCAACTGAAGGGTCCCGGCTATGGTCGGCAAAGAAAGGAGGCTTGCAAAGCGAATCAAAGAAAAGAATGCGTAATTATTATCTTAGCAATGCATAAATAACCAGGCATCCCTATGTAATGACACTCTGAAAGAGGTAAATCTAGTAGACCTTCTCGTTTAGGTTATATTAGGTTTTCAGTTAATTTTTGCAATCAAATGTTACAATGTTTTGAATATTTTTATTTGTTGTTAATTAAGTTGTTAATTTTCTATTAACATTAAAATTATTTTTCTATGATAGTCAAAACCCAAACTTATATATTCTATAATCAATAGTAGGCCTGATTTGAGCGTTAATTTGATTCACTCGATGGAGGCGTATAACGAAGTTTTGACTAGTTTTTTTTTTTTTTTTTTTTTTTATGGACCTCCTCCAACTTATTTTTAAATATGTCTGGACCCCACCCAAAAATAGTTGCTGACCCCTATCTTAAGGTAACTATGTACGCCTATCTTACCAATGTTAAATTGGACAACTTTGTGTACCTTTTATAAGCTAACTATAAACAGTAGAGCAATGACATTATTTAACTCACCCATTAGAAGTACTAATACATCTAAAGCATACATCAATCATTTTTTTAGAAGTAAGGAAATGCACTAATTTGTGACTGACATTTTTTTATGTAGGCATTACAGATCGTTGGTTTCTAGGATTTGCATAACTGAGGCCGCCGACGTACGCAGATTATCAACAATTATCTTACCTCTATTCAGTCAGGTTCACCAGGTACAGTCCTTCCTGACAGTAATTGACATCCCAATTAATTATCATAATGTTAATTACGTTTCCCTATCTGCTACGTCCGTAGAAGAAATTAAAACCATTACGAAATCGTTAACAAATAATAAATCTTCCGGTTATGATAGAGTCACCGTTAATACGCAAAAGTTTCTTATATACGAAACTGATGCTAGTAGACCTTTCAAATATTATTTGAACTCACAACAGTTTTCCCTCTGGGCTGTTTTTATAAACTGGAACAAAATGAAATTCCAGGGTAATATTTACGTATATGTATGAAAATAAACAAAAACATGAGGATGTTTTGCCCCCAATTAGGGATGGCAAACATTTTCAACATACAGTATTTATATACCGCTAAGCAAATATCGATGTAACAATAGTATTGAAAGAAAAATAACTATATATCGGTTAACCGACCTGTGGAACTGCGAATGGTGTATTTGTTTGAACACGATAAACTAACTCGTTTATCATGACACCAAAAAAGCGCTGTTATCTTTTTTGTTACCATTCGTAGCCTACTAAATAATTGGTCGTAGCTATTAAATACAATTACCTACATAAAACAAGCTATAGTCGGGGTTGAACGAAAAATTTAAAAATTAAGAATAATCATATTTCCAATTACTATCTAATTTATTAGATAATAATCAAATAACGTAAACATAATCGGTATATATATATATATATATATTGTATATATATATATATATATATATATTGTATATATATTATATATATACACAATAATGGTGCTTAATACAAATTAAAAACTGAACAAATTAGTTCAACATAAATGTCACGAAGTTTTTTTAAGGCCTAGAGTCCTCGCTGGTTTACAATAAAATACATTGCAGTTTGTAACTTCACATAAAAACTGTTTATTATTTCAATTGCATGTTTTTTAAGCATACAAGGCTATTTTAAATGTGAATTTTTTTTCTTCAAATGTTGATGTAGGGAGAGTTACATAAATATTAAGGCATACGGACTTCGGGGCTGGGTTGAGATAGTGCTAGTTCAAATCCAGCCTAGACTGGAAGAGTTATCAGTAAATATTCACCTTCTACTGTACTGGTTTGTCCTCTAACTCTGTCTGAATAAGTTACTCGCACAGATCAATAGTCTATGGGGAATGGGCTGAATAAGGTTAAGGAAGGAGGATCGACATTTCTTGATAAAAAAACTTCTCAACCCATACATCACTGAGTATTATAAAATTGTTTGTTTTAATACTATATAAGTCTAAAAGTAGACAGTTGACATATTTTTCTCGTTCTTATCATATCTGTGTATACAAAAATTGTGCGTTTAATTTCCTTTTACTTGATTGATAAAGTAATTTAATCTTAGAACTTAGGCTTAAGCGGCCGGTGTCATAACTAGAATCTACAGTTTCCGGTGACAACCGCGTCAAGGTACTATCTACAATATTTACAAGATGACCAGACGTTTCGCCCATACTGTGATGTGGCATCCTCAGTGGTTTCTCTGAGACTCTACAATACTATCTACAATATTTACAAGATGACCAGACGTTTCGCCCATACTGTGATGTGGCATCCTCAGTGGTTTCTCTGAGACTCAGAGAAACCACTGAGGATGCCACATCACAGTATGGGCGAAACGTCTGGTCATCTTGTAAATATTGTAGATAGTACCTTGACGCGGTTGTCACCGGAAACTGTAGATTCTAGTTAAAGTAATTTAATGTTCGATCAAAAGATTTTTTTTACTAATCGACAATAACGACAAACACTGTCTCAATGAACTGTAATTAGACGTTATGGGACTGGTCTAATGAGTGTTTACAACGGCAATAAACTGTCATAAAACATGCACCCGTGTAATTAGACGTTATGGGACTGGTCTAATGAGTGTTTACAACGGCAATAAACTGTCATAAAACATGCACCCGTGTAATTAGACGTTATGGGACTGGTCTAATGAGTGTTTACAACGGCAATAAACTGTCATAAAACATGCACCCGTGTAATTAGACGTTATGGGACTGGTCTAATGAGTGTTTACAACGGCAATAAACTGTCATAAAACATGCACCCGTGTAATTAGACGTTATGGGACTGGTCTAATGAGTGTTTACAACGGCAATAAACTGTCATAAAACATGCACCCGTGTAATTAGACGTTATGGGACTGGTCTAATGAGTGTTTACAACGGCAATAAACTGTCATAAAACATGCACCCGTGTAATTAGACGTTATGGGACTGGTCTAATGAGTGTTTACAACGGCAATAAACTGTCATAAAACATGCACCCGTGTAATTAGACGTTATGGGACTGGTCTAATGAGTGTTTACAACGGCAATAAACTGTCATAAAACATGCACCCGTGTAATTAGACGTTATGGGACTGGTCTAATGAGTGTTTACAACGGCAATAAACTGTCATAAAACATGCACCCGTGTAATTAAGCGTGAATTGCCTAAGTGCCGTCGGAATCTTATGTCTCTTATTGCGTGATGTAACTTACCGAGAACTGTCCCACTTGACAGCTCCGTCCACCCTTCGAAATATTCCTTGATGAACAATTAGAATATGCATAGAGCAATAAACACGTATATACAAATACCAAACTTTTTCTATGTACCATTTTCCTCTAGAGCTATTTGGCTCTTTTTATTGAATAGGCCTCGAACATTGTGTTTTATTGATTAAATAGCAACTTATTATGAAGGATGGTTCGGTAGGTAAGACCAAATTTTGGCTCGGAGAGCCTTCCAAACTTGTATTGCTGTTTCATAAAGTTAAAGAACATATTATTTACCAGGTGAAGTTAGGGCTAAAAACCCCTCTCGAACAGTTAATCTGGGGACCACCGGCTTTACGTGACTTCCGAACTACGGGAGAGGTGGGTCACAAGCATAAATGGTAACATCGAGAATCGCACCTGGATCGACAGCGTGGCAAGCCACCGCCTTAAACCCCTCAGCTACGGCCGCATCGTTTCATATTGGCGCAAGATAAATATCTCTACCATGCCAGCGAATATACTGAATTTTGTGATCAAACTGATATTCTAAATTTACCTACAAATACACGTACAGTGGTGATGACCCACTTACCCACCCGTAAACGTACGATGGTGACGACCCATCCACACATAAACGTACAATGGCGACAACACACCCGTAAACGTACGATGGTAATGACCTACTCATACAAATACAGTAGAACCAATGCATATGTTAACACCCACCCATACACTTACAGTAGTCATGGCCCACCCACCCGACAATACATGGAACTCTTCAGTAATGGATATGAGCGATGTCGAAATCACACGAACGACCCAACATTTAATCAGAACCAATATAGCAAACAGTTGTAAGTTACTGTATTTGAGTTCAAGGTTGGTAACACTGACCCATTGTTATCAAAGTCGATTCGGCGGTTCTAACGTTATATATTTTTCAAAACAAACAAATAAATATAGTGATCCGATTATTAATTTATCCGATTAATTACATACTGTATATAATTAACAGATTAGTTTAGGTAATTTGTAAGAGTTATTAATGAACTATTATTACAGACACGATGAGCAGTTAACAGTAATGTGAATCGTTAAGAAGTCGATAAAAACTGTTAAGAGGTGCTTCTAAAACATCTTACCACAATCGCCAACAGTGCTATTGAAATATACATAAATTAATGGAGGGTCATAAACGTGCCCTGGTGCGCGATTGAAGCGGTGGCATATTGGACTCACCTGTTATCGATCTGTTGGGGGCACACCCTCCCCCCCGCCACCCCACGTGGAACAGCTGGGCCAGTAATTACATGTAATAACGCCCATTGACTGTCGCTGGGAAAAGTGACGCCTGAAACCGGCTGTCGTGTTAACGCCGGTTTCCGGTCCGCAAACTTGCTAACGAACTCTCTAAATAACAGTTTGTTTACCCTTGGATCCAGAACATACTTATCTTGTACTGTTTCCTGCCGGGCCATGATGAGTTTAACAACGTCATGACGGCAAAGGGCGAGAGAAAAAAAACACATTCAATTTACCGGAAATAGAAAAGTTGATTTGACCTTGATATGGGTCCTGTTTTAACCATTGCGTTTTATAATTGAAGAAATCGGTCAGTTAATAAGAAGTAAATATTATTACTGTATTTAATTAAATAAGCCATTTACATGGTATCACCTTTCATGATGTTTATTTTTATATCAACATTTTATTGTATATTCAATTTTGAGATAATTGTTATAACCATTTTTTACCCACAGTGATTTGCTGTTAACATTCCCTGCATGTTTAGATGTATAATTGATTGTTTAGATGCAAATGTATTAAGTAATTCTATTTATATTCTATACTCTGTTGCTTTTTGGTTTCAAATTTTAAGGTTCTACACCTAAAACCCAACTTTTCCATGACTGGTCCTTCCAAGGTTAGAACAAATGAATGAATATTTAAGTATGTATGAATGGTTATTGAATCATATTTACTGACGTTTTCAATACAGTGTTAAATAGTCATAACATAAGAAAGATTTATTATTATTATATTACTTTAATTTAACATAGAATATATATTTAAAATACTATATCTGTTTTGCACGAGAGTTTCAACCCGACTATGAGAGAATCACGTCGAAATTCCGCAGGTGTACCAACCACTGACGTAATTTATATCAATATCCAACGGCATAAAGCGTTGCTTTAAAATGAAACGAACCGCGGGGTTAAACCGCAGTAAACCACAACAGTGAGCGGCGTAGAAAGGTCGTTTGTGTGCTGCGGCCGCTGATGGTAGCTGGCTGAGTCAAAGCAGCAAACAATCCAGTTAATGGCAGCTCAGTTTATGAATAGACAGCTAACTGTTCTATTTTCAGAACAATAAGTGCACTATAAATAAATGTACAGTACAATTGCACATCACTCAGCTCAAATGTAACTACTATATAAGCACAAAATGTACAAATACTATGGTAATCGATTTTGGTAAATCACGTTTCTAAGACCAGAAACGTTCTTCCCTCTCTAAGACCAGAGGGATTCACAAAGGAATGACATTGGTTTGATTTAAAACGTCACATAACACAAATGTATTACAATATAAATGTATAAATATTGTGATCGATTTTGGTAAATCACGTTTCTAAGACCAGAAACGTTCTTCCCTCTCTAAGACCAGAGGGATTCACAAAGGAATGACATTGGTTTAATTTAAAACGTCACATAACACAAATTTATTACAATATAACTGTATAAATATTGTGATCGATTTTGGTAAATCACTTTTCCCTCTCTAAGACCAGAGGGATTCACAAAGGAATGACATTGGTTTGATTTAAAACGTCACATAACACAAATGTATTACAATATAAATGTATAAATATTGTGATCGATTTTGGTAAATCACGTTTCCTTCTCTAAGACCAGAGGGATTCACAAAGGAATGACATTGGTTTGATTGAAAACGTCACATAACACAAATGTATTACAATATAAATGTATAAATATTGTGATCGATTTTGGTAAATCACGTTTCCCTCTCTAAGACCAGAGGGATTCACAAAGGAATGACATTGGTTTGATTTAAAACGTCACATAATAAAAATTTATTACAATATAACTGTATAAATATTGTGATCGATTTCGTAAACCACGATTATCTTCCTCAGACAAAAATGATTCACAAAGGAATGACATTGGTTTGATTTAAAACGTCACATAACACAAATGTATTACAATATAACTATATAAATATTGTGATCGATTTTGGTAAATCACGTTTCCTTCTCTAAGACCAGAGGGATTCACAAAGGAATGACATTGGTTTGATTGAAAACGTCACATAACACAAATGTATTACAATATAAATGTATAAATATTGTGATCGATTTTGGTAAATCACGTTTCCCTCTCTAAGACCAGAGGGATTCACAAAGGAATGACATTGGTTTAATTTAAAACGTCACATAACACAAATTTATTACAATACAACTGTATAAATATTGTGATCGATTTTGGTAAATCACGTTTCCCTCTTTAAGACCAGAGGGATTCACAAACGAATGACATTGGATTAATTTAAAACGTCACATAACACAAATGTATTACAATATAACTGTATAAATATTGTGACCGATTTTGGTAAATCACGTTTCCCTCTCTAAGACCAGAGGGATTCACAAACGAATGACATTGGATTAATTTAAAACGTCACATAACACAAATTTATTACAATATAACTGTATAAATATTGTAATCGATTTTGGTAAATCACGTTTCCCTCTCTAAGACCAGAGGGATTCACAAAGGAATGACATTGGATTAATTTAAAACGTCACATAACACAAATTTATTACAATATAACTGTATAAATATTGTAATCGATTTTGGTAAATCACGTTTCCCTCTCTAAGACCAGAGGGATTTGCAAAGGAATGACATTGGTTTGATTGAAAACGTCACATAACACAAATGTATTAGAATATAACTGTATAAATATTGTGATCGATTTTGGTAAATCACGTTTCCTTCTCTAAGACCAGAGGGATTCACAAAGGAATGACATTGGTTTGATTTAAAACGTCACATAATACAAATGTATTACAATATAACTGTATAAATATTGTAATCGATTTTGGTAAATCACGTTTTCCTCTCTAAGACCAGAGGGATTCACAAACGAATGACATTGGTTTAATTTAAAACGTCACATAACACAAATGTATTACAATATAACTGTATAAATATTGTGACCGATTTTGGTAAATCACGTTTCCCTCTCTAAGACCAGAGGGATTCATAAAGGAATGACATTGGTTTGATTTAAAACGTCACATAATACAAATGTATTACAATATAACTGTATAAATATTGTGATCGATTTTGGTAAATCACGTTTCCCTCTCTAAGACTAGAGGGATTCACAAAGGAATGACATTGGATTAATTTAAAACGTCACATAACACAAATTTATTACAATATAACTGTATAAATATTGTAATCGATTTTGGTAAATCACTTTTCCCTCTCTAAGACCAGAGGGATTCACAAAGGAATGACATTGGATTAATTTAAAACGTCACATAACACAAATTTATTACAATATAACTGTATAAATATTGTAATCGATTTTGGTAAATCACGTTTCCCTCTCTAAGACCAGAGGGATTCACAAAGGAATGACATTGGTTTGATTGAAAACGTCACATAATACAAATTTATTACAATATACCTGTATAAATATTGTGATCGATTTCGTAAACCACGATTATCTTCCTCAGACAAAAATGATTCTCAAAGGAATGACATTGGTTTGATTGAAAACGTCACATAACACAAATGTATTACAATATAAATGTATAAATATTGTGATCGATTTTGGTGAATCACGTTTCCCTCTCTAAGACCAGAGGGATTCACAAAGGAATGACATTGGTTTAATTTAAAACGTCACATAACACAAATTTATTACAATACAACTGTATAAATATTGTGATCGATTTTGGTAAATCCCGTTTCCCTCTCTAAGACCAGAGGGATTTACAAACGAATGACATTGGATTAATTTAAAACGTCACATAACACAAATTTATTACAATATAACTGTATAAATATTGTAATCGATCTTGGTAAATCACGTTTCCCTCTCTAAGACCAGAGGGATTCACAAAGGAATGACATTGGATTAATTTAAAACGTCACATAACACAAATTTATTACAATATAACTGTATAAATATTGTAATCGATTTTGGTAAATCCCGTTTCCCTCTCTAAGACCAGAGGGATTCACAAAGGAATGACATTGGTTTGATTTAAAACGTCACATAATACAAATGTATTACAATATAACTGTATAAATATTGTGATCGATTTTGGTAAATCACGTTTCCCTCTCTAAGACCAGAGGGATTCACAAAGGAATGACATTGGTTTGATTTAAAACGTCACATAACACAAATGTATTAGAATATAACTGTATAGATATTGTGACCGATTTTGGTAAATCACGTTTCCCTCTCTAAGACCAGAGGGATTCACAAACGAATGACATTGGATTAATTTAAAACGTCACATAATACAAATTTATTACAGTACAACTGTATAAATATTGTGATCGATTTTGGTAAATCACGTTTCCCTCTCTAAGACCAGAGGGATTCACAAAGGAATGACATTGGTTTAATTTAAAACGTCACATAATACAAATGTATTACAATATAACTGTATAAATATTGTGACCGATTTTGGTAAACCACCTTTCCCTCTCTAAGACCAGAGGGATTCACAAAGGAATGACATTGGTTTAATTTAAAACGTCACATAACACAAATGTAGTACAATATAACTGTATAAATATTGTGACCGATTTTGGTAAATCACGTTTCCCTCTCTAAGACCAGAGGGATTCACAAAGGAATGACATTGGTTTGATTGAAAACGTCACATAGCACAAATGTATTAGAATATAACTGTATAAATATTGTGATCGATTTTGGTAAATCACGTTTCCCTCTCTAAGACCAGAGGGATTCACAAAGGAATGACATTGGTTTGATTTAAAACGTCACATAATACAAATGTATTACAATATAACTGTATAAATATTGTGATCGATTTCGGTAAATCACGTTTCCCTCTCTAAGACCAGAGGGATTCACAAAGGAATGACATTGGTTTAATTTAAAACGTCACATAACACAAATGTATTACAATATAACTGTATAAATATTGTGACCGATTTTGGTAAATCACGTTTCCCTCTCTAAGACCAGAGGGATTCACAAAGGAATGAAATTGGTTTAATTTAAAACGTCACATAATAAAAATTTATTACAATATAACTGTATAAATATTGTGATTGATTTTGGTAAATCACGTTTCCCTCTCTAAGACTAGAGGGATTCACAAAGGAATGACATTGGATTAATTTAAAACGTCACATAACACAAATTTATTACAATATAACTGTATAAATATTGTAATCGATTTTGGTAAATCACTTTTCCCTCTCTAAGGCCAGAGGGATTCACAAAGGAATGACATTGGATTAATTTAAAACGTCACATAACACAAATTTATTACAATATAACTGTATAAATATTGTAATCGATTTTGGTAAATTACGTTTCCCTCTCTAAGACCAGAGGGATTCACAAAGGAATGACATTGGTTTGATTGAAAACGTCACATAATACAAATTTATTACAATATAACTGTATAAATATTGTGATCGATTTCGTAAACCACGATTATCTTCCTCAGACAAAAATGATTCTCAAAGGAATGACATTGGTTTGATTTAAAACGTCACATAACACAAATGTATTACAATATAACTGTATAAATATTGTGATCGATTTTGGTAAATCACGTTTCCTTCTCTAAGACCAGAGGGATTCACAAAGGAATGACATTGGTTTGATTGAAAACGTCACATAACACAAATGTATTACAATATAAATGTATAAATATTGTGATCGATTTTGGTAAATCACGTTTCCCTCTCTAAGACCAGAGGGATTCACAAAGGAATGACATTGGTTTAATTAAAAACGTCACATAACACAAATTTATTACAATACAACTGTATAAATATTGTGATCGATTTTGGTAAATCACGTTTCCCTCTCTAAGACCAGAGGGATTCACAAACGAATGACATTTGATTAATATAAAACGTCACATAACACAAATTTATTACAATATAACTGTATAAATATTGTAATCGATTTTGGTAAATCACGTTTCCCTCTCTAAGACCAGAGGGATTCACAAAGGAATGACATTGGATTAATTTAAAACGTCACATAACACAAATTTATTACAATATAACTGTATAAATATTGTAATCGATTTTGGTAAATCACGTTTCCCTCTCTAAGACCAGAGGGATTCACAAAGGAATGACATTGGATTAATTTAAAACGTCACATAACACAAATTTATTACAATATAACTGTATAAATATTGTAATCGATTTTGGTAAATCACGTTTCCCTCTCTAAGACCAGAGGGAATCACAAAGGAATGACATTGGTTTGATTGAAAATGTCACATAACACAAATGTATTAGAATATAACTATATAAATATTGTGATCGATTTTGGTAAATCACGTTTCCCTCTCTAAGACCAGAGGGATTCACAAAGGAATGACATTGGTTTGATTTAAAACGTCACATAATACAAATGTATTACAATATAACTGTATAAATATTGTAATCGATTTTGGTAAATCACGTTTCCCTCTCTAAGACCAGAGGGATTCACAAAGGAATGACATTAGTTTGATTTAAAACGTCACATAACACAAATGTATTAGAATATAACTGTATAAATATTGTGACCGATTTTGGTAAATCACGTTTCCCTCTCTAAGACCAGAGGGATTCACAAACGAATGACATTGGATTAATTTAAAACGTCACATAATACAAATTTATTACAATACAACTGTATAAATATTGTGATCGATTTTGGTAAATCACGTTTCCCTCTCTAAGACCAGAGGGATTCACAAAGGAATGACATTGGTTTAATTTAAAACGTCACATAATACAAATGTATTACAATATAACTGTATAAATATTGTGACCGATTTTGGTAAATCACCTTTCCCTCTCTAAGACCAGAGGGATTCACAAAGGAATGACATTGGTTTAATTTAAAACGTCACATAACACAAATGTAGTACAATATAACTGTATAAATATTGTGACCGATTTTGGTAAATCACGTTTCCCTCTCTAAGACCAGAGGGATTCACAAAGGAATGACATTGGTTTGATTGAAAACGTCACATAGCACAAATGTATTAGAATATAACTGTATAAATATTGTAATCGATTTTGGTAAATGACGTTTCCCTCTCTAAGACCAGAGGGATTCACAAAGGAATGACATTGGTTTAATTTAAAACGTCACATAACACAAATGTATTACAATATAACTGTATAAATATTGTGACCGATTTTGGTAAATTACGTTTCCCTCACTAAGACCAGAGGGATTCACAAAGGAATGACATTGGTTTGATTTAAAACGTCACATAATACAAATGTATTACAATATAACTGTATAAATATTGTGATTGATTTTGGTAAATCACGTTTCCCTCTCTAAGACTAGAGGGATTCACAAATGAATGACATTGGATTAATTTAAAACGTCACATAACACAAATTTATAACAATATAACTGTATAAATATTGTAATCGATTTTGGTAAATCACTTTTCCCTCTCTAAGGCCAGAGGGATTCACAAAGGAATGACATTGGATTAATTTAAAACGTCACATAACACAAATTTATTACAATATAACTGTATAAATATTGTAATCGATTTTGGTAAATTACGTTTCCCTCTCTAAGACCAGAGGGATTCACAAAGGAATGACATTGGTTTGATTTAAAACGTCACATAATACAAATTTATTACAATATAACTGTATAAATATTGTGATCGATTTCGTAAACCACGATTATCTTCCTCAGACAAAAATGATTCTCAAAGGAATGACATTGGTTTGATTTAAAACGTCACATAACACAAATGTATTACAATATAACTGTATAAATATTGTGATCGATTTTGGTAAATCACGTTTCCTTCTCTAAGACCAGAGGGATTCACAAAGGAATGACATTGGTTTGATTGAAAACGTCACATAACACAAATGTATTACAATATAAATGTATAAATATTGTGATCGATTTTGGTAAATCACGTTTCCCTCTCTAAGACCAGAGGGATTCACAAAGGAATGACATTGGTTTAATTAAAAACGTCACATAACACAAATTTATTACAATACAACTGTATAAATATTGTGATCGATTTTGGTAAATCACGTTTCCCTCTCTAAGACCAGAGGGATTCACAAACGAATGACATTGGATTAATTTAAAACGTCACATAACACAAATTTATTACAATATAACTGTATAAATATTGTAATCGATTTTGGTAAATCACGTTTCCCTCTCTAAGACCAGAGGGATTCACAAAGGAATGACATTGGATTAATTTAAAACGTCACATAACACAAATTTATTACAATATAACTGTATAAATATTGTAATCGATTTTGGTAAATCACGTTTCCCTCTCTAAGACCAGAGGGATTCACAAAGGAATGACATTGGATTAATTTAAAACGTCACATAACACAAATTTATTACAATATAACTGTATAAATATTGTAA
Organism: Stictocephala bisonia; assembly: GCA_035578905.1. Lineage (NCBI taxonomy): Eukaryota > Metazoa > Arthropoda > Insecta > Hemiptera > Membracidae > Stictocephala > Stictocephala bisonia. The sequence goes on along the minus strand of JAQJVL010000275.1, from coordinate 1,150,310 downwards.
TCGATTTTGGTAAATCACGTTTCCCTCTCTAAGACCAGAGGGAATCACAAAGGAATGACATTGGTTTGATTGAAAATGTCACATAACACAAATGTATTAGAATATAACTGTATAAATATTGTGATCGATTTTGGTAAATCACGTTTCCCTCTCTAAGACCAGAGGGATTCACAAAGGAATGACATTGGTTTGATTTAAAACGTCACATAATACAAATGTATTACAATATAACTGTATAAATATTGTGATCGATTTTGGTAAATCACGTTTCCCTCTCTAAGACCAGAGGGATTCACAAAGGAATGACATTGGTTTGATTTAAAACGTCACATAACACAAATGTATTAGAATATAACTGTATAAATATTGTGACCGATTTTGGTAAATCACGTTTCCCTCTCTAAGACCAGAGGGATTCACAAACGAATGACATTGGATTAATTTAAAACGTCACATAATACAAATTTATTACAATACAACTGTATAAATATTGTGATCGATTTTGGTAAATCACGTTTCCCTCTCTAAGACCAGAGGGATTCACAAAGGAATGACATTGGATTAATTTAAAACGTCACATAACACAAATTTATTACAATATAACTGTATAAATATTGTAATCGATTTTGGTAAATCACGTTTCCCTCTCTAAGACCAGAGGGATTCACAAAGGAATGACATTGGATTAATTTAAAACGTCACATAACACAAATTTATTACAATATAACTGTATAAATATTGTAATCGATTTTGGTAAATCACGTTTCCCTCTCTAAGACCAGAGGGAATCACAAAGGAATGACATTGGTTTGATTAAAAACGTCACATAGCACAAATGTATTAGAATATAACTGTATAAATATTGTGATCGATTTTGGTAAATCACGTTTCCCTCTCTAAGACCAGAGGGATTCACAAAGGAATGACATTGGTTTAATTTAAAACGTCACATAATACAAATGTATTACAATAAAACTGTATAAATATTGTGATCGATTTTGGTAAATCACGTTTCCCTCTCTAAGACCAGAGGGATTCACAAAGGAATGACATTGGTTTGATTTAAAACGTCACATAACACAAATGTATTAGAATATAACTGTATAAATATTGTGACCGATTTTGGTAAATCACGTTTCCCTCTCTAAGACCAGAGGGATTCACAAACGAATGACATTGGATTAATTTAAAACGTCACATAATACAAATTTATTACAATACAACTGTATAAATATTGTAATCGATTTTGGTAAATCACGTTTCCCTCTCTAAGACCAGAGGGATTCACAAAGGAATGACATTGGATTAATTTAAAACGTCACATAACACAAATTTATTACAATATAACTGTATAAATATTGTAATCGATTTTGGTAAATCACGTTTCCCTCTCTAAGACCAGAGGGATTCACAAAGGAATGACATTGGTTTGATTTAAAACGTCACATAACACAAATGTATTACAATATAACTGTATAAATATTGTGATCGATTTTGGTAAATCACGTTTCCCTCTCTAAGACCAGAGGGATTCACAAAGGAATGACATTGGTTTGATTTAAAACGTCACATAACACAAATGTATTAGAATATAACTGTATAAATATTGTGACCGATTTTGGTAAATCACGTTTCCCTCTCTAAGACCAGAGGGATTCACAAACGAATGACATTGGATTAATTTAAAACGTCACATAATACAAATTTATTACAATACAACTGTATAAATATTGTGATCGATTTTGGTAAATCACGTTTCCCTCTCTAAGACCAGAGGGATTCACAAAGGAATGACATTGGTTTAATTTAAAACGTCACATAATACAAATGTATTACAATATAACTGTATAAATATTGTGACCGATTTTGGTAAATCACCTTTCCCTCTCTAAGACCAGAGGGATTCACAAAGGAATGACATTGGTTTAATTTAAAACGTCACATAACACAAATGTAGTACAATATAACTGTATAAATATTGTGACCGATTTTGGTAAATCACGTTTCCCTCTCTAAGACCAAAGGGATTCACAAAGGAATGACATTGGTTTGATTTAAAACGTCACATAAGCACAAATGTATTAGAATATAACTGTATAAATATTGTGATCGATTTTGGTAAATCACGTTTCCCTCTCTAAGACTAGAGGGATTCACAAAGGAATGACATTGGATTAATTTAAAACGTCACATAACACAAATTTATTACAATATAACTGTATAAATATTGTGATCGATTTTGGTAAATCACGTTTCCCTCTCTAAGACCAGAGGGATTCACAAAGGAATGACATTGGATTAATTTAAAACGTCACATAACACAAATTTATTACAATATAACTGTATAAATATTGTAATCGATTTTGGTAAATTACGTTTCCCTCTCTAAGACCAGAGGGATTCACAAAGGAATGACATTGGTTTGATTGAAAACGTCACATAATACAAATTTATTACAATATAACTGTATAAATATTGTGATCGATTTCGTAAACCACGATTATCCTCTCTCAGACAAAGATGATTCTCAAAGGAATGACATTGGTTTGATTTAAAACGTCACATAACACAAATGTATTACAATATAACTGTATAAATATTGTGATCGATTTTGGTAAATCACGTTTCCCTCTCTAAGACCAGAGGGATTCACAAAGGAATGACATTGGTTTGATTGAAAACGTCACATAACACAAATGTATTACAATATAACTGTATAAATATTGTGATCGATTTTGGTAAATCACGTTTCCCTCTCTAAGACCAGAGGGATTCACAAAGGAATGACATTGGTTTAATTAAAAACGTCACATAACACAAATTTATTACAGTACAACTGTATAAATATTGTGATCGATTTTGGTAAATCACGTTTCCCTCTCTAAGACCAGAGGGATTCACAAACGAATGACATTGGATTAATTTAAAACGTCACATAACACAAATTTATTACAATATAACTGTATAAATATTGTGATCGATTTTGGTAAATCACGTTTCCCTCTCTAAGACCAGAGGGATTCACAAAGGAATGACATTGGATTAATTTAAAACGTCACATAACACAAATTTATTACAATATAACTGTATAAATATTGTGATCGATTTTGGTAAATCACGTTTCCCTCTCTAAGACCAGAGGGATTCACAAAGGAATGACATTGGATTAATTTAAAACGTCACATAACACAAATTTATTACAATATAACTGTATAAATATTGTAATCGATTTTGGTAAATCACGTTTCCCTCTCTAAGACCAGAGGGAATCACAAAGGAATGACATTGGTTTGATTGAAAATGTCACATAACACAAATGTATTAGAATATAACTGTATAAATATTGTGATCGATTTTGGTAAATCACGTTTCCCTCTCTAAGACCAGAGGGATTCACAAAGGAATGACATTGGTTTGATTTAAAACGTCACATAATACAAATGTATTACAATATAACTGTATAAATATTGTGATCGATTTTGGTAAATCACGTTTCCCTCTCTAAGACCAGAGGGATTCACAAAGGAATGACATTGGTTTGATTTAAAACATCACATAACACAAATGTATTAGAATATAACTGTATAAATATTGTGACCGATTTTGGTAAATCACGTTTCCCTCTCTAAGACCAGAGGGATTCACAAACGAATGACATTGGATTAATTTAAAACGTCACATAATACAAATTTATTACAATACAACTGTATAAATATTGTGATCGATTTTGGTAAATCACGTTTCCCTCTCTAAGACCAGAGGGATTCACAAAGGAATGACATTGGTTTAATTTAAAACGTCACATAATACAAATGTATTAGAATATAACTGTATAAATATTGTGACCGATTTTGGTAAATCACGTTTCCCTCTCTAAGACCAGAGGGATTCACAAAGGAATGACATTGGTTTAATTTAAAACGTCACATAACACAAATGTAGTACAATATAACTGTATAAATATTGTGACCGATTTTGGTAAATCACGTTTCCCTCTCTAAGACCAGAGGGATTAACAAAGGAATGACATTGGTTTAATATAAAACGTCACATAACACAAATTTATTACAATATAACTGTATAAATATTGTGATCGATTTCGTAAACCACGATTATCTTCCTCAGACAAAAATGATTCACAAATGACTCATATGAGTTTGATTTTAAGGTCACAATAGAACATTTATCACACTATAAGTACACAAATATTATTTCTTAAAGTACGATTCCCTTTCTCAAACCAGAGGGATTCACAAAGAAATTACGTGTAAGTTTGTTCATTTTTAAACTCTCTTTGTTCTGTTGAAGGTAAACATGGTTTACTGAAATAGATCACTCTAATATTTGTACATATTGTATACTTGTATTGTAATAAATGTTATGGTGTTTATTATGAAATTTAAATGTAATTAAAACTCTGTTACATTCTTTTTTTATTATTTTTGCATACGCTACCACATAATTTGTACTAAAAAAAAGGTTTAAACTGTTGTATTTTTGTATTTCCTTTCACGTAGAATCTACAATAATACAATTTCGTGCACAAATTTCAGGAACAATGAGTAGACTAATCTAAATAAGCGTTTTCAAGGATATTTAGAGATAAAACAAAGGCTGTCAACACTTTTTCATGATAAAGTTATAAACAGATGCGCAAAAAGCGTTCAGGGGCTTGAAAATTGCGTTGATTATCTCTCAAGCTTGTCATGTTCTTTAATATGTGTTGCCATTATTTGGCTTTTACCATGTTTTTACACAAACGATCGTTTGTATCGTTTATAAGTTATTCTTCACTTCAACCTACAGTATGGTGGTAATTAAAAACGACTTTGTGTGCAAAGCAACGTTTTATACGCAATGACATATTAACATATCTAAGCCCGCTCCTCCCTTAATTGAACCTTCTGCATCAATTAAGGGAGGCTTTCAAGGCCTAACCTCCTCCGATGGTGATTAATATTAATTGTTTAGTTCCTATAACAAATGTAAAATTTCTAATAGTTTTATCAATACACAAACAACATTGTATCGCATATAACCAATTGATTTGCGTTGATGTCATGTAACAAATTTGTTTTAACTAACTGAATTCTACTTTGGGCCAATAGATCCAATTAATTGTAGATAAGGCACAACGAACCTTTTATGTGTCTAGATGATGTTTTGTTTGGTATTGATTAATTTTTTTATGAAATAAAACAATTGTTTGAAGATAAATGACCTTTCCATATACAATTTCAAGGTGATGGCTCTTCCCCAAAACAGTTCTTAGAGAACAATTACGGTACTGTTATGAAACTTCCTCCATCGAAACACAATAACAGCAATAACGTTTTTAGTTGCATTTCTAATAAACCTACCTTACATGAAAGGGTTTGTTATTTGTTACCTGTTTAATGACTAACTCCACGATTTTTTTTTTTTTTTTTTTTTTATTAGTATTTTAGTAGGAGAAGCACACTCTAGGTATGGCAAATATGTTCAATATATCGATATATCGCAAACCAAATATCGATATAACGATAATATCGAAAGAAAAATATCGATATATTGGATAACCGATATATCGAATTGTAAATGATTTATCTGTCTAAAATTATACATTAACTCTCACGTCATGACCAAAAATACACTCATGTTTTTCTCACACTATTTAGAATAACCTACTGAATGTAAAAATTCAAAAATGTATCTATAAGAAAAAAGTTTTGGTTTGCAGAATTGAATGAAAAAATTCTAAATATACCTTTAATTATTGTGTTAATTATAAAAGAATAATGTAATAACATTGGTATAGGATCTCTAACTGTTCGACCCACTGGTCTATAATAAACTAAATTGCTCGGTAGCGTAGTTGGTTCAATCCCAGTTTCATGTGCTAAAGGTTCTTAGTTCGATCCCAATCAGTCATAATACATTTTGAGGAGGATCAGCTGATAACCACCGGCTGTTCATTTGTCATTGGGCTATTAATTAATGACACTTTCTAAGGAATGGTCGGCCTTAGTTTGTAACAATGACTAATGACTACATTCGCTCATCTACACTCATCACACTCATACAAAATCTATATTTGCCCATATCTTGACGATCGGCGTCTTATGAATAAATAAATTTAAAAAAAATAAATCAATACATTTTAGTAAGTTAACATCACGTTAAAAACCTAAATAAACTTTAAAAAATCGGCACTGGTGGCACAGTGCTGTAACCTAGCTACTTGGGGACAAAGTGTTTTGGAGATTGTAGGCGATTTGTTCCATGTTCGGTTCTCTTAATACCAACACGGCGGCGTCCGCTCAATGGTTGTCATCAACGTAGACACTTCAAGAGAAGTCTGGAGTGTCCATGTTGAATGGTAGTCAAGGTTCAGATGTTGTGTAGGGAAGAGAACTGAATGTCAGACTTATCAGTTAGCTGAAAATCAGACCAACACTACGTGGTTCGGATTCCACGTAAAGCTGTAGGTCCCATAGTTGCCCTGGCTATTGGGCTATTAATAAATAGTCCTTTCTGAGCTAAGTCGAACTCAGATAGTAACAATGACTACACTAGTTCATCTACACTCATCACACTCATTCACTCCTCATATTCGCCCATATCTCTACGATCGGCGCCTTAGTGATGAATAATGAATAATTATTATTTCAGTGCATGTTTTTTAATCATAAGGGGCAATCTAAATTTTTTTTTCGTGATGATTTTAAGGAGAGAGAATAGTGTCAATATTTATTAATAAGTTATATCGGACCAAAATATCGATATGCCCGATATTATCGAAAGAAAATACCGATACTAATATATCGATGTATCGAAACATATTTATCGATATTTTCCATACATCGATATATCGTTGCCATCCCTAATCACACCACAAGTTGTGCTTACGTAGATTGGTTTACTTATTTAGGATGAGGACAAGAACTTTGTTGTACGTTACGAGGGCTGGTTGACGGACCACCCTCGGCATCGCCTAGGTCATTGCGCCCCACCCCTACACGGGTAGCCGTCCGTGGGGTCAATCCAGGTCTTCTAGGAGGGACTATAACAGCAGATCATACGCCTGTAGGTGAATCGAGGACCTTCCTTCGGAATCGAGAACTTCTAGATTCTTCTCCAGGTTCACCATCGCCAGTTCCAGAATTTTCTGGGCTTCCATCTCTGGCCATATAAAGACACCCTTCGGCTTACGTGAGAGTTCATCAAGAGTCAGAGTGTAAAGAGTTAGTGACAGTAAGTCAGTAACAGAGTCAGCCCCAGTGGACGTGATAGTGACAGTATATCGATCAATGTGGGACATTAGGTGAATAGGATGATAAGTAACATAAATAGTTGTAAATATTAGTGATTAGTTTATGTCTCGAAATATTGTCTAAGCAATAATTTAAGTTTGTAAATATTTCATAATGCGATTTAGAACCTGTAAATAAAAGTAACAATTAGTAGCCAGAAGTGGAATCGCCTAATTTATGTAGGACCCTGTTGGGACGTAACATTAGGAAGAAATATTTTATGTCGTACTTGGAATATGGTTGAGAGGAAACTATTAAGGTTTCACGACGTGTAAGCTTGTTTATGTAGAGTCGGTGGTAGAACGTTACGTTTATTAGGAGGAAACGTTTCGTTAACGTATGAGGAAAAGACCTTCATTTTTGCCCCTAGAGCTGGCAATAGAATACTAACTATGTTGTTTGTACGTATGAGGGAAAGTGAACACTTTAGGTTTGATTACTTAGGAGTTCGTTTTAAAATGTTTTCTTAATTTAGATCATACCAAAGATAAACGATACCCTATCAAAAATATACTTCTTATTAGTTTAAAAAAAATTCTTGTTTGAAGTTCAGAAAAAAATTATTTGCAGTATATTCTAACATGAAAAGTGTTTAAGTTTAGAAAAAGTATATTTTCTTAGAATATTTCTGATTATCATTAAAATTACTAATAAAATGACAAATTTATATTTAGATAAGAATTTATTTAGATACGATGTCCAAATCTTTGAGGGTTTAAACAATGCTAGACTGGAGATTAATGCTGGAAGAAAAGAGAAATAAACACAACACCCCAGAGTGCACCAGTCCATTAGCCTGTGTGGGGACCCAAGCCCACCACTGTGTTGTAAATAATAGTCGACGTTAGGTAATTAATTATTGTGCACACCTTTACCCAACTGCCTGGATCCCATTCCTACCTTGTTACATTCATTCCGACTGTCCGTAAACACACCCTTAGTCCAAACTGCACTGGTGAATCAAAAACTAACAATAATGTCGATGCACCCGACTATGAAACCAAGAAGTCTAGGAAAAATCCAATCACACCATTGTTTTTCTAGTTTATTTTTACGTTATCACATATTCATCACAACAATCGCATCATTTAGTTCACTCACTTTCTGAACTTATTACTTGACCGATTTTCATGACATTTTTTTTTTCAAAGATAATGTTGATTTATAAGTTGTAATGGAGCTAGATTTTTTTTAATTCCCATAGATTTTTGTCCTACACGGCGTCAAAGTGGCAATGATATTCATATCGAGATTAATTTTAATTGACCAGCTGGTGGCACAAAAAATGTTAAACGGTCCAAATAATTTGTTATGTTAAACATAGAGAGCAGCACAGTAAAATATCAAGTTAATTATAAAAGAGCGAATACAAGTCTGTCTGTGTGTGTGTTATCGTCAGTCGTTAAATAAAATGAAAACCTTTGAAATAAGCTTGGTAATAACATTGGTTGTTTATAATTATTATACTATAAACAGAGTGCAAGTCTAGTGCAGTGAGTGAGACATGTAAATGAATTTAAATAATATGATTTTACTTAATACAGTTTCATTACTAATATTTGATGTCAAAAGTTACATGGCAAGTCTGAAGCCGAGGCGTCACTCGCCGCGCTCGTGACGGGGTTGGCAAGTGATGCGTGCAGGGGTGACCTCTAGTTTATGTTTATACTTATAAATAGAAGTTACTGAACAATTTTTATCCTAGTTTGAACAAAAGAGTACTGGAGTGTCGACTAGTTTTCACAGTTATTACTCAAACACCCGTCATTGTATTGTATTTGTATTTTTAAATTGTATTGACAGGAGTGTTTTCTATAAGTTTTGTAAATTTCAGATCTTTAACTTTTTAAGAAAAATATTTCTTATAGATTTCCTGAAACAACGTTGTTTTGGAATATAGAGGCCGTATAATTAATTAATTGGTCGAGTTGTAATCCCTATAAAATTTGTTATTACAATATATTACTTGTAAATGCAGTGATTATTTTCGTTTAAATTCAACATCTATATATTTCACATTTAGTTATGCCTAATATTAATAAAAACATATTTCTCAAAACAAAATCCTTACATCCCAATGAATACTATTAGTGAGACGTCCTTTTTCCTTGAGGAAAATTTAATCAACAGATAATGTTTAAAGCATTACCATTTCCTTGTTAACATTTCTGCTTGCATTTTTATCAGACAGGTGATGGGAATCGTCTAACATTTCAGGGGAAAAGTGGAATTAGGAACAGACAGCTGGCCATAAATAATAAAGAAACCGCCTTCACCTAGATTTCAACCCCCCTTGAATGTTAAAACGCCTTGAGTGTTTGTTGCACTCGTCTTCATTCTTTATTGGTATAAAGCTCTCTTGTCTCGTGCATTTTCACGTTAATTATATTTACGTGATTCCAGCTACACCGGCCACGCTTTGCTGTGGCTTGGTCTTGATTTTAGCTGAAATATAGTTACTTACAGTTAATTGTTTTTGGGTTAGGTTAGGTTAGGTGAGGTTAGTTGTTGACATAAATAAACACTAGTTTGGTCTCAGTAATAACCTTACGGTTTGGACGTAATATGCACTTAAATGATCTGATCACAGTATCGATTTTTCAGCACTGGCAATTATATACATTTTAAAATGTAGTTAGGTCGGGAAATGCTTGAAATACCTTGTTCGCGTTTATAATTTTAAGAACTAAAAACTCGTATGTTATAACACTATTTTACATAAATGCAAAGTTGTGTAAAAATCTCAAGTGAATACATCCTCTGTTGTTCGAGTTTTGTGAACACAAAAGAAGTTTGTTTTATATATATTATATATATATATATATATATATATATATATATATATATATATATATATATATATATATATAGATAGATAGATAGATAGCATTTAATAAAAACCAAAGTTATTACGAAAATTAGTTTAAAACAATTTGTTTTCCAAAAAAACCTGACAGAACATGCATTAAACATCTTTTCTGCATGAAACTTGTCGGATTTTATTTATTCTAAGACGCCGATCGTCAATATATGGCGATCGTCGAATATGGATTTCGAATGGGTGTGATGAGTGTAAATGAGTGAATTACTCATATAAATTAAGGCTCACCATTTCTTAGAAAGTGTCATTTATTGATAGCCCAATGACAAATAAACGCCTGTATAGCCTTTATTTGTCGCTTTTAAAAAGGAGATTCTTTAAAACACAGCTAAACGAAAGAAATTGTGATACAACTCTTGACTATAACTCATTTGCTTCAAATGAGAGGAAATTAGGGTTATTTTACTAATTATTTATTTATTTAAGTAGCTTATTTGTTGACTACACGAACGCTGTTCGTAGAGTGATTAAATTAGTACTTGTGGTTAATTGGGTGTTAAGCGAAAAATATATTTCTTATTAAACACCGTTATTAATCACAAAAACAAATAAATGATTGTAATTGGCATGTCTAGTTGTCTTGAAATATTGTATATTCCAGATAGCTTGGGCTTACAAAGAAATAAAAATTGCCGCGGGAGGAAAAGAGAAAGTCTAATCAAATTTGGCGAATTGGATGTTCCATGTGATTTGGTTACACGGTTTGTTCTGAGGCGGCATGGTAGAACTGGGGTTTATTCTTTTTATAGAATTTAAATTGCATTAAACAAAACCAGATTTATTTATTTTTAAATTCTCTATAATATTCAAGTACAAATTAAATTTAATAAAAATGTAATATATTTCAAAAAACTTTCATTTTGCTACAAAAAGAGCTAGTACAAAAATGTATTATAAAGAATATGAGTTGTTTATGGATTTTATGTAAAACTATAATTAAATCCCATTAAGGAATGAGACATATTTTAAATCAAGGATATTTTAAATTATAGCAAACGATTTAACTGTTTATTAACTTAACGATAGATCCATGATATACTGTAAGTTGTTTTACATGGAAGCTGAAAATTGCCGCCAAGAAATTGTTTGAGTCATCCGGAGATTTGTTTTGAGACATTTTGAAAATAGCCTGTCATTAAGTGTACATTTATTTGTAAATGCACCACGCGCCAGAAAAAAAAAATTGTGAAGGACGTTTAAAAGTCCACCAGGATAATTTAGTATAGGGGTTTCTCAAAGTTTGTATCTGGTTTTAATTTGTGTTCGAACATGCCAGCCTTTACGTGTGTAGTATGATTCTAATTAACACCAACATAGACAATTAAAGTTAAAGTTAAAGGAGGTCTTACTTTACGAGGTGAACTTAGAGCTAAGAAATCATCTCTAACACTTAACCTGGGGACCAACGGCTTAAGGGTGACTTCCGAACCACCACCAGTGACCGGGTAGGCAGGCTGCGTACAAGGACGGGATCGCTCAAACGGTCACCCACCCAAAGAACAGCCACTCTCGATATTGATTGACGCCGTTGTCTTGCGATAACGTCGGAACCCTCTGGCCAAGGCCATTGGCTAATTACGAGGTAAAAAATTGTCTGGAGATGATTAAGCAACCCCCAATAAATAGAGGGGGATATTAATTTTAGTTTAGTTTGTTGAAAACATATTTAATCAGCGTTTAATCAGTGATACTATCAAGATACTATGGAGGTTTTTATGAAATTTGAATGATACAAAACAATGAATCAAATGTTATTAAAAAAATAACGCTTAGAAATAATGTTATCAGATTATTTTGTCTAATTTTCATCTCAACATACTACGTTTCTCTTATAAGTTTGAGAATTTTTAATTATAAGCGTTTTGGATAGGATATTGTTGGGACACGTTTATTGAAGCACGTTTCAAAAATAACGAAATTGCTATGAATGTTCAAATTGTGTGCTTTTTGTTTTTTGACGACATTTCTGACTGATAATAAAACTCAGACCGTCAAATATTCAAACGCTGGAGGTGTTCCAGTCGACATATTAAGAACGAAAATCAGAAACGTACATTTATCTAGCGTTGGTTACCACAATGGAAGATCTCGTTACCACAATGGAAGATCTCGTTACCACAATGGAAGATCTCGTTACCACAATGGAAGATCTCGTTACCACAATGGAAGATATCGTTACCACAATGGAAGATCTCTGATAAAAAAACTGAGTGGCTCTCATTAATTTACATTTCCGATATTATATTTGCTAAACATATTTGTCTACACCGTAGCTTTAATTTGGTGAACACTCAACTGGTTCCTTTAATTAAAGTTCTTCCAACCATCGTGCCTCCGTCCTTAATGAAATGTGGCTGGCTAGTGCATAAAAGGATAGTTTTAATGAGGCAAAGTCTGAAAACAAAATCACATTCCTTTATTCCTCTTAATTCTATATTCAATGAACCACCTCCAGAATTTTCAACCATACTATATTACGAGAAAAACTGAAAACTTCATATGAATTGTTTTTCCTGACTTCTGAAACAGATGAAACGCAGTGCAGTAACCCAACTACTTGGGGACAAATTCTTTTGGTGTTCGAAGGTGACAGGTTCTATGATCGGTCCTCTTGGTTGGTTGGAAAATTGCGTCCGTTCAATGGTTACCATCGAGGTAAACACTACTAGAGAAGACTGGGATGTCCATGTCGGGTGGTAATCAGTGGCTGGATGTCGTGTAGGGGAACTGATTATCAGACTTGTCAATTAGCTTAAAATCAGACCAACACTACGTGGTTCAGATTCCACGTAAAGCTGTAGGTTCCTTAGTTGTTCTAACTATTGGGCTATTAATAAATTATGGCTTTCTGAGGAACAGTTGAACTCAGTTAGTAACCAGACTACACAGGTCATACACACTCATCCTACACTCACAGCGCTTATTAATTGGAGCCCCCTCGGTGTCTTTATTATTAACTTAAAAATAATTAGTAAGACTTAAAATAAAATATATATCCTATAACATTCTTTCAAATGTTTACTAAGAGAGCTAATTTCTTAGATTAACAATCATAAATGTATGTTATTTACTCTCGTATTTACTTCCATAAAAGGTTTATGAAACTAGAACGAGATTAAAACTGTTAAGGAGGTGTTGACATCAAATTTATCTTAAGGGTATAAGTTTAAATCAGCGCCAACAATCCCGCCACCTGTAGCTTGTAGCTGGCATTCAACCTCTCCTCATGCTTTTAAACAGAGTTCGGTTCTTGGGCAATAAGAAACAATTTAAATGTGTTTTTTTTTTCGAATCGTGACGATTTTGAGGGAAGAGATTAACGTCAATGTTTGGTGATGTAATATATCAGACCGAAATATCGATATTGCCTATATTATCGTGAGAAAATATCGATAGTAATATATCAATTTATCGAAACATATTTATCGATATTTCCGATATATCGTTATATCGTTGCCATCCATAGATAGGCAACTGCCGTTTGTGTTATTCATTATTCATCATTTAAAGACGATGAGCGTAGATATATGAGTAAATATGAGGAGCGAATGAGTGTGATGAGTGTAGATAAACGAATGTAGTCACTGTTAAAGTCGATTTTTCCTCAGAAAGAGCCATTATCAATAGCCCGATTGCCAAGGCAACTAAGTGACCTTGTGGCGGGATCCGAACCACATAGTATTGGTCTGATTTTCAGCTAATGACAAGCCTGACTACTACACAGTTGCAATCTTCAACGTAAGAAGTATTGAGCAGAGCAAATATTTGTATAAATCACTCTAATGTGTGAATATAATGAAAAATTATGAAAATGTAATTTGGGAGAAGAGTAATCAACAAAGACTGAGGGGCACCCCTGCGTGACAACCCCGCAGGTCGCTACGATCGTACGTCGACCTCGGCCTTCGGCCTCGGTCTTTGATACGTTAACATTAGTAAGTGACCTCCATGAGGACTATTAAAAGTAACTGGACCGATGTTTAACAAAGTTTTTAAGGTGTTTTTTTATGATGTAAACAAATCAGATGGTTTTTAAATTCATACAAAAATACGCAACGTGTACACAAGCATAACAAGTATAAAATAAATAAATGTTGTGTATATTAATAAAAACACTGTACTGACAGGTTCGCTGGATATTTCACGGCCAGTGGGGTAGAGCCCTGGTTATTTTTTACGGTACGTAGACAAAGCGGGTCAGTTTGTCGTTGAAATACTTTGTCGCGTCCCCTCTTTTACATTTCTGACAGTTTCCCACCACCCCTTGGCATTTCCGTTTTAAAATGAATCTAATAAAGCTATCACATATTCTTCCTAGCTCGAGAAATTTCGTGGGGCCGATTCGTGATGGTATTAAATACATAGACGTAGTTCGTTTAGAAAGAAGTGAATAGCGCAACATTTCGCGTATGCAGGAAAGATAGGGTGTCGGGGTCCGTGTACGTTAGAGGGATTGGGATGTCATAAAGGGGATGATGGATGGCCCATTAAGATTTGTGTACATAGGTGAGTTGAGGTTGTAATAAAGGCTTTTATAGGGAGAATTAAGGGGCCCACTGGTCAATTGGGACTCTACTCGCTTCCGGAGATTCGTCCCAGGTTCGATTCTCACTGTGGGGGATGGTAGGAAGCACCTCGAATTTCCCAGTATTGACCTATCATTGTTAGGCAAACGGAATAGACGTTTTTAGTAGCGAATTCTATAAACGAACGTTGGAACTACTGGCATCGTGACCCAGATGTGCAAACTACACATCGTTGTGATAATAAAATTATTTGGATTTTTATTTCATATAGATATAAATAATAATAATAAATACTTTTACTAAAATTATAGTTTTACTAATACTCACTAGCTCACCCGAAAAGCGTATTATTCTTTAAAGTATACAATTTCGAATTATTAAAAGTGAACGAAGAAAAAACTAAATATATGAAGATAGGGAGACAGGCAGAGTCAATCAACTCAACACTGGACGTATTGGATTACAAATTTTTAGCCACTGAAGAGTTCAAGTATCTAGGAGTTACTTTGACTAGCCAAAATAAAATGGAAGAGGAAATACAAGTCAGAATTAATGCAGCAAATAGATGCTACTGGAGTCTCCTGAAACTATTCCAAA
Organism: Stictocephala bisonia; assembly: GCA_035578905.1. Taxonomy (NCBI): domain Eukaryota; kingdom Metazoa; phylum Arthropoda; class Insecta; order Hemiptera; family Membracidae; genus Stictocephala; species Stictocephala bisonia. Next base: position 1,135,014 of record JAQJVL010000275.1, on the reverse strand, counting down.
GTAAACTACTGTCAAGACCTACAAAAATAAGAATGTATATAGCTATTGTACAACCTGTTTTATTATATGGATCTGAGGTGTGGACCCTAACAATGTGTAATAAAAAAAGATTGATTACATTTGAAAACAAAATTTTTAGAAGAATATATGGACCTACCTATGAATCAAATAAATAAATAAATAAATAAATTCTTTATTGCATGAATACAATTAACAATTGTGTTGCAAAAGTCAAAATTTCTTTTAGCCTAAAACACTCACACACAATCGGACACATTCATACATACATCTTGCACATGCATCATACATTCACACACTTGACACCAGAATTGCATGATAGGGTGTTTACTGATTGTCCCAGCGGCTTTGAAAGAATTCTTCAACTGAATAAAAAGCACTTTCCACCAAAAGGTATTTCAAACGTCTTTTGAACAAATTCAGGTTTTGATTTTTAATTTGTTCAGGGAGCAAATTGATTATGTTTACACCCACTTGTGATGGCAGACGCTTGAAAGCTGCGCTTTTATGCCTCTGCGTTCTGTAATTATTCCTCCCTCAGGAGTGTGGAGAATAAAAAAGAACAGAGAGCTTAGAGAACTGTACAAGAGACCTGATATTGTGGCGGTGGTTAGAAGCAGAAGAATAAAATGGCTTGGTCATGTGAGGAGAAGGGAAGAAGAAAAAATGATAAGAAGGGTATGGATGGGGAAACCAGCAGGAAGGCGACCTCTAGGACGATCAAGAATAAGATGGGATGACCAAGTGGAACAGGATGTGAGAAGTCTTGGTGGAGACATCGAAATGGCAGAGTATAGAGGATTGTGGAGGTAACTTGTTGGCGAGGCCAAAAATCACCTTGGATTTGAGTGGCCACAGGAGTAAGAGTAAGTAATGGTGAACATGTCCCATGGTACAGCGTGAAAAGTTCAGAAACAGGCTTGTAACATCCAACTTTTTTAATACATTTTCCTCTGTACTGCCGGAGGGACAATATCTTAGATACAAGTGTTCTGTAGCAAAAGGTGTGGGTAGACGAAAATTCCATACTTTACTCAAAATATGGATCCATAATTATCATTCGTTTCTTTATTTTGGTCATAAATATTAAATTACTCTTTAAAGTCTAATGCAAAATTAATAGTTACAAGTTATTTTGTAAAGGTAAACAAAAAACTAATAACTTTAGAAATACTAGTGATGTAAAGAAAAAAATTAATTAGAGCTCAAAGCCGACTTAATAGTAAAATTGAGACCTTTACGATCATCAGGGTTTAATTATAGATTGAAATGATCAAGTTATAAATATTTTAGTTTATAATGTGTTTTAAATTATGTAATGCTAGTAAATCAGTTACTAACAGTCTGTTGGAAAGTAAAATGATTATTATACACGAAAAATAACTTGATATTAATGCTTATTATTTTTAGTAAAAAATGCTTAATTTGTTAACAACCCTCTGAATCATATCATTAAACCTTTAAAACCCTATCAGTTGCAGCAACATACAAATTATTGTTTTAACTGGACTGCTAGAGTTATCTAATTGAAGTAAAACTTAACGGTTCTTTTTACCGTTAAGGATAGGGCTTAGAAGACAAAACGTTATATCTATATTTATAAAATAGGATGTTTGTATATATATATATATATATATATATATATATATATATATGTTTGAAGTTTATGCGCTGCCAAACCATCCAACCGATCGCCATGAAACCTTAGGATGTTGTCCTGTATACTCCCGAGATGGTTTCTGTGAAGTTTGATGCAGATCCGTCCACAGGGTCCCGCCCCACGGGCTCCTAAAGATCCCATGTTATTCAAATGGAGAATCTGAATTGTTTACAAAAAACATATGACTGTGTGGTTTAATGTAGTTTCACATGCCATAAGCAGATTGAAGTTCTCACAACAACAGTACTGTATATGTTTTGATTTATTGTAGTTCTACATTTCACCTTGAGAGTGTAGCATGGTTTTTTTCTATAATTCTTGCTTCTATAATTGCTTTATTTTGGTATGTCAATGAAAAATGAAAGGCGAGACAACGTCCGCCGGGTTCAGCTAGTTTATGTATATATGTACTTTTTGCTGTAAATACAAGCATACCTTGTTTTTGTTAGATTAGACGAGCCCATCCTTTTTAATGTTTTAAATATACTTTTAATGAACTCGTCTCTTATATCCACCTAGTTGCATAAAGCAACACAATATTACCGCATTTATGAATCAGCTTACGTAAACCTGCACAATGAAACCAATGCCAATGCGACTTGTCTACCGTTGTAGAGGAGCTAATCAAAGTCTACAGTAATAAGAGTGAATACTTCAAAGCCTTTCCAATTTGTCGGGGTCTGGGACGGGGGAGCGTTAATTAGCGACAAAAGCTCCAGATGTTGGCATCACTGCATTGTTCCAGCTGATTTAACCGATCGCAGTATTACCAGCCACATCGGGTTCACGTAATGAAAAATGAACTACGTCATCAATTAATTGATTATTGCTCCGGGCATATCATTGCAAGTAACTGTGTAGCGTGTGTTAGTAGTGAGAGACACGGGAAATGCTGTTTTTTCTCGTCAGTTAAAAATCCGCAGAGTACTGAACTGGGGAATATATATTGATTTGTACGATGGATTAATTCGAAGTTAGTTTTTTTTAAATATTAGTTAGTTGTCGGAAAGTTACGTATAAATTTGTGTAATAAATTTTTACATGTTGATGTATACATTTAATACATTCAGCCGTAATGTTTAAGATCCGATGGTTAACTCCTAACGGTGATACCATGGAATATATTCTAATGATGTCAATGAGATACATTTCAACTGATATTTTTGAAAGAGATCAGCCGATAACCACCGGTTGTTTGATTATCATTGGCCTCTTAATTAACTATTCTTTCTAAGGGCATGGTCGGCCTTAGTTTGTAACAATTCACTCATCTACACTCATCACACTTATTTGAAATCCTTATTTACTCATATATTGACGTTTGATATATCAAGATAAATAATGAAAAGAAATCATCTACTTCATGTTTGTTGCAATAGAAAAATATATAAAACGTCATACAGTTTTGTATGTGTAAAACTCAAACTGAGTAAACGAAGCTCAGTTAGAGTTATTTTTACGACTGTATTTCAGGTCTTATTGTACAAGTTTCTACGTACAAGCACAAATTACTGCTTAGTTTGCGACTGATGAAAATCTGAAAATTGATGATTTTTGGAATAACGTCCCAAAATAAATAAACTATATTTTGGTATAAACCCAAAAATAAGAAAAATACTTGACATAAGCTTAAAATATATATACATATAATAAAATACTATCAGTGTAGTAGTGTTTCACCACGACAAAAATGATTGAAGTATGTTACTTTGTTATATACTATTAAAATATTATAATTTTCGTTTTACAAAAAAAATTAGAGGAAACCAGCCAAATTCGGACCCCCATTTTGTTTTTAATTTAAGAAAAATATAAAACAATGAAAAAATTTGTTTTTTATGCACTTAATGCTTAACTAATTTAGGCATGAACCATTTTCAAAGTGTTTTGACCAAATTTATTAACAACTGTGAACCATATTTTTTTACCAAAACCTTACATTTTGGCGGTTGGAAAAAAACCGTCTTAAATTGGACCCCCTTCAAAAAAAATATAAGTAATACACAAAACATTTGGAAAAAAGGTGTATATAAGTGAACGTAACATATTTTTCAAATAGATGTTTTGTTAATAAGTAAAACACATGGAAACAAGTTAAATTTGGTTTAATGTCAAATACAAAATGTCATGGTCTACTGTATTTCATTTGCAATAGTCGCAGATATAAATCTCCTTTTCTGCTCCTGCACAGTCCACATGAGCCCACATTGAACAGACTACACACATGGCCCACAACTCTCCCTTCACATCGTCTGAAAACTTGCAGCTGCAGAAGATGCAACAAGCGTCCTCATCTGCTGTTGGTTTGACACCCCGGAGAACTTCCATTACAGACGATCCTGATGAAACTGAGTCATTGTCGTTTTCTGAGCTTGATTCAAGAACTTCATCAAAGTTTATTTTCTTGGATACGAGCTGTTTTCCCTTTTCTGAAGTGCTTTTTCTGGAAGAACCCTTGAATGCCCGACCACGTCTCCTGTTTTCTCCTTTTTTTCCGTGCTGCCCTACCTCTTTTTCTTATTTGATTTTCTTTGCTTCTACGAGCTGAGCTTTGTAAGGTGAATCTGTGATTATAGCAGAGCTGAAGGCTTTTCTTCCTTTATTTGTAGTCCTCTTCTTTATTTTAGGAACTGGGAAAATGTCAAAAGGGCTTGTTTGGACATCATCTTCTTCACCTGCAGTTCTTCAGTGTTTACTGAATTCCGATTTCCCCTTGGCTTGTGCAGCAAGACACTTTCATAAAAGGAGGAATCTCTCTTTTTTTGGGCCTCTTCGATAAATTCAGCATCTGAGAACAGGGTTTTATAAAAAGGGTAAATTCCTGTAAATCTGAAACCATTGATAGCTATTTCTGCACTTTGGCATTTAATGTAGGCTCTTCCAAACAACTCCATTGTATCAAAAGCAGTAAGGGCTCGTTGGTTCTGCCTCAAGTACTGCCTCACTTCTTCACTGTAGTAGACCTTCAATGGGCCCATGAAAGTCCGGTCAAGGGGCTGTATTTTGTGTGATGAATGAGGAGGCAAGGACACAATTGTCACATGGTTTGCCTTATCCATGTCAATAAGGTCAATATTTTGGGTGTGGCTGAAGTGTCTATCCAAGAGCAGCAGTACTGGTTTTTCCTGTGTGGGCTTGGAGAACTCAAGGAAATGTCTAAACCAATCCGTAAAGATGTTGGTTTATATCCATCCGGAAGGGTGAGCTGCAAATATTGTTCCAGGAGGAGCTCCCTTCTTCAACTGATCACTCATGTTTTTTCGCGGGAAAATCACAAGTGGTGGCACGAAGGTGCCAGAAGCATTCATGCAGGCGACGATTGTGATAAGAGCTCCACGTTCTCCCGAAGTCAAGGCCGCTATTTGCTTTTTGCCCCTAAGGCCAACTACATCTGATACCTTAGACTGTACCACGGTGATACCGCTCTCATCAACGTTGTAGATTCTGTCTGGAGTAAAATTGCCCTTATTGTAAACATTTTCTAGAAGATCATAAAACTTCTTAACGTTATCTTTACTAAACCCAAGGGCTCTACTGTAGGAAGTTCCTATTGGCTTCCTTACCGACAGTTGAGCATGATGTCGTTTGAGAAAAAGTTTGAGCCACTTCTCCCCTGCACGTTCATCTTTAAAAGGATGCTTAATCCCATTTCGTTCTGCTAACTGTAAGGCCATTCTCCGTAAATCACCACGGGTTAGACCAAAAAAACAAGCCTCCATAGCCAGACAATAGTGTACCAGCTCAGCTTCAAGATTTTTGTTAAGAAAAGTGGGTCTGCCTCGTTGTACTTTTACTGCTTCCGCAGGTTCACCATACTTAACATTGGACAGTCTCATAAGTGTCGTTTTTGGAACGTTAAAACTTTTGCTCGCCTTTTTCCAGCCCATTTTCTTTTTTCTTACTGCATCGATAGCACTCGCCATTTTGGATGTAGAGCAGCTTTTAGAGGGCTTCCCCATCTGGAACATAATTTCAAATCTTATTTTAGGAGTTTACGAACTCACTACGAGTCTTAAAGTGCAAAACATAGGGGGTCCGATTTAGGCTGGCGAAAGGGGTCCGAATTAGGACGGCGTGGCAACAATTTTATTATGTTGACAACTTTTTTATGTTAAGTAAAATCCCGAAGACTTATCCATTAAAATACTTCTACAACCTTACCATTTAAGAATATATAAGGTTAAAAAGCCTTACCTTTAAAAATCTAGGTGAAAAGTTGAAAAAACTAGGATGGCACAAAAACTATCAACTCAATCAAAACACGTAACAGCGTGTGACAGATTTAAAAATGAAGCAGTTGACGCGAGCGCTCCACAAAAGTTCGGTGGTAACTTAAACTACTAATTCCATGCCTCGTCGCCAGAATTCAGAGCAATGCAGAGCCAGGACCATCGGGGATCCGATTTAGGATGGGGGTCCGAATTTGGCTGGTTTCCTCTATATAAAAATATTATAAGATTTGTTTTACAAACATAGGTAATAGCTGTTTACTTATTTACTCTTACTCCCTTGGCCATGGATACCCAAGGTGGTATTTGGCTTTATTAACACGTCGCCTCCATCTCTCCCTGTCCATAGCATTGTCCTCTGTTTCTCCAATCTTCCATATATCTATCTTTACTATCTATCGCTTCATTGGACGTCCGCGGAGTCTCCTTCCTTTTGGATTGCTTCTCCATATTTCTTTTATCAAATTTTGGGCTTCTTTTTGATAAAAGGGCTGTTTATGGACTTTAAATATGTCAGTTTATATGGATGGATAAATTTTAAAACGTCTGTATTAACTTAAAAAGGACCTGGCAACTTAAAAAGGTCAGACATTTTAAGTTGCCATTCCTTCAAATAGGAAACCCGGATATCAAGAAAACGTCGCTTCAATGCGCCAGCAATAAGTAGGCCAGGAGTTTGAAAAGAGAGACATAATTCCTCGCAGATTTGGTGCGGATAAATGAAAAGTGTCGTAAAAACGACACTACCCTCTTATGTACTGTCGTGGATAAGACGACCTCTCTATCAATATCTCACTACTTAATCTGATATATAATATACTGTATATTCTATGAAATAATGGTCCCCGCTTAAGAATTTAATGCTTATAGAACAATCTAAGATAATAACGTCGACACTAGTGGCGCAGTGCTGTAATCCAGCTACTTGGGGACAAAGTGTTATGGAGATTGTAGGAGATATGTGCTATGTTCGGTCCTCCTTTATAAACACAGCGTTCGCTCAATGGTTGCCATTTAGTTGGATGCTACTAGAGAAGTCTGAGGTGTCCATGGTGGGTGGTACTCAGTGTCTAGATGCTGTGTAGGGAAGAGAACTGAGAGTCAGGCTTGTCACTTAACTGAAAAATCAGACCAATACTAATTGGTTCGGATCCCACGTAAAGCTGTAGGTCTCTTAGTTGCCCTCGCTATTGGGCTATTAATAAATGGTTCTTTTTGAGGAAAAGTGGGCCTTAGTTAGTAACAATGACTAAAACCGTTCATCTACACACATTCGCCCCTCACATTCGTCCATATCTCTATAATCAATGTCTTATTAATGAATGAATGAATAATGGAAATACAAAGTGATGAACGTTACTAATCACTGAATCATAGTGTTTTAACCAGTGATTGGTTAATATATATATTATTAATATATATATATCAAAATAGTGAAATAATGACTGTATAAGATACGTTCAGAAAAGTATCTTTAAGACCTTGGTGAAAGTGGGATTAATAATTGTTTCTGAACTAATCATAGAATAATTTGGTGGCTATCAGCGAAGTTTTTGAGACAAAAATCACTGGATCAAAATAAAATATGTAGTAGGCGGAAAAACAACGAAGCGTAAAGACGTGAACACAGCGCTGAGAGCGTAAATTTTTAAATAGGAAATTGTGGGAGGAAAAGAATTTAAAGTGTGCGGTTGGTAAAATATTTAACATGAACATGGATTTTACCGGCATTAGAATATATTTTTGCGTCATATTTGGTAAATTTAGCTCAGAGGAAAGATTTTAATTTATACTACTTTGTTTATAACTGGGCGTTCTGCTAGAGTATTTTAGGTATGGGGATAAATTATGTTTGGAAACAAGTGTACATCTCTAAATAACTAAAAATATAAAGATAACTAAAGACAGTTGTTTGGATTTAATCTGACAAACATATGCTACAATTATAATATTTTAATAGTATATAACAAAGTAACATACTTCAATAATTTTTGTCGTGGTGAAACACTACTACACTGATAGTATTTTAATATTTATATATTTTAAGCTTATGTCAAGTATTTTTCTTATTTTTGGGTTTATACCAAAATATAGTTTATTTATTTTGGGACCTTATTCCAAAAATCATAAATTTTCAGAATTTCATCAGTCGCAAACTAAGCAGTAATTTGTGCTTGTACGTAGAAACTTGTACAATAAGACCTGACATACAGTCGTAAAAATAACTCTAATTGAGCTTCGTTTACTGTAGGAATTTTCACACACCAGGGTAGTTACAATAAAACAGCATTAAAAATGGTTTTACTGAACTTATTACATGATTTGTAGTTGTTCGTATGATAGTAGAGTAGTGAATGTAACTCTTGATTATATTATTACTCACAAATCGATATCTTATGTAATAGGAATATGTGTGCCAGTAATTTTGTTAGTTAGTGAGGTCTGCCGCCTACAGCTGGTTTAAACTGGTTTAAATTTATATGGGACTACACTAGCGCTCCACTACTGAACCTCAAAGCAGATGATAATTACAGACATTAAATGTAGAATTGGATGATAACTATGAATATATTGTGTGTGTATATAAAATTAACTGTGTGCCATATAATTAATTGTGAGCATATTATTTATTTTAAAATGTCAACAAAATCACAGCCCATCAAAATATGGCTGTGGTCTTAATTTTACATAGAGTAGTCTATTACAACTTGCACTAACTGACCTCACCGTTCAAGAATAATATTTTCTCTCTGTTAGGTGAATAATAAAAATGTTTCATAACTTAGCAAAGCAGTTTCGTTCTAAAACAAGAGTTCTGCTTAGATGATTTTTTATAAATTATAATTCTTACTAGGCAGGTTATCTATACATATAAAAGCCAAGTACCACTGACTCACTCACGCATCACGAAATCTCAAAAACCAGCAAACGGATATACACGAAATTTTAAAGGAAGTCAGTTTTAATATTGAAAGTACCCATTTTTAAGAAAGGATTTTTAAAAATTCCATTCCTAACGGGTACAAACAGCCCCTCAACACTTCCTATTTTCCTTAAGAATAACATAGGTTAAAATATACATTCTATAATCTTCATTATTGTATTTAGTCAGCATGGTTTACTACTGACACATATTTCAGTTTTAGTATTTAAGTTTGTAATAACACTTTGATAGAAGATTTCCAGTTTTGGTCTGCTTTGTTGGGGCTTCAACATTTAAAATTGGGCCATAATGGCGCTGTTATCGTGTTATCGTTTAAATAACACGATTTTACTTAGCATTTTATATTAATATTTGAAACAACAACAGATCAGGCTGAACTAGTCTGAAAAGAAGAATTGTTATGAAAAAAAAGAAAAAAGAATTGATATGAAAAGAAGAATATTTATAAACCTTGCATTCCTCGTTTAGTTAAAAAATATGATGTAGTAAAATGGGAAGTAATTAGCCTTTTATTTGGAAGTAGAGGAACACTTGGTTTTTATTTTGAAGTATCTAAATTGACTTGATTATTCTCGAAAAATTACAAAATACTAAATAATATAACAGAAAAAATACTAATATGAATGATAAAATACTCTGCTTATATTTTGAACTACTATTTATTTTGTAAAACAAATTTAAAATGTTGTTGTGCTGGATCTTTATGGTCAACTCAAATGCGAGGCAGTTGTAGGTTTATTATTTTTTTAATAAATATGATTCTCTCTCACTTAATTACTAATATTTGAAGTCAAAAGACTATGTTGTCACGAGAAGCGTGCAGGTGTGTCCCCTAGTTATAATATTTAAGACTGCAACATACGAAAATAACTAACAAGAAACGTAGTAAAATACGTATACAAAGTTTTATAAAATGGTCGAATTGAGTTTATGTTGTTTCCCTAAAGGATGTGGCGGCGGCTCGGATACAATTACTGGTATTTTCCCCCACAGGGAATGTAAGGGGAAGTTTATTTACGCAGAAGGCTGGCGGTCCCTGGCTCCTCTGCGACAATAAGTTCTCAACTGAATGCGGCCCTTTCTCATGTTCTCTCAGCTAAATTGATGACGATACCATCTGGAACGAAACTGAGCCACGAAGTATGCTTATTTACAACCGATAGAATTCGTTTTGTGACAGCGATACAACAATGGAAACCGACAATTAAAAAATGTGTTTACTAAATCAAATTTCCATAGATTAAAATGTAACATTAGCAAAGCACGTAACAAAGACATAGTGAAAGAAATAAAGGTAATAATTTGGTTACGAAATTGTTGTTTTGAATAAAATAACCAAATTTGTTGTTAATTTATTTAATATCATAATCTATCCATTCATAAATAGTCCAATATATGTCATATAATACATTCGAAACGTCAGAGCCTATCTCGCATTAGTTAAAACTATTCAGTGAGTTTTTACCGATTATTTTTTATGGTATACAAGCCTAAAGCCCTTGCGCCACATCAAATCAAGTCAAATTTGTATTGCTTTGTCAATATAATTTTCATTATACTATACTATAATTTTCTCATTCATACATAAAAATAATAAATCCTTTATTTCATATGTATGAGTTGACAATGCTACAGCGATGAACCAATATCATTGACATAGATCAAGAATAAAAGAGGGCTGAGTATTGATCTCTGGCGGACGCCAAAACGCATCTGTTTTGATGAGGACAGTTTATCAGAAATTTGAACTTGCTGAGATCGATGGTTCAGAAATAATTTCAACTACAAGTGTGCAACACCTCTGATACCATACGTCTCAAGTTTTTGAAGTAGTATACTGTGGTCAACGAAGAAAGGTTCAGGAATAAATTTAGGGTGTGCCTGGGACCTTCAAGACCCCTGACAATTTTGTCGACAAAACTCACAACTGCTTCTGTAGTCGATTTACCTTTCCTAAAACCAAATTTATTTGGTGAAAGCAAATTGAGTTTTTCGAAAAAATTCATCATACATGACAAAAAAATTCTGGAAAATTTTACTAAACACGGGTAAAATGGAAATAGGCCTAAAATTGTCAACCGAATGGAGGTCTCCATTTTTTTAAATATTGGAGTTACTTTTGCTGCCTTAAGAGAATTTGGAAACGTTCCATTAAAAAGGAAACGTTGACTAAAATTGTCAATGGGCTTAAAATATGATGATAGCATTTCTTAATGAGCCACGTCGAGAGATAGTTAATATCATTGCATTTTTGTTGGATGAAGGTGACGGATTAAAGAAGCCAATTCATCTTCTGCAATAAGGGTAACGTCATGGAGGCTAGTGGGTTTCGACCTTAGAAAGGAGCCGAAGGTGACTTTCCCGCTGTGGGCCCTTGTTGAGCTACAGTAGAAAAGAACTGGTTGAACTCATCCGCTACTCGAGTAGCATCAGTTATGAACTCGTCATCATCTTTAAGGTTATCTCTTTGGTTGTATTTTTATTCTGTTTAGAATTAATTATGTTCCAGGTTGTTTTAGAAACATTCCGTGAACTTAAAATATCTTTGTTGATTTCATAAGCCTTGACAGCGTTTACAACCAATAAGAAATCAAATCGTGTATTCAGTCCAGAATTAGGCCTTGGATTACTCGTGGAATTTCGGTTTCTAGAAAGAAACCAAAGTTTACTACGAAATATTGAAATGTACAAATAATGTTAACTTCAAATTATTTGTGAAACTATACTTATTGTATAGTTTCACAAATACTTATTGTACATATACTTATTGTATAGTTTCACAAATAATTTGAAGTTAACATTATTTGTACATTTCAATATTTCGTAGTAAACTTTGGTTTCTTTCTAGAAACCGAAATTCCACGAGTAATCCAAGGCCTAATTCTGGACTGAATACACGATTTGATTTCTTTGATTGGGTAGCACAGATTTAAGTGATACAAAAAACATTGTTCAAATGTAACAAAATTATTTTCGACGGAATTGCTATAATTTAGAAATTGCCAATTTTCTTTAGCTAATGAAGAGTTGAGAAGAGCTATATTTGCGGGCCTTTATCTCTTATCTTACGGCGGATAGGAGGTTTGTTTTCTGGACAGAGCCCGCTGATAACGGCCTCCAGGCCATAATGGTTGCTGTGTTGACCACTGCAACTACGGTATTTGGTATGTCAGTGATTACGTTATCAATTGCCGATCGAGTCAGTTTTTCAATTGGGCGGTCTCCCAGTTAAACGCCAAAAACTCGTCTACACTGTAAAATGCCTGCGAGGTGCGACGTTAGGAATGTTGGTGATAACGTTGTCAATTATTGTAGACTGAGTTTTGGCCGTCACTCTCGTTAGAGAACTGAATTGTAATTTTAAATCAAATGAATTGAGTAGATCAACAAATAGTTTTGTATTATAGTTTTCAGTCTTACTTATATAAATGTTAAAATCACCCATCAAAATGAAATACTGTTTATTGTTGCTTATGTCAGTCAGTAAATATTCAAATTTTGAGAAAAAAATATCTTCGTTTCCACTGGGAGACCTGTAAGTAGCAATGACAAAAATATTTGATTTTTTTGTACTTTGATCCCGGCTGCTTCGAAGTCTTTTTCCTCGGCTTGATCAACTTTGTAAGAATCACAAGAGAAGTGTGACTTAAGAAAGATGGCCACACCACCTGTTTTGGAGTGCTGTCGGCAGAATGAATTTGACAGTTTAAAATTTGGTAACTGACAAAATCTTATATTTCTGTTGTTAAACCCATTTTCGGTTATGACAAGCAAATCTGAACTCAAGTCTTCACACACGAGTTGAAGTTATTCCAGTTTGTCTGTCGCAATCTGCGCATTTTGGCGGAGTATATTTAGTGTGTTCTGATTTTGAATAGTCGAGTTTGTTTGTTTCTTGGTTTTATATTTTGCAATGGGTAATTTTGTCCGGTTCTGGAGAGTGGGGTCCCTAAAAAAACAGTGTTATTGACATATGTTGTCTGTGGGTCAGTCTGTCGTTTTTCAGCCAATGTGTTCACTTTGGTGAGAGATGTGGATCTAGTAGTCTTCTGCCCAGGATAAAGAGGCGTGGGTGGTGATGAGACAGCAGCTGCGTAGGATTCGTGTTGCTGGCTGATTAGTTGTTGGGACTTGGATGAGAGAAGGCGACACACGCAGGTTGCGCAGTGGCTGATCGAGTCTTATTATTGATGAGTCTTTATTTTCTCTCTTTTTCTTAGATTCAGATTTTTATTCACCAAAAAACAAATATTGTCATAGGTCTTAGACTAAGTAATACAATGCATACAGGGAACAAATCAAGTCATTTACATAACAAGTCTTGGATGCAATAGTATTGTGACATCCAGAGCGGCCTCAATCCTGGGAACCGGTGATGCGGAAGTAATGGATGGGTCGCTGACCACCTGCCCTGCTTGTTTACAACCTTTGGGGCACAATGGCTTACGCATGAACGCCTTTACCTCATCAATGGACTTCTAGATTCTTCTCGATTGACGAGCCAGCTCTGTCACGGAACTTCAGGGGCAGGGGAATTCAAGAAGCTTCTAGATGGAGACCTGCAGGTGATATATACGGCCCGGATACCAGCGCGAGTCAGTCAGTCAGTCAGTCAGTCAGTGAGTCTAGAGCCTACTGCCCGGGTGTTTGCAGCGACGGTGCGAGTGAAGTGTCCGAGTATAGTGAAGTGGTCTACGGAGAAGTTACCGGTGAGTGGTTCGTTGTGGGGATCAACGAAGGAGCAGTGCGGTACTTGTGGACGACTTCTGAAGGGACACTGAAGAAACTGTGAGTGAACTGTTAGCTTTGGACTGTAGGTAGTAGGGAATCTAGTAAAGTCATTTAGTAGTCAGTAATTGTAAATAATAGTAGGGAATCTAGTAGAGTCACTTTATAGTTAGTAATTGTAAATAATAGTAGAGAATCTAGGAAAGCCACTTTATAGAGCTAGGAATTGTGATTAAAAGAAGGGAATTTAGTAAAGTCACTTTGCAAGTAGTAGTTGTAATTGATTGCCATTTATTGATGCCATCTAAGAGTGTAAATAAAAATTAGTTTAACTGTAAAAGAAGGCCTAATAGTAAATTGTACTTTTCACAATAGTTAAAGTTAAGGAAATAATCCATTTAATTATAATAAGTTAATTTTATATATTCAATAAATTTAGTAATTGTTTAGTATATCGTGTTGCTTATTTGTAAAACCCACATAGCGATTAATTATTTATAAATTAGAACAAATTAAAAAAACGTCACAGTATTTAACCTGTATCAAGAATGCTTTTAAGTTTTTTTTTTTAATTTGTTTAAATCGGCAATTGACTTTAAATACGGAGGTAGAGCATTGTACAATTTAATGCAATTAAACTGGACTTGTTTCTGTAAAAAAATGTTCGGTGACGTGGAATATCTAAATAGTCTTAATTTCAAAGTGAGTAAGAGTGTATTTTATATGATTCAGAGTTAGTAAACAGATGAAAATTTCTTTTTAAAAAGGTGACTGATTCTAAAATGTAGATCGATGGAAATGTTAACAGATCGTTCATGCGGAAAATGTTTTTACAAGATTCCCCAGCAGAGAGGCCACAAATGATGCGTAAGGCTTTCTTTTGTAATCTAAAAATGTGTATATTACTTAAACTTTGAGCTCTTCAGATTGCCACCGCATAAGCCAAGTGGGGATATGCACACCCATAGTACGCTGATAGCAGGACCCGCCTATCTGTAAAGCAAGCTAGTCTTCGTAGAACGAATAGTTCCTTGCTAATTCTGCTAGACACCAAAGCAATGTGGCTTGAGAAAACAAGCTTGCTGTCAGTTACCAATCCAGTTGTGACTTTACAACTTAATTTTCCAGTTGTGACCTGGGTCATTTTTATTTACCCTTTTTTCTTCTTCTGTTTTGATAATGTAGTAAAAACTGGGCTGACTTCGATTTCGCTGACTTCTGGACTTAGCAGTGCTTCGAACCTGTTTTTTACATCAGTGTAAAAGCTCAGCGAACTGCCGTTCTCCTCTATAATAAAGTTTTATCATCTAGAAACTCCTATAAGTCTACTTTATGGGGATATAGAGTGGTGCAATCATGTCAGAAATGATATTAAGTATTTCACTATGAAAACCAAACTAACCAAGCTTTTTGTGTTGTTTATGGTTTTAGCTGTTTGAAATAAATTATTTAATTACAATAATGTCAATGTTACTCTCATGGAAAAAAATTAAATTTTGAGGGGGCTCTTTCTACCCCATACGAATGGAATTTCGATAGATCTGTTCAAAATGGGTCTTAAATATACAAAAGCTAACTTATCTCCAAATTTCATCGAAACCTGTTCAGTGTGGTTCCGGAGATTTCCTGATGAGAGGTGTACATGGTTTTTGGATTTCGTATAGTTAATATCACAATTGTTTACACTTATTGACTGTTTTTTACTCCGCTTGAGGTGTTTTTGTATAGTATCATGTCCAAAGAAAGTGAAATAGACAAAATATACAGGAAAACATCAACGGTTTGCAACGTGTGTTAGCTAATAATGTGCAAAGAGAACGTAAATATGTTTCCTTGTTTAAATTAGATAGCAAAACGTGATTTCATTGTGTAATATTTACAACTTAACAGGTTCATAGATATTCACTGAAATGATCTGAATAATGCAATGTTAAAACAGAAGTACATTTACTTTATTCTATTCATTCGTTATTCATAAGTAAAACAGTCATCGCAGAGATAGTGGGGATGATTTCGAGTGAATGAGTGAGATGAGTGTAGATGAACGAGTGTTGTCATTGTTACTAACTAAGGTCGACTGTTCCTCAGGACGACTTATTTATTAATAGCTAAGGAAATAAGACTTCAACAGCTTTACGTGGGATTTGAACCACGTAGTAATAGTCTGAATTTCAGCTTACTGACAATCCTGACACTCTATTATCTTCCTTAAACAAACTCTGAACTTTGACTACCACCCAACATGTTCTGGGTGTGATAGCTTAATTAATGTTAATTTAAAAAGACAATAGCAAACATCTAAGCCTTAAAAATTATCAACAACATAGAACTAAAAGAAATGTTACATTGGGGAACATCACTCTGTCTCAATCAATTGAATTCAATTAATCTTAAAATGTTTTATTTCATAAAGGAAACTACAGTGAAATGAGCTTTATACTGCAGGCTGATACCATAGCTCACCATAGATTTATCCGGAAGAAGGTACACGACATCGTAAGGTGGAAGATGTTCTACTCCCCCCCCCTCCTGTATACATAATGAAAGGCCGCCCTCGGGTGCATTGACTCTACATTTATAATGCAGACTAGCTTACATAATACCATCTGCACACAACAGCAATTACGCCTACCGGAGCGTAAAAACTGATTCAAAACGTACGATTTTAAGATTAAAGTAGTTGGATAAGCTTTTAAGACTTATTTTCAATTAGGTCTACACGGCTTCAAATTTAACGAATTGTTGTTTATTTAAC
The DNA here is from genome assembly GCA_035578905.1 of Stictocephala bisonia. NCBI lineage: Eukaryota > Metazoa > Arthropoda > Insecta > Hemiptera > Membracidae > Stictocephala > Stictocephala bisonia. Next base: position 1,118,680 of record JAQJVL010000275.1, on the reverse strand, counting down.
AAAAATATAATACATTGTACATATATTTGTATTGAATTTAAGTGGCGGTGGAACGCATTAATTGGTAAATCGAGTAATAGTTGAAAAAGCTTAAAACGTTAATTCGTCAAAGAATAAATTAAAAATAGGGTCAATACGCAAGATTGAAAAAAAAGTTGCCAGTAATAGAACTATAATCATAAACGTTAAAATTGGGTGTACAACTGTAACTACTAACAATAAAATCACAAACCGAAAACGAAGCAAGTCGTTAAAAAAAGAGAAGGAAATAACTATCCAAATTGATTTCCATTAATAATCACGCTGACTATTGACAGGTGTCGAAAAAAACTTTCAAATGAATGGTCAATTAGCATTACTAACAAATCCCAATGTAATGCATATAGTAGAATCTAAACTCTAACCAATATAGTAGAAACTATAATGAATAGCAACAACATAGAAAAATGTTTAGCTAACTTTGAAAATATTACAATTTTCTACAAAGGATAAAAATGATATTCGCAATTTATCGATAGTTATTACCTATAAAAATCATAGCGATCGTGTAGGAGGATATATGTCCCTACAAATGAGAGTTAACGCCTACAAATTAGGATCGAATCCTGGCCTCGACTATTAGTCTTCATAAGTAGATGTCACCTTTTACTGTTCTGCTTCTCCCCTGTTCAGACCCTTACTCCCTGATATGTTGGTCAATAGTCTATGGAAAATGGGTAGGGTTAGGTTTAAGAGAAGATCGGCCTACTCTTAGAAGAAAAACACCACAAAAAGAGTTAACTTATTGCGAATAGCAAAACTACAATTATCGAGTCGAAACTACAGATACTAATATAACCACTAGTAATGATATAAACAAATAAAAACTGTTAAATCACTAATTGTTCTATACATAAGGGGAACACAATTTAAATACAATTTGATTCCTTACAGGCCCAGTCGTCATGTAGATGTGTTAGGTTAATGGGCACTAGGTCAGGAATTAGTATATTAGGAGAGATAGGACATCAGCAAACTTACCTAAGTTCACTAACATAACCTGAGGTAGAGAACGCATGAAGAGAATTTACATTACTCAAATGTTCATTGCCACAGACACTTACCTCAGGCGAGTAGAGAGGGAGGGAGTTGAGAGTATCTTAGTTAAATTTGCTGGTACCCTGTCTCTACTAATATACTAACATCTAGATAAGGGGTAATTTTTAACTCAGAGATATTACTTATTATGTATTCATTAGCTTGATCATTATTTTCATAGGAAAAGTTAACATACCAGCCAGTTTGTGTATTTTACACTGACTAGGATGGCAAATAGTTTCAACAAATCGATATATCGCAAACCAAATATCGATATATCGGGTAAACTGAAATATCGAATTGTAAATGATGTATCTGTTTAAAATTATGAACTAACTCTTATATCATGACCAAAAATACACTCATGTTTTGCTGTCACTATTTAGAATAGCCTACCGAATGTAAAGAGTAACTTACATACATTTATCTACTCGAAACAAGTTGTTGTCTGAGGGGTTGAATTAAACAAATTTAAATAAGAATAATTAACACTTTAACTGTACCAACTCACACACAACTTGTCTACAATAATTAACACTTTAACTGTACCAACTCACACACAACTTGTGTACAATAATTAACACTTTAACTGTACCAACTCACACACAACTTGTGTACAATAATTAACACTTTAACTGTACCAACTCACACACAACTTGTCTACAATAATTAACACTTTAACTGAACCAACTCACACACAACTTGTCTACAATAATTATTAACACTTTAACTGTACCAACTCACACACAACTTGTGTACAATAATTAACACTTTAACTGTACCAACTCACACACAACTTGTGTACAATAATTAACACTTTAACTGTACCAACTCACACACAACTTGTCTACAATAATTAACAATTTAACTGTACCAACTCACACACAGCTTGTCTACAATAATTAACACTTTAACTGTACCAACTCACACACAACTTGTGTACAATAATTAACACTTTAACTGAACCAACTCACACACAACTTGTCTACAATAATTAACAATTTAACTGTACCAACTCACACACAACTTGTCTACAATAATTATTAACACTTTAACTGTACCAACTCACACACAACTTGTGTACAATAATTAACACTTTAACTGTACCAACTCACACACAACTTGTGTACAATAATTAACACTTTAACTGTACCAACTCACACACAACTTGTCTACAATAATTAACAATTTAACTGTACCAACTCACACACAGCTTGTCTACAATAATTAACACTTTAACTGTACCAACTCACACACAGCTTGTCTACAATAATTAACACTTTAACTGTACCAACTCACACACAACTTGTCTACAATAATTAACACTTTAACTGTACCAACTCACACACAACTTGTCTACAATAATTAACAATTTAACTGTACCAACTCACACAAAACTTGTCTACAATAATTAACAATTTAACTGTACCAACTCACACACAGCTTGTCTACAATAATTAACACTTTAACTGTACCAACTCACACACAACTTGTCTACAATAATTAACACTTTAACTGTACCAACTCACACACAACTTGTGTACAATAATTAACACTTTAACTGTACCAACTCACACACAACTTGTCTACAATAATTAACACTTTAACTGTAACAACTCACACACAACTTGTGTACAATAATTAACACTTTAACTGTACCAACTCACACACAACTTGTCTACAATAATTAACACTTTAACTGTACCAACTCACACACAACTTGTCTACAATAATTAACACTTTAACTGAACCAACTCACACACAACTTGTGTACAATAATTAACACTTTAACTGTACCAACTCACACACAACTTGTCTACAATAATTAACACTTTAACTGAACCAACTCACACACAACTTGTGTACAATAATTAACACTTTAACTGTACCAACTCACACACAACTTGTCTACAATAATTAACACTTTAACTGAACCAACTCACACACAACTTGTGTACAATAATTAACACTTTAACTGTACCAACTCACACACAACTTGTCTACAATAATTAACACTTTAACTGTACCAACTCACACACAACTTGTGTACAATAATTAACACTTTAACTGTACCAACTCACACACAACTTGTCTACAATAATTAACACTTTAACTGAACCAACTCACACACAACTTGTCTACAATAATTAACACTTTAACTGTACCAACTCACACACAACTTGTCTACAATAATTAACACTTTAACTGAACCAACTCACACACAACTTGTCTACAATAATTAACACTTTAACTGTACCAACTCACACACAACTTGTCTACAATAATTAACACTTTAACTGAACCAACTCACACACAACTTGTCTACAATAATTAACACTTTAACTGTACCAACTCACACACAACTTGTCTACAATAATTAACACTTTAACTGTACCAACTCACACACAACTTGTGTACAATAATTAACACTTTAACTGTACCAACTCACACACAACTTGTCTACAATAATTAACACTTTAACTGTACCAACTCACACACAACTTGTCTACAATAATTAACACTTTAACTGTACCAACTCACACACAACTTGTCTACAATAATTAACACTTTAACAGTACCAACTCACACACAACTTGTCTACAATAAACTACCTTTTAGTTCGTTAACATCAAGTAAAAAAGTAAATAAATTTATCGAAATTGGATAATATGGCTGATATTATCGAGAGAAAATATCGATAATAATATATTTCCGATATATCGATGCCATACTAAGTGTAGGACTCCATGTTTCAGAAGCACGGCGGACGTATGAAGTGCTCTGCATGCAAGATAGTGGCGCACTCCAGCTGTATCGGCGTGCTGATGGACCAGGTCAAGTTCACCTGCAAGCCCACCTTCAGGGACGTCGGTGTGAGACAGTACAGGGAGCAGACCTGCATCCACCACCACTGGGTCCACCGGCGTTCCCAGAAGGGCAAGTGTCAGCAATGTGGGAAGGTAAGAGTAGTATATGTGATCTAAAACTACAAATATGTGATAATTTCATGAAAGAACGATTACCTGTAAAATTTGCTCATAATAGTAGTAATTAGTAATTAGATATATACTATTTAAAGACATGTATTTTCTTCCGCTTTTCCCATGTCTGCATTATTTTGAACTAAGGATTTGCAACAATCATGTCATCTCGGCCTTTAGTGTTGGCATTATTTGTATCGGCCTCCATTTGGTAGTAAGTATTGGTCTGTGACCTGTGATCTTTAAAAAAGTAGAGGTAACTGGAAAATTATTTACTTTCTTTTGATCAGCTGTTTTTTCTTTTTCCTTAGTTAATGTTGAATTATTAAAAATGTAATTGTTGTGGCAGGAAACGTTTCTATCGTTTAGGAGTGGAATTTTGAACAAATCATTTCTTAATTCGCTTCATAATACAACATTTTGACGATTGTCAAGCTATGACTCTATGCATTGCGAGTAAGGCCTCTGATGACTCAGGCTCTCCCATCTATCCAGCGTGCACTCGTGGGTACGGTCGATTCGTAGGAACGATCGATAGGCTTGAGTGAGTCAACCACTGGTAGATTGGTTAAAGACTTGTGTACTATAGGGAGGACGCCACTGTCAATCTAGACAACAAAATCCCTATATACATGGAGCGTATGCGAGGGTCGTTTAAGACATGTGGATATCGTAGAGAAAAGAGAAATAGAGGTCGATTTCTTATGGTTGCAGCGAACGCCTCAAAAGCAGTTTGTACTAATTTGCATCTTTATAATTACAAAACTTATCCTTGAAGGTGTGGAGGGGAGGGTGTCCCCTCCATCTGCCCGGAGAAGTGGAGGGGGCACCCTCGCTACTCGACACCCATTTCACGCACTGTTGGGTGTGAGGTTGTTTCTTTCTGCTCTGTGATATAACCTAACATACACTAGACAAGTCCACCACAGTTATGGAGTGTAGGATAGGTCTGCATGATGTGAGACTTTGTGTACTTTAATATATTCACACTTAGTCTAGTAACATTTACGAGCTTTAAAATTGATACTCCTAATGCAGCTATGTCTGTACTTACATCACAATTCTCGCCATTTTCCATTAGAAATAAAAATATGTATTTTGTAGTTTTTCGCTTCATATCATTGTGAATTAGAACCAATGGACACTTGGAGACGCGCTACTTTGTACATTGTAGCCTACTTACGTTTGGAGTCGTGTCACTAACTACAGTGTAGAAACATGAACTGACGTTTACTAGGTTTGTGACAAGCAGTGCAAGATAGAAAGTCATTGGTACAAACACAACTTTTCGACAGGTATAAAAACTCCTGACGTCTTCAGGTACTATTTAGTACCTTAGCCCACGTTACAACTAGTTGTTCCCTCTCTCCTTACACAATAATGATTTAAGAAAATCTAAAAAATTACATAAATATAGACTACGGACGACCATTATAAAAAAAGTCACGTGTTCTTAAAAACCTGCATATATAACACACGTCACGAACGGAATGTTTTATATGACAAATAATATCAAATAGGTATGTAATATCTAAAAGTCACAGTATTAAATTTTAAAATTGCTTTGGCAAAATACCGTTAGGCCAGACAGGTCAACCACACTCATACTTAACTGATTTAATAATATATATTTCCCTTAAAATACGCACAAATTGTGTCCGTGTATCATGCCCGAATAACCTGTAATGTGAGCATGATTTAAAGAAATATTTTTTTAATTCGATATAAAGAAAATCTCTTTTAAACTTGACCCTTGTGGTGGAGATAGTTTTTGATTGATAAGGTTGAGATTTTTTGCAAAACTTTTCACGCAAAAAGCACTTTAGTTTAATGAAAGGCTTGATCTATGTTTACATCAAAGATTGCCCAGCAACTCCTCAGGAGAAATCTTACGGATTAGATGGGCTTACCCGGATTGTAAGTTATACAAAAATACGACAATATTCAAGAAAGGTTTTTATAAAAGTTTGTAATTTATGAAACGTTTTCTCAGTTTATACTCAGTGGGATGGACACACCTATATGTTTTATATTTAGACCTCTATTACTGTTTATTTTAGGACTAGGTTAAATTGTACGCAATATAAATTGAAATGTGTTTTTCATAATTGGTGCAGAAATTATCTTAACATATTTATTATAGTGTAAAATATGTTTAATACAAAAGTATATTTTTTATATATTCCCTTCGAATTGATTTATTCGAAAATGACCAAAAAATATACACTGTAGCTTAACTCAAATATCTATTCCGTCTAAAATAACGTTATTTTAATTTAGTTTTTACTTAAAATATGCATTTATTAAAGTTTATTACAGCTTTTCTGCTGTTTTTTTTTATATAAATAATTTTATATTGGTATAGTTTTATAAATATATTTATTTGTATACTGTCTACTTCTAAAATACTTAGATTCTTACTTTACTTATTTACTCAAAGTGATCTTCAACAAGTAATACACAAAATATATTGAGCTAATTGCTAATGAGGAAGACAAATTTGCCATCATTACGTGAAAATTGCCAATCACGACGTTTCGATTTGGTAAAACCCAAATATTTTCCAAGTGCTAAAAACTAAATTACATTTACACACACATGTTATAAAACTACGTTCTTAAACTAATAAACCTATCTACATTAATAATTATCTACATTTTAACCTAGATCATAGAATGGGGTACAACAAAATGAACTTCTACTAAATATAAAATATGTTAACTGGGTAAAATTAATATAACCAATTAAGCGCTGCCAAGATCACGATATCAACGAAGAAATGTTAATTTAATTGTGTTTTAACATTTTTTCGTTGATATCGTGATCTTGACAGCGCTTAATTGGTTTCATTAATTTCACCCATTTAACATTTTTTATAGTTAGTAGAAGATCATTTTGTTATACCCCATTCTGGGATCTGGGTTAAAATGTAGATAATTATTAATGTAGATAAGCTTATTAGTTTAAGAACGTAGTTTTATAACATATTTGTTTAGATGTAATTTACTTTTTAGCACTTGAAAAAGATGTGTGTTTTACCAAATCGAAACGTCGTGATTGGTATTTTTCATGTAATGATGGCAAATGTCTTTGTCTTCTTCATCTGATACTCCGTCATTAGCAAACTTCAAAAAATAATTGCTAATATTATGCTATAAAAATGCATTGCATAAAAAATGTTCCATTAGAGGGTACATTCACAGCAGTCGTTTCTGCTAAGCGCCTCTATCAATACAGGCATCAGTGGATCAGTTGTGACTCGTATTTCACAGCTGGGGGCATTTATTTTTTCAAATTGCATCAGTCGGTAGTAAAACTGTATTATGAACTGCACAAATGATGTTTTTATGAAAATAACATATTGTATTTATTTTACTTAGAGTTACGTTTCATCATTGATCATGTCTACCTGAGGGTTATTTACTATTATTAGTACGCACTATTATTAAATAGATCAGACATATTATTATTAACATTGTATACTATTGAATCAAACAAAAATGTCACATAATAATACGTGGCCTTTTGATAGTTACGTGGTATCATCATTGACTTCATTTCTTTGTTTCGTGGTGAAAGTACAAAGAAAAGATCTCCACCGTAAACAGCTCCGGACCATCTGCTTTATTTGTCACGAGTTCTTCTCTTCTTCTTTAACTTATTTTTCAGTTTATGTCCTCCAAGTTATCTTTGACCGCTCTCTTCTTCTGCTTTCTTTAGAGTTCCACTTTAAGGCTTGACGGTAGACAACGAATGGTCTTCTGAGGTTGGCCTATCCAAATAAACTTTATTTTCTCGAGAACTCGCCAGTAGAATTGTTATAGATATTATCATTAACATACAAACTGTTCAATTTGTTTTAATATTAATGCATATTCACGGGTCATATGGAGCATTTACAATTTACGAGTTGATAGTAACAGTAAAAATAAAAAACAACGTTATCGAAACAAAAAAGCCCTATATAAGTTTACAGATGGTTCAAGCATGGTTGTAAGGTAAATTCCAATTATCTCTGCAACCGTTTCTAACCCATGTAAATAATAAAGAAAATAATTTAGACAAATTTGTTTATGTTAAATGCAACAAAACAAGTGTTACTAATAGACAGACATTGAGTAATTGATATGAATCCAAAGGGTTGTTTGGAATTGTCTGGCTCATGAAACGTGTAACGAAATATATACAGGATTTACAGACAAACCTCTCATTTTATATATTTATTTCATATTAATGGTTGATGTTGCCCCCCCCGCCACTGCAGAACTGGTTTCAAGAGACTCGACTATATAACTGAGAGATTGTATTGACATATCAGTCTTATAGGTACTATTGACGAAGCCACATCACTAGGGATGGCAATGATGTATCGATATATTAGTATCGATATTTTCGTTCGATAATATCGGCCATATCAATATTTTGGCCCGATATAGCATTTAACTAATTATTGATGTTTTTCTCGCTCATAAAAATCATCAAAGTTCGAAAAAACACATTAAATAGCCTCTAATGCATAAATTATTACTACATTATTCTTTCATAATTAACATAATAAGTAAAGGTATAATTATTCTTGATTTTTACATTCAACCCCAAAGACCACAACTTGTTTCGTGTAGATAAATGTATTTAATTATTTCATTCAGGAGGCTATTCTAAATAGTAACATCAAAACATGAGTGTATTTTTGGTATGACATAAGAGTTAGTGCATAATTTAAAACAGATAAATAATTTACAACTCGATGTATCGAGTAACCGATGTATCGATATGTTTCTTTCGATATCATCGTTATATCGATATTGGGTTTTCGATATATCGGTATGTTGAAAATATTTGCCATCCCTACACGTCACAGTACGGGTGAAAATTTTACTGATGTAAATAGTGAGAAAACATCTTGACGCGGTCGTTAACAGAAGCTTAAATTTTTAGTATAATACTATTTAAATTGAAAAGCGTAGATATATTATTTTAAGTTCGTGTTTTGTCCAAAGTGTGATGAAGTTTGTACTAAGTCATGGGATGAAGATAGTTATCAGATCTGATAGTTGTATGTAAAGTTTGATAGGGCACTAAGTCATTTACTAAGCCGTGATTAGAATAGTTTGATTGCCTGTACTAGTAGTTCAAGGCTTGCTCCACATTACCAATAGTAGTTATGCCAGTATCAAACAACATGCATTTGGTTAACAATGTGTTTTTTCTGAAGAAGAATATTATAATTAAGTTATCATAATGGTCATGAACCCCTCCCCCCCTAACCATACACGTACTTTGGCATGCCATTATTCGTCACACACCCAAGTACATACAGTTAAATTACGACTCAAACGTGTACAGCTGTCTCTCCCACATACCCATACACCTAGAGCAATATAACTCACCCACCCACCCATACAAGATACAAGTATAGGTGATTTTTCTAGTAATCAAGTTGGAAATTAATTACTGTTAATTACAATACAAAAATAATTTTTTCGATAAATAATTTACTTTTAACACTATACGAATACTTTTACAGACATAACAGCGTGGAACAGTTTTGATGGACTAAAAATATTATTATAAACGATCCATTAATACCTGCAGGTGGGATGAACCTCCCTCCTAGGGAGTGGACATTATTGAATCGGTTCCCAACTGGAGTGGGCAGATGTAACTACTGGAAATACAAATGGGATTGACAGTAGATCAGTCATGTGATAGCTGGGAGTCTATGCAAACAATGGATCACATAATTTCAGAGTGCCCCTTGCGCTGTTTTACGGAAGGATTAGCTAGCATAAATAGAATCAGTGGGCAGGTTTTATAAATGGCTTGAAGGACTGGATTTAGCTTTGTGACAGGAGATCATTTCTTATTTATTTATTCATTTTCAATTTTTATTATAGTGTAATGACTTATGGCCTTTTTGCCCAACTATAAAATTCAGCTTTTACATAACTTTTAATAAAAAAATGGTATCTGAAAAACCATACTCTCTCTCTCTCTCTCTCTCTCTCTCTATATATATATATATATATATATATATATATATATATATATATATATATATATATACAGACAACGAAACTAGTACAGTGCTTTTGTCGGTTTCCAATAGTAGAAATATATTTTTATTTGTGAAATTTGATGACTTACCCTGACATATGTGTATGAGTTAGCGGGAGAGTCATTACCATCGTAGGTGTTTGGATGGGTGGGAATGTTATTGTCACTAACACAATACTTGTATGTGTAAGATGGGATGGTCATTGCCACCGCAAGCGTATGGGTGGGTGGGAGATTCCATATTTATGAATAAATCATATAAGTTATGTGTAAAAATGATGAAAAAAATAACTAGAAACACCTAATATATGTTATTTATTTTGTAGCCTGTATTGCTTATAATTATATTAATAGCGATCTTACCTTTGCAATCAACTGGGATTGATTATGGGACATCGAATTCGGATCAGTAACTGGGACCAAGTGGTCACAATATTAAAAACGCTACATTGCGTCTTTAAGTTACATTATCTGTCAACTCTAACAATAAAAAGTGCTAGTGTATCATCTAAATTGACTAAACAATTTTTCAAAAAAATAAAAACTGCGTAACAATTTGTACTATTGTGACCTATTTAAATAATGTGTATAGAGTGTTTTTTTCTTTTTTTATATTCAAATTCAACAAAACATATTGTTTGAATATAATATAAATATCGTATGATTTTCATAGGCCAGATACCAAACTAATAACAGATTTTAAAACTAGACAAATGAACAAAATAAAATCTACACTACAAAGCGCTTGTGTTTTAATGTTTAAATATTGACATCCCGTCACAGAGCTGAATGCCGGTTTATTAACCATTCAAAACTTGCTCCTCCAATTGAATGAAGACCAAATAAGCCCCCCCCCCCCTGAAAAGAACGCAAAAGGCAATCATTAACTATGTGATCCATAGTTTGAACTTAGACTCCGCAATCACACAACTCATCATTTTACATTCTCTACTTCTATTTCCAGTAATTAAACATTCCCAAACTCTTGCGAAAGCGATTCAACATAGTCCATTTATTACGAGGAATGTTCATTCCACCGACGACGGGCATAGGGTTTCGGAGCAGAAACTTGTTTAGAATTTTTATGAATATAATATTTATTATTTATAAACACTGGTTCTTCCTTGATGATGATGATGATGACTTTATGCACCTAAAATATATATCCCAATAAAACCTTTGCTATAAAATTTAGGAATAGTCCTCAACTATTTTTGTAGAAGAGGGAAATTAAAATACTCTGGTAATATATCAAGAGCGTACTTCAAAATACTCTAAAATAAACAATTACACAGAAGAAAATGATATTTTTAACAGAAAATTACAATTGATTAGGAACATTATTAATTCATCAAATAGTCATATGCACTCTTAACAGTACGATGTATTTTATTAAAAACAAAGATATACTAAATAATTATTTAACATTGAAGGGAAATATTTTATTGTCCTAAGATAAAATGTACGGTGATTTTAGTGAAGTTAAGGTTAAATAAGTGTGCAGTGTAGACTTAATACAAGTATTAAGCTTGTAGAAATGTATTTGTAAATTGTACTTTGTTTTTATTCTAATGTTTGTCTGGGAGTTAAGAAAAAAATGTGATTAGTTAACGTAGAGTGTTCTCTACATGTTTGTGGATGTACTTCATGCATTGATCACAAGAAGCTTTGCCACAGCAAACCACATACCTCTTCAATATTTGCCTGTTTCCACCTCTGCTCTACCCACAATGTTTCAATTCCGCTTTTGTAATTCTAGATCTACCAACGGTGATTCCTTTAATGTGGCTTTAATTGGATACAACTCCAGTTGCTGTTTGGTTTTTTCGACAGCAGTTCAACATTATTGCTACTTTGAATATTACGTTTCGCTGTGTTATTTTATATGAATAGGTTCAGATAAACTTTATTCTCTTACAAATATTACACTAAATAAAGTGGACAGTTTTTCAAATAGCATGCAGAAAAAGAGCTGGACTATTTTTCTGAATAAAATTTTAGAGCTGTTTTCCCGGTAGTAAAAGTAATGTGTTATTGTTTTTGTTTTAATTCATATCCTAAAAAACAGCTGTTTATAACTTTAGCACGTACAATGGACAAAATTATATGGTGCATTTTTATATCAATAATACTTGTATTTCAATTTGTAATAACATTTTCTTTCTAAAAAGTGAAAATATTGTTATTAGTTTCAAGCTCTAACATTACACTAATAACATACACAAGCTGGCCCACCTTGTTTGGTGAGGCCAGCATATTAAAGATATAATATACTAAAAAAGTACCATAATCTGAGAAAATTTGTCGTTTTTAATGTTTCCATTCTCAGTGGAAGTAAACATTTTTGTCTCAAATTTGATACTCGTGTGACTTAAAGTGTCGCCACTAGTGGCGTAGTGCTGTATGTAACCCAGCTACTTGGGGACAAAGTGTTCTGTAGATTGTATGGGATAGGTTCTATACTGCGCCCTCTTAATACCAACATGGTGCCTGTTTAGTGGTTGCAGTCGGCGTGGACACTACTATAAAAGTCTGGGGTGTCCATGTTGGGTGGTAGTCAGTGTTCGTATATTGTGTAGGGAAGATAACTAATTATCAGGCCTGTCAATTAGCTGGACATCAGACCAATAGTACGTGGTTAGGATTCCACGTAAAGTTGTAGGTGTCTTGTTGCCCTGGCTATTGGGCTACCAATAAATGGCATTTTCTGAGGAACAGCCGACCTTAAAAACAAATTACAATATTCACTCATCCACACTCATTTGCCTCTAATATTCACGAATATCTCTGTGATCACCGTATTATTGAATAAATTCTAGAAATAAACTGAAATTTTTGATTATGATTTTTTTCAGTGATCAGATTTTAGTGACAAGTAATGTATATTATTTTGGGTAAGGAAATTGAAAGCGATATTTTCGACGTTTGGACTGGTAGATTTAAAATTATTTACGTTTCTTAATTTCTTCAATATTAAATTTCTACTTACGAATTTCGTATCATTATTTATAAAATAAAGTATTTCTCAGAATCATGAAAATATAAATGCTGCTTCAGTCGTCTGATGATTTACCATCGCAGTCGAGGCTTACTCAGCAATACATATCGCAGATTCTACATATAAGCTAAATCTTCTAGATCTGCTTTCGCCTGTTTACTTTTTAGAATTCAGGATATAAGAGAACATTTTCAGACATAATATTATTATTTATGTTTAGTTTATGTATATTTTTATTTCAAAATGTTTGATAATATTACCATTAAAATCAAATTTTATGATTCTTTTATTTTAGTGTTTTGGAGTTTAACATAAGTTTCATTCTAACCAGCTCTAGTTGGTAATTGTATCTTTTTGCGACTGCATTATAAATTGAATTAACAACAGAGATTAGTTATCTTTTGAGTAAACAGAATCTTTAAATGATGCCAAAAATGTATCACGCCATGATTTGTTTGCTTTGTGTTAAATGGCGTTGTTTTCAAGGTAATTTTGCTGGATTTTGATCTCTTGTTGAACTGAAAGTGTTTATCCTTGGAAGCATTTTTTATCCACTATCGGTTGGCTAGACCTGTCAGAGCTTCACCATGGACCCGTTAGCCGTTACTTCTTAGAGTTCCTGTTGGGCCTTGTCATAACCTTTTAGGGCTAAGTCTCCACTGGCATCACCCTCAGATGCAATTCTCTACGGGCTACATCCATGGCTTTTCCCTTATGAGGGAAGAGAAAAAGGAGTATCAATTAAAGTGAATGTCCTGGAAAAGGTAGATGCATTTTGTTTTCTAGAGAGGACAGTAACAAAACAAGAAGATAATAAGAGAAGATAAATTTAAAGAAGGTTAAAGATTGTCTTGTTTTACCAGGCGAAGTTAGAGCTAAGGGAGCCCTCTCTAACACTTAACCTGGTGACCAACGGCTTTACGTGACTTCCGAACCACGGGAGCGGCAAGGCAAAATCTATTAGTGGTCATATCGGGATTCGAACCCGGACCGGCAGCGTGGCAAGCCAGCGCCTTAGCCCCTTATCTACGGCCGCTCTCAATAGGATATAGGAACTATAGTATGGAAGAGTGGACTGTGTTGTATTATGGTCAAGAAAATGTTATAGATAATCAGAAAGGAAAAGAAGATATTGATGTACAACATGTATTATCAACCAAACTTATTTGATGGAGCTGAAACGTGGACATGGACAAAAGATGATTTAAGCTTAAGTTCAGTGGTATTGACCCTCCTGCCCACCCATACAAGTTTAGTGGTATTGACCCTCCTGCCCACCCATACAAGTTCAGTGGTATTGACCCTCCCGCCCACCCATACAAGTTTAGTAGTATTGACCCTCCCGCCCGCCCATACAAGTTTAGTGGTATTGACCCTCCCACCCAACCATACAAGTTTAGTAGTATTGACCCTCCCGCCCACCCATACAAGTTTAGTAGTATTGACCCTCCCACCCACCCATACCAGTTCAGTGGTATTGACCCTCCTGCCCACCCATACAAGTTCAGTGGTATTGACCCTCCCGCCCACCCATACAAGTTCAGTGGTATTGAATACACTTTGAGATTTAAAAATTGTTTTTCAATATCAAAGCCAAACATATTCCTACGATTATTAACTAAGACTTGGGAAAGTTACTACAAAAATGTAACTAATTACATTAGCAGCTACTCTTTGAAAAAAGTAACTGATTACTTTTTTCAAGCGGACCCAGTAATGATGACCCACCCGCCCGCCCATACACGTACAGTGATATGCTGACCTACCCGCCCACCCATACACGTACAGTGATGATGAGAATACTGTCATTTCTCAGACAGTATAAATGAGAAAGAGGTGCAGAGAAGATTAACAGAAGAGATAGATTATGAAACGAAATAACCGGAGAAAGATTGAAAATGATGCCGTTACAACAGACAATAGAAAGAAGAAGGATACATTGGGGCATGTGAAAATAATGGATAGAAAAAATGTATTGCCGAGGCTAGCCCTATAAAAATACAAAGGATACCAATAGGAAGGTGGAAGGATGTAGAGGGAAAATTAATGCAGAAAAACAAATCTATGAAATGAAAGGTAAATTTTGAAGAATGGACTAAAATAAAGAAAGCTGTGTAGGACAAGCTGTAAAAACGCAAACGTCTACAGATGATGATGATGATAAAATTTAATTCTGGCCTTAATATTATGTTCTAAGCTAGCCTAATTAAGGTTGTAATTTGATAAGGGTCCTAGATATATTTATCTGCATCAAAATCTGACAGTTTTTAAATTGAGACCCACTTTTAGATTTTTTACCTGAGAGTATATATTCATTTTGATTCACTTTTAAACTAGTTTAAACTATGGTTGTACTTCCTTATATATATAATGGATTTTAAAGTAAGCAACTGTGATGTAGATTCAGAGTTGTGGGTAATAGTTGGTCTGTAGACATACAGCGCTTCAGTTTATTATTACTTTAATACAAGTACATTTGTAAAGTAATAACCGAGTATTATAAATTATTCTATTAAATGTATCTTATTAGATCGATGATATATGTTCTTTATAAAAAATAAAAGTTTTTTATCAGACTATAATTTACCATTATTTTTTATGGTACTGTAGTTGATTGGTCGTTAGCGTAGTTGGTTAAAACACAGCGTTTCAAGTTAAAGGTTCTCAGTTCGATTCCAATCAGAGTAATAGCAAATCTTGAAAGAAATCAGCTGATAACCAACAGCTGTTCGTTTGTCACTGAGCTTTGAATTAATGCCATTGTCGGCTTACTTTGTAAAAATGACTACATTAGCTCCTCAAACTCATTCGAAATCCATATTCGATTAGACTATTGGCGATAAATAAACATAAATAAATAATATGTTATGATAAAGTGTTTTGGATATTTATTTCTTTACTTTTATACAGTCCATCAAATAAATTAATAATGTGTTGATTTTTTAAAAGGGTTATTCATTTAGCTTCAGAACCACAATGGTTTAGGCTTTTACAACAAAAATTTATTGATCTAAAACATATATACTAATATTAAAACTAAAATAAACTTCAATATAATTAATTGTTACAACACCCAATAACTAACATCAATTCAAATTTATTTATTAAAGTCAGTATCATATTTATTTTAAATAATAAATTTCAACACTCCAATAATTAAACCCGTAAAGAGCAAATTGGTTATAAAATTTAATACTGTAATAACGGAAGACAACTGGAACTGACCATAAACTGCACTTTATTGTATCATAAGCTCATGAAACATGAAATGTCTGTAGTGTCACATGACACAATGACGTCACAAAATGACACTTTGATGTTACAAAATGACATCATGGTGTCACAAAATGATTTTGTGACGTTACAAAATGACGCTGTGATGTCACAAAGTGAGACACTGATATCAGCCAATTTTGATATCGCAAGCAATCAGAATTGATTTAATTTGATTGAAACCTGGTCCAGTGTGATGCACGCACTTATTTGACAGTGTACTTGATTAATGACAATTATTTAAAAATGTGTTTTTGAAACAAATGTTACATTTACTTTTAAATGCATTGTCACTTGTTCATTCATAATCAATAATCCCAACCACTTATCTCTCTTGGAAGGAAAGCCCTAATCTGTCTGTCAAATCTGTACCTAGGTATCATTGAGTCTGTCCCATAATATTTACCCATGGAGTCCCGGTTGGCCAGATAGCCCAGCCAACAGACGCCCTTATTCTAAAGACTGCTTTACAAGCCTCCTCCTTTACAAACAGGTCAATTGGCTGGAGTTCAGTGACGATCTACATCGCCGCCAATAGAGTTGTTCTATTTCCCCTGTAATTCCCAGGTACACCATTTTCTGGCATCTATCTAGTGTTGGCCTACCACTGTTTTGTGCAGACAACTACAGCATAACATAAGGAGGGCCGAAGCACACTCGTGTATAGCCAATAAACCATTGGTTTAAGGCCCCATGTTGTCCCAATGGCCCTCCGACCCGCCTAGAAAGCCATTCTGAACTTCTTAGCTTTATCCTGTAGGTGCTTAAGCCAGTTCAGTTTAGCGTCCAAAGTGGCCCCCAGATACTTAACCAAACCTGAAGCTCTTAGCACTGTACTTCCTATGGCGGGCATGGCCATCCAGCCTCCTCCTCCTTGTGAAGAGTACAAAATCTATTTTGTTAGGATTACAGAGAGCCTCTTGTCTCTACACACCTTTCCAGGAATCTCAGGGCAGGCGGGACAATGTCCGACACTGTACCGGTAAACCTGCCAATGCCCAGTATGCACACATCGTCCGCGTATGCCTGAGCATATACACCTATCCCGTTGTTCACCCTAAGAAGTTCTTCCACCACTAGGGACCACTTCAGTGGGGAAATGACACCCCCTTGGGGACAACCACTTCCTACTACAACCTGAACCGTTGCATCGTTCAGAGTTGCCTTGACATTTCTGCTGCGTAGGTAGGTCTCGGTCCATCTGGTGATGGTACCACTGACGCCCGTCCCAGCGACAACAACGATCATGGACTGTAGAGAGACGTTATTAAACGCTCCCTCTATGTCCATAGCTAGCTCCTTCTACCGGATCGTCCTCTATACTCGTGAAACGAGCTGATGGAGAGCCAACTCAGCAGATCTCCCAGCCATGTGTTCATGTTGATTCGGATGGAGTGGGTTATCTCTCAATACCCCGTCCCCCATGTACCTGTCGACCAGCCTCTCCAGTGTCTTTAGTAAAAAAGACATGATGCAGATCGGTCTCAAGTATTTGGGCCTGGAATGAGTATCCCTACCAGGTTTGGGAATGTAAATCACTTCTTGAGTCCTCCACAGCCTTGGAATGTGACCCAAGGCCAGGGAAGCCCTAAACATTTCAGTCAAGTGAGGCAGGAGCGCCCCCAAACACTTCTGCAAAGCACAGGCAAGATACCATCTGGCCCCACGTTCTTGAAAGGGGTGAAACACTCAACTGCCCACCTAATCTTTTGTTCTGCGACGATTCTCTTTGCCTCAATCCAGTCGGGCGGTGCGCAAGACCCCGGCACATGCCCATTCCACATCTCCAAGGAGGGAGGGGGGGTGCCACCTGTAAATCAGCGGAGCCCGGAAAGTGAGTCTCAAAGAGAAGTTGCAAAGTCTCTTCTTCAGATCTGGTCCTCTCCCCATCATCCTTAATGAGGGGTCCCAGTCTCGCCCCATGGTCCTTGGCAAGCACTTTGTGAAGCCTAGACATCTCTGAGGTGTTCTCTTTAGAAGCAGAACAGGCTCTCCAGGATTTTCTGAAGAACCTGCGTACCTCCATTCTATATTCTCTTTTTGACTTCCGGTAGGCCAACCAGTCAGCGTCATTGCCGGAACGATTGGCCGTACCAAGGAGCCTTCTTGTCCTCCTTCGATGGTCCTCCAATTCGTGAGACCATCTCCGGATTCGCGCGTACCTTTGTGCGGTCTTCATAGGGCTGTTATTCTCATATGAGGTGATCACGGCCTCCATAAGGAGTGCCACTCTCTTCTCTAGCACCAACCCAGGTCCAATCTGGCCTTTTAGAATTTGGTCCAGTCTGTCAAACAGTTCCTCAGAAAAGGAGGCCCAGTCTGTCTGTCTGGGGTTCCTATACAACCTTTGTGTTGTTTGGCCCTCAAGCCCAAAAACGAATGGGCCTATGGTCCGACAAAGAAGTTTCCTGCGACACTTCCCAGTCTCTAATGTGGTCAAACATTAAGGCTGAGACCATAGGTATGTCTATAACCTCCCTCCTATTCATATTCGAGAAGGTTGGGATGTTACCCTTGTTAAGGACCAAAAGATCGGTCCCACGCTGGTAATCCACAAGAGCAAGGCCCCTCTCGTTCGTGTTACTGTTGCCTCAAACCTCATTATGAGAGTTGGAGTCACAGCCGACCACGAGTTCAAGGTTCCTGCCCCGGCAGTAGTCGACCAACTCCGCCTTCTTCTTTGATGGTGGGGTGATTGTACACCGATGCCACCACCAGTTTCCTCCCCTCGCCATCTCCTTCCTACAGTTTCATTTCCACTGCAACCACATCTCATCCACAGAATTCCGGTATGGGCCAATTGTCCATCCCAGCAACCAAGATAGCCGCCCGTTCCCCCATGGAGGCTGAATGTAGGAATGTTAAGACCCCTAATGCAGCTATCCATTATCCACGGAATCCACGGTTCCTGAATCAGAGCATCATTCACCCCTCCTTCTCTCATAATTATACCTAGTATATTGGAGGCCTCAATACCATGATTGAGGTTGGCTTGTAGAAAACTCACCACTTCATCCAATCCGGCCCTTCTTTCTTCGGTTCCCCTTCTCCTCTGGGCAGCCCAATCTTCTTTCTGTCTCTGTCATTGAGCTGGTAGTTATCCCTGAAACTCGATGAACTGGGCTGTTCAATCTCAACTGGCACGTTTGAGTCTTTCCTTGTTGTTTCTTTATTCATTTGTTTTCCTGAAAAGTGTCCATGTGTGTATCGGTGTCGATGTCCCAACAGCCATTCATATTCCTTTAACCGCCTCCGCGCGAGCATATACACACGCCCCCAAGAGCCCCTGTGGCCTTGGAAGTGCCCCCTAGCCTGTCTACATGGTCTCATCCAGTCACCAACTGGCAATGTAGACAGGATCGGTATTTTCTCCAGTTCAAAGGGCAGCCACCACGTGATGGTAAGGCCAGGTTGGGCCCCTGTACTATCTGGCAGCCAGGTGTGCCATCCCTGTTTTAACTCCTGTACCCTCAGAAGACTTGGGGTCATGGTACTCACGGTTTGGCAGCTCCAATCCTACTTCTTGCCTCTGAGGCATTGTCATATAACTGTCAGTGTGTTGGGTGTGGTAATGAGATCAGGGTACCACGGGGTCACTACACTCCTAGCTGCCTCTGGGAACTCAGTGGTATTTACAACCGGCTTCATACTCGGTAATACAACCAGCTTCATTTTCCTAGGGTAAGACTGGAAATTGGTAGAGGAGGATTCATAAAATCAGATCTCTCTCTGGCAAAAGTCTTAAAAACAATATTGTTAAGTATTGACGTAGAAGGTTAGCAGTAATTAATTAAAAATTACATAGGCCCATACAATTAATTATTAATTGAGTTAAGAATGTACATGTTTTGTTTTAAACAGTTACCATGAATTATAGCGGTTAATTAGTTTTAAGGACATAAGTAATTGCTAAAAACACTGTCAAATGACAATCGCTCGCAATAAAGGATTTTTATTTATTTCTTTATATGCGTTGTACAATATGCACGAGCAGGAAGAAGCAGAGGTCACATTTTATGGCCGCATCGAACGAAATTGACCGTCTATAGAGATTATAACTAATGTACATCTTTATACATCTGTAAAAATATTTACTACGTTTATCCTTGTGGATTTGGGGGAATGAGGGAGACAGACAATACTGTCATCAAGAATGTTACGTTCGCATAAGGTGGACTATTTTATATATATATATATATATATATATATATATATATATATATATATATATATATATGATTCTAATTATTAACACTAATTAAGTTACTGTTTGATTATTTTATTTTGTTTAATCCACGGCACTAAATTAAAAAGAAATTGAGAACAAAATTGTACTATTCTAAAGAAATAAATACACAGTTACTAACCAATAAAATGTTTTTACACAGCCAATATAGTTTTTTTTTTTTTTTTTACTCAAGTGTATGTAATATATAAACAATGTTTTAGTGAACAATTGTATAACCACTCTCAATAAAAACACTTAATATTTGTTGTTTAAATAAGTTAGTTTTAGTATTGTTTTCATCATTTACTAAGCTATTAACCATTGAATTCGTTGAAGGAAATTCGATATAAGTTGGTGGAATTATAAAGAAATATCCGCTGAATATCGATATATAGACGAACGTGATCACTTGACCATACAACCGATTCTAAAGAGCTGTTTGAACGGTTGAATGGGATCCGGTGAATGTGATACTCGAGCTGAATGTGATGTACCGACTCCTTGGTCCAACATCATGTTAGGTTTACATATGGCCCTCTCACTGAAATAACATTAACTTTAGTCAAGTTTGTTTCTACTTTGTAAACATATCAATTTGGACTTAATTATATGTCATTACTGAGAACAACCTCGTGGATTTTTACTGATCGATTACATGCTTTTTTTAAAAGTGTTACAAAATTCACCTTATCTGATATAGGCAATAAGCCATTGAATAAACATAAAATAAGAGTTATTTTTGACATTTCTGTTTGGTAAGTTACAATTGGTACTTTTATTTTATTTCATTTACATGCTTCGAAACAGGTGAATTCCCAATTATATTGAAGCAGTTAAACGATGTGGTGGCTCAGTGGTTAAGGACTTAGACTGCCGAGGACAATGTCAAAGGTTCGAGTCCCTAACTGAGCTTATCAACTTCATTCTACAGTTCACGCACAGGCCTATAGGCCCATGTGAACTGGCAAATGAATATGTCTGAATTTGTAGAAGATCGTGACATTTTATTTTGTGTTTATATAATGCACTGTTTTGTTAACAATCCCGTATTTTCTCATTCGTTATCCTTAACTTTATCCATTCTCAGACAAACCATAAAAAAAAAAAAAAAAAAAAAAAACAGAGATTGCTGCTGAATGGGTGTCGTCGAGTATGAATGAAGTTCTTCAGCTTGCCGTGCACATGGCAGGGCCAGCACCGTTGTCAGTCCCTCTCCTTAATTCTCTTAATTCTCAAGTATAAACGTGATAATTATTACTACATATTTATAAAGATGAAAATAAGTTGTATTCTATTTATAACTGCCTCTCTACTATTTGTTGCAGCCATAAGAAAGCACACCTGTTTATTTTTACTACTATATGACTACTAATCATATAGTTAGTAGTCATAGAAAAACTGGTGAACTTTTCAAATAGGAGTAGTTTAGAATGAAACTGTTTTACCACACTAAGTAAGTGTACAAAATGGGCGAGTGTATAGTCAATACAGGTAAGTATGTATGCAGGCGATGCACTATTGAAGATTCAGCGCCAAACAACCCCTCCAGCGGCTATTTGTCCGTGTTTCCTGTTTGTCCTCACTGATTGGCCGGCGTTCATCAACAGAGTCACTATTAAGTCATTGTTGCTATGATAAAGCTCAACTCTCTTGTCAGTTTGGCAGACACAACAAAACTCTGTTTAAAAAGATCGTTTTACTATCTTGTACTTAATTAAAATTTGTTTATGTTTAACAAACAGTTCTTTTAGATTGTTGTTCTCTGTATGATAGTGTTATGAAAACGTTAGCAATAGTTTTCTATTATGTGATTATAAATAGTTAAAAGAACAAGTTTTCGAAAATAAAGTCCTTAAACTGTTTAGTTCACTGATGAACAGGACTAGAACTAAATCTAGACAAAATTAGAATAATTATCCGTCAGTTTTAAGTGGTAGATTCTTAACAATGTCTTTTCTCCATTAAAAATTAAATTTGATAAGCAGATATCAGTTATCTTGATTCTTTCTTTGCCAGTGTGGCAGCTTGCTTAAGCTTCGGACTGTGGAGTCCATGATCCAATGTTTCAGGTTTCTTTAAAGAATGTAGCTAACTCAGCTGAGATATAAACTTTCATCAGCGTACATCAGCTGCTCGAGTTTACATGATCTTTCTTTTGTATCCCCTATGTATAAAGTGATGGGAAGGGAGAATGTATACAAAACATATTTGGAATCAAGTAATAATTTGTCAATGAATCAATCCATATAGATGAGCCCGGGTCACTTTCCAGTTCAGATTCCAATCTTAACAAACAAACGGCTCTCTGTCTATTTGCTCTGTTCTCTGAGAGAGAGAGAGAGAGAGAGAGAGAGAGAGAGAGAGAGAGAGAGAGAGAGAGAGAGAGAGAGAGAGAGAGAGAGAGAGAGAGAGAGAGAGAGAGCTGTTGCAAAGACATGTATCTAATCTAATCAGATTCAATATATCAAAGTTTTAATCAAATAAAATGAATAAACAACAACTGAATTTTATTTCTTAACTCAAATTGCACAAATTTTCTCTTTTAAATGTCTGTTCTTTTCCAAAATTAAAAATGCATCTTTTAGATGTATTAACTATATCGATATTTTTAAAACTGAATGATTTTGAGACAACAAAATATTATTTGAATATACAAATATATTCATGTGTGGACAAATAAATATTCACATATTTTTAAAGGTTATAGAATATTAATTTCTTCTAATATTGTTGTTTACTAACAGATAAGCATATGTAATCAAAGTCAAAGAAAAAAGAATGTACAAATGGACAACATTTTGCAGCCTCTGTTAAATTGTCAATTTTTGGAGCTTCCAATAGGCTATTTAATAATTGTTTTAACCAATGACTGATAGATAGCCGAGACGTTCCATACATAGGGAAAGTTTAGCATTGTGTTCAAGGAAATTTCTTTAAAGTCAGTATCATAAAATAAGCATATTAATAACTTACTCAAAAAACGTTGATATATAACTGTAGATTTCAACAATTATTTTACAAAGCATAAACTAATAAAAGTGTCAATGACTAACAAATCAATCACTTCAGTAGTTATTTGAATTTTAATTATACATCATTAAATACAGACATTAAATATGCAAACAGTCGTTTCTCGGTAATTGCTGCCATACGACTGGGGGTTGGTTTTAGGTTGGACGTGAAAGGTACACAGCAATTTTCAGATTTATAAAACTCGATCTCTAAAAACTAATATTAATCTAAAATATTAATCAAACATAATTTGTTCACTAACTTTGTAGCAAGAAAACAAGCGTGGAACACGACTCGTATAGTGAATCATGGAATGTAACAAATAGTATTTATTGTATATATTTAAATAATATTAATGTGGTTAATAAAATGTACTCGTCATGTAATTGAATATATCACAATAAAACTGTGGAGTTTATTTTGTCACTAGAGCCAGGTATTGAATATTTGATTCCTCTGTCATTATTGATTCCTCGTTGATTGTGTTATCAAAAATTCAGTACACTAAGTTAATTAACTTGTTTTGGCAATATAATTAATTTTAGTAGCTGAATAAATTCCAATATTGCATTAAATTTATATGTAAAATCATAGGTTTGTTTACTGTTACAATATTTAATTAGTGCGTTTCCACCAGCTCAAAGGAATTCAAATTATTTCTGTACAAAAAAACACATTTGACAGAGTTTGTGTATAAAGTGTGTGACACGATGAACTAATCTGAAAAAAATTAATCACGTAATCATTACATAATTTCTTATATAATTTATCTTTTTCTATTTTCCATTCAATATTGATAATGAAAAATAAAATTTTATAGATTTTTTTCTATTGTTAATGTGTTATTATATTGAATGGTAGGTATATTGTTTTAGTTTTATATATTACCAGTTAAACCCGGCTATGCTTTGCTGTGACACGACCATTTATTAATAGACCAAAAGCCAGGGAAACTAAGGGACATTCATCTTTACTTGGAATCCAAACCACGTATAATTGGTCTGATTTTCAGCTTACTGACAAGCCTGATACTTAGTTCTCTTTCCCACACAACGTCCAGACCCTGACAACCACCCAACACGGTTACCATAGACTCCCCCAGTAGTACCTATGTCGATGATAATCATTGTGCGGACGATGGTCGGTATTAAGAGTACCGAGCATAGAACCTATCGCCTACAAACTCCAAAACACTTTGTACCCATATAGCAGGGTTCCAGCACTGAGCCACTAGTGACACATGTTGAAGATTGAACACTATAGGAGCGAGTATTGAACCCTGAGGAGCCTCATAACTTATGGAATATAACGGGGAAATTATATACGAAAACAGGGCTGTTTTATGATTGTTTTAATGATCAATAGGTTACCATTAAATATTGATCGTTATTATGTACCTAGTGAGTGGCCCTTGGATGGCTGAGTTGACCACCAATTGTTATGGCTACGTAAATTAGTGAGGCTGACAAAAACACCCCATGTGGTCTGACTCCCTTCTATTTAGTCTTGAAAAATATAAAGTTTTATTTGTATTAAAACCTGTATGTTTCATAATAAGGTTCATCAAACTTGTTTGTTTTACCGTATAATGCTGTAGCTCTAACTGAAATTCGAAATATACGTTTTCACACAAGTACTCTCTGTTGCAGTCGTTCCAGTCTAAGCTGTCGTTCAGTTCTAAGGAGATAGTAGCTCTGAGTTGTTCCTGGTGCAAGACTGCATACCACAACAAGGAGGCCTGCTTCAACCTGCAGAAAATAGGAGAGGAGTGTAATTTAGGTTAGTGTGCTCCCCAACAATTTCTGTATCAGACCACAGTCTTACAACATACAATTACGACGCTGCAAGTAGGCAGCCAGCACAACTACTCCACATTACTGTTCTGTTGTATTACATCTTACAAATACGTGGAATAATAACAACAGAAAAAGTGCCATGACAGATTACTAATCATCAGTTATTTTACATTTACTAATCACAGCTGTCTATGTAAACAGTGCTGAGACACGCTCTGCTGCTGGCCACTAGGATCACTAGCGTCGTGCTTGTCGCCAGTGGCTGTAAGTTATTAGACTGTGTTAAATATACGTGGTTTATTACAGTTGAATTAAAAATACAATAATATAAATTGAAGTTTCGCTAGTTTATTTTTTGTACACGTTCATTTATCTATAAACTTAACTTTGAAGTAAAATTTAGGGAATATTAAATTTTGGAATCAGGTTAGGGGATAACTGACTGTGTAGAATGTTTGATAAATTTGTTTAACACATTTTTGTAAAAAAACTGTTACAAAAAGAGATATCCAGGTTATTTTCTCATGAATAACAAATGCAGATTATACGTCATTAGAGAGATTCCTCGGACATTTGTTTTTGCAAAGATAATTAGTAGAAACAGTAAACAGTAATGGAATTATTTGCTGCAACTGCTACTAAAATAGTACAAAGATAATTTACTAACACTTCTTCCCTATTTTATTATTGTAGAAATGCTGCATTTAAAAAATACTCAACCAATGCTTGTCCTCTATTCTTAAATTCTATCCTATATATTAAAACAATCCAGTCATTTAGTTAACTCACTTTCTGAACTTATTGTATTGTAAGAAAACTTTTTATTGCCTTGGCCGGCGCAAACTCTTCCTTTTCAGAGTAAATTAATTTGTTTCTTTTTACAATGCAGGTAACCCCAACACAGGTTTTCCTTCGGGGTGCCGAACTTTTTTCACAAAAAGTATTTTAGTTTAAATAAAGTAGACAGTTTAATTTATTGTTTATTAGGTTAGGTTATTTTTGTACTATTCTACATGTAGTTTTTGTGAAATAAAGAAATTTTGAATGGAATTGAATTATTACTTGACCGATTTTAATGAAATATTTTTTATTCAAAAGATAATTTTGATTTCTAAGTCGTAACGGAGCTAGATTTTTTAAATACCCATAGGTCTTTGCCCTACACGGCGTCGAAGTTGCAGTGTTATTCTTATGGAGATTAGTTTTAATTAATCAGCTGGTGGGATAAACAAATGTCAAATGGTTCAAATAATTTGTTAGGTTAGACATAGAGAGCAGCACAGTAAACTATTAATAAAAGAGTGAATACATAACTTTACTGTATGTTATCATCAGCTGTTAAATAAAATTAAAACAATTGAAATATGCTTAGTAATAACATTGTTTGTTTTTAATTATTATACTATCAATAGAATGCAAATCAAGTACAGTGAGTGAGTTACCGTAAATGAATTAAGACTGTGATTTTACTTGATACAGTTTAATTACTAATGTTTGAAGTCAAAAGTTACATGCCGAGGTAGAGTGAGTGACCAGGTTGATACACAAAGCATGCAGGGGTGTCCCGTAGTTTTATATTGATTCATTGAGTATTAATTGTTACACATTATAGTTTTAGATGGATTTGTCAAGATAACTCAGCTTTCATTTGGAAAAATTATAAACAATTGAACAGATTGAAACATTAGTTTGTGATAGTTAACCTCACATCTATAGGTTTATGATTGTAAATACAGGGTGAGTTTT
The DNA here is from genome assembly GCA_035578905.1 of Stictocephala bisonia. Classification (NCBI taxonomy): domain Eukaryota; kingdom Metazoa; phylum Arthropoda; class Insecta; order Hemiptera; family Membracidae; genus Stictocephala; species Stictocephala bisonia. The sequence continues at coordinate 1,091,512 of JAQJVL010000275.1, read as the reverse complement.
AAGTCTGTTGCCCTCTAACTTATTTCCAATATTTAACTTTCGAATATTCTATTAAATTTTAAAATATACTAATCTACACTAAAATTAAAATGTTTTAATGTTATTAGGGATTGGATAGAACTTGGGGTCCAAGATGAAGGAGTGAATTTTAAAATTTAAAATAGGATTGTAGTATTAGGATATGTTATTTAACACTGCCATTTTAAGCTTAAAACGATTGGGCAATCAGAATTATTTAAAAAGGATTTGTCGTTCTCTTGTTATTAATTATTTGTCATTTTATTTAATTGGTCATCACCTATGAATTATTTTCCTAACTAAAAATTCTTTCTCAAGACTAAAACAAAACTAGATTTGTACTTTCAGCTTTGTTTTGCTTTAATTTTAATTTGTAATTTATGGACTTACTAGCTTCAGAAACATTGTAAAATTAAATAAAATAACACAATAATTACTGACAACTAAGAACGATACATTCGTTTTTTTTTTATTCTGATTGGGATATCCTTTTTATGTTAAAATGGCAGTGTTAAATAACATATCATATGACCACCTTCCTATTTAAAATTTTGAAGATGACTTCTTGATTCGGACCAAAGTTCTATTCAATCCCTAATAACATTGAAACACTCTAAATGTATTATGAGGTAGTATTATTAATTTAATGGCATATTCAAAAAGCAAATATGGTATAAACTGTGGAAGCAAGTCAGGAAACAACTGACTTAAACTCTTCCTGTAAAGAATGTTTGATAAATCTGTTCACTCCATTTGTTAAAAAACTGTTACAAGAAAGGATATCCACGTTATTTTATTATGAATAACAAATTTAGATTAAAATTCATCAGAGGGATTCCTCAGAATTTTGTTTTTTTTATAAAGATAATTAGTCGGAACAGTAAACAGCCTTATATAATCATAGTAACATTCATTAATATTGCTTTCACGTTGATGAATTGGCTTCGTATCGGGGAATTAGATTGTTGCTAGAATCCTCACTGTATTTCCTTGCATAGTCTCCGCTGTGAATAATGAGCAATCCGCTGTCAAGCAAGATGAATGATCCACCCTTTATCGCAGCCAGTATTTACATAATCAGCACCTTCCCATGTTGGAACAGCTAACGACGAGGTTTTCTTATTTAACGATTGCATAAATGTTACTTAAATTTTTAACACAATAAAACAAGACTTTCATTTATATAAAGGCATATATTTAAGAATGTAAATAAGCTAACAAAATACCATTAATTTTAGTCTAGATTATATGCAATTTAAGCATATATATTGCAACTACAATATTTGTGATAAAATGTGTTGTTACAATGTTCTTGCAAATGTTCAGTGCTTTATTTAACAAGTCATACATCAAATTAAATAATGGAATCTCTCATATAAGAGTGACATAGTCTTCCTGAATAGAATTTTCAATATTATAATAGAGAATCAACAAAATGGTTGCTTAAATAGATAAAAAACTTACAAATAGATATCTCATGTAATTTGGTTAGTTAGTAAGGTCTGCAACCACAGCTGGTTTAAACTGCATTACATTTACATGGGACTACACTAGCGCTCCACAATAGACCGCAAAAACAGCTGATATAATTTGAGGCACAAAATTCAACATTGAATTATCTATATGTGTGTTAAAATCAATGGTTTTAGTTTATTTTATTTTATTAGTGGTTAAAAATGTATGATAAATTAGTTTATGACATAGACTTGATTTTGTTGACTTTGGGTGCCTGTAACTTTGGGTGCCTATAACTTTGGGTGCCTGTAACTTTGGGTGCCTGTGACTTTGGGTGCCTGTGACTTTGGGTGCCTGTGACTTTGGGTGCCTGTAACTTTGGGTGCCTGTAACTTTGGGTGCCTGTAACTTTGGGTGCCTGTATCTCAGCTATTGTGATAAATTTACCAATCTTTACCAACATTACAAGAGGATTGTCTCAATTCTACCACAGATGAAATTTTTACGTTTGAACATACAATTCTTTCAATTTTTTAAATTCATTGTGTACTTATCAAAAGTAATTCACCAACAAAATGTCTAACGATAAGTAAAAATTTATGCTACCACAGTAGGCTGTAAGACTTAAGTTATGTGCTTTTTAAGTTAAGAATTGTTTGATTTTTTCAGGTCACCATGTGAATATCATTGTTCCACCATCTTGGATTGTGAAACTCCCAAGAAGAGGCAGTTTCAAATCTAGCCTTCGTAAATCACCTAAAAAAAAGCCATCGAGTAAAAAGCGAAGTAAAGAAAAGGTAAATTAGAAACTCTTGTTGTAAACAGGTTTTTTTTAAATTTGTTCAGTGAAAAATGTTTTTTATTAACACAAAAATGAATAATCTACACTATATATGTTTGTTGAGAACTGGGTTTTTGGGATTTTGTTGGATTTAAATTTTTTTATTAGGAACTATCTAGAATTCCGGAATCTTGTCTGAATAGTTATTTTTTCTAAAATTAAATCAAATAGTTTTTTAATTATCATAATACGTGTTGGTGCATATACAGTACAAGTAAACGTCACATAACACAAATTTATTACAATATAAGCAAAAAATGCACAAATATATTACAAAACAAGTACAAAATGCACAAATATTATGGTGATCGATTTCGGTGAACCACGCTCACCTTCCTCAGACCAGAGGGAATCACAAAAGAATGAAAAATGGTGTTCAACAACTCAATTTATAGGCCTGAGATCACGTGACCCCATTGGCTGGAATCGTCAAAATGGCGGCTGCTGTGATACTATTGGCTGTTACTTCTCTTCTTTTATTCACTGAAAATACATTATTAAAAACTATTTCATATATTGTAGTTCATATAATTCAACTGTTGTTCAATTTGAATCAACAACAATTATTTTTTTTTAATAAAAAATTAAATCATATATTGTTCTAAATTTTTTAACTAAATGATTTTAAACATCTACTAAACGTTTGTAGGCCTGGTTTTGAGTATAAGAAAACCCTAACGACAAGGCTAGGTATAAATGTGGGTTGTGTACTTATGATTAATCTAATTACTCTCCCTGTTATGTTGAAAGTAAAGTCCAGCTTTAGGCTTCCGGACTCTACGGAGCACAGGGCATATGGTACTGTAATATGTATAAGTGACAATGTCGACAATCTATCAGCTACGTACAAAGCTCTCATGGTATGTACATTCACACTAGTAATCCAAGTGTCGGAGACTACAATTTTGCTAATGGACTGCAATATTCAATGGCTTGGATCCTATGGTTTCAGACATTCTTTTCTTTTATGCTCAGGACTTAACATTCAACATGAAGATGATGACAATGTACCTTGGGTGGGTGGGAGATCTCGTCAGTTCCTGTACATTGGGTAGGAGAATTCCAAGGTTTGCCATGGCATGCGTATAGGTCAGATGTATGTACCATATACAGTAAAATATTTTGATGCAAAAGTGTATGATAGGGAACCCAAATTTTTATTTTAAGGGGTGTTTGCTGTATGCATTATTGGTTTTTATTTGCTATTTACTATCAATAATAAAATATATGAATATTTACAGTTTATACCAGTGTATGTTATCATAAACCAAATTGAAAGCTATATAAAAATAGCCAAAATAATTCTGCTTCATATTATTTATACATATAAAAATGCTGTAAATTTATCCGTATTTACAGAAGTGGTCCATTAGATCTCTTTATTGTAATGAATTG
>JAQJVL010000275.1:840303-1085303 GCA_035578905.1 Stictocephala bisonia | reverse complement strand
TCTCTCTCTCTCTCTCTCTCTCTCTCTCTCTCTCTCTCTCGCTCCCTCTCTCCCTCTCTCCCTCTCTCCCTCTCTCCCTCTCTCCCTCTCTCCCTCTCTCCCTCTCTCCCTCTCTCCCTCTCTCCCTCTCTCTCTCTCTCTCTCTCTCTCCTCTCTCTCTCTCTCTCTCTCTCTCTCTCTCTCTCTCTCTCTCTCTCTCTCTCTCTCTCTCTCTCTCTCTCTCTCTCTCTCTCTCTCTCTCTCTCTCCCTCTCTCTCTCTCTCTCCCTCTCTCTCTCTCCCTCTCTCTCTCTCTCTCCCTCCCTCCCTCCCTCCCTCCCTCTCTCCCTCTCTCCCTCTCTCCCTAATGCTATGCCCTAATGGGAATGCTAAATGAAGCATTAGTGAAGGTATAAGATAAGCCTTACCTCTGAGGTGTAGTAATTAATTATAGCATCTTTATACCAGCATTTCTAACCATTCGAACTATTGACAAAATTACGTTATTTTGTATATCACTTAAAGTTGGATTATTCTAGTTACTCTCTCTGTAAAAGCTGTGGATATCCTTTATTTGTCTGTTCTTCAACTAAGAATATAAATGTATGGTTAGGAGAAGTTCAGTGTATAAGACGTTGGTGAAACCAACTTGCCCACAACAAGTTGGTGTGGATAACCACAACTTCAGGCTACCCAAGTGTACTTACCTGTTACAGGTAGGAACAGGAATTGGTTTAACTTGTAGTTTCCTTGATCACATACTTACACCACTTGGAGAGTAAAGTTATTGTTCTTGTCGTTGTGTTATTTTTATATCATTGTTGAATTAAATTTATCGATGACAGTAGTACAAAATATATAACGTGATGTCCCATATTATAAAGAGTACATTTGTGTTGAGAATGCTAAATATTTATTGATGTCAAACAAATAAAATAGTTTATTTAATTCGTTATATTTTTTTAGCTAAACCATTATGTAGTCATAATAATTATAATATATTTTATGATAATAAACTTACAATATTTTGGGAAGGAAATGAAAAACAAAACAGTATAGTCTTTATCAATGCTTTTAAAAAATATGTAATTGCTGTAAAATTTATCAGTTCTATACAGTAGTATTTTTTTACATTGAGGAAATACAGGATGCTGTAAATTGTATGTGACATTGATAAATCTGTAAAAATTCTCTGGCAGAATTTGCAATATACCACAAAATTAAATTAAATTTGACATTGGGGGAATTATTTAAACTTGAGTTTGACAAATCTAAAAAATTTATCAACATTAAACATTTTAAAAAATACATATTAACATCCGTCATACAATACCAGCATAAACAATTAATCAGGTGGCCTTGAATAAGGTTCATATATTGACGACTATAAAAAACTTAAATTATTGTTAAAAGTTTGATGAGTTGCTTTATAGCAGGGACGTACCCAGAACTCAATTTCGGGGGGGGGGTTGTCCAATTGGTAATTTTAAGCAGGAATAGCAAGAGGGGGGGGGGCGATCCTAGGGCTACAGAAAACAAGGCCTGTGCAGTTTTTTGATAGTGGCACTGTGTCTCCTGACTACAGGTGAGAGAAGGGTTCCATATGAGACGTAACTGACCTTATACACTATTCTCAGGATTGCCACATCTAACTGTTGGTTTAATATTGTCTGAACATTTTAACTTCTCTGATTCTTTATTAAAACATCAAATTTGAATTAAATCTATACCATTTTAATGAGTTGTTTGTGACAAGGAAAAAGATATGAAAATGCAGAAAACTATATACAGAAAATTGATAATGTTTACTGTATATCAATTTCTTGGAATATACAGTAAACTCTATATAACAAAATAACCTTGTAATATTAACATAATAAAAAAGTCAGTATGATAGACAAATTATTTTTAGAGAACACAATAGTTCATCTACAATTTGTTTAAAAATTGGTTTCATTTGATTTCTGACCAATAAATTGCGTAGATTCGTGATAGAAGGTTAGGAGAGCCTTTTATAAATTGTAATGTTAGGTATGAGTCAAATACTATTATATAATGCAGCAGGTTTGTAAAGTTCCGCAGGGGCTTAATAATTTTTGAACGATTACAGATAAAGGATACACTTGGTACATCATTATTACACCTATAAATCTACTTTTTGAATTCACTAACATTTTCCTGTCATATCAGGGGATATGGCCCATCAGAAGGAATCAGAAGAAAATCTTAAATAAGAACAAAGGTTAAGTAGTACATCAAGTTAAAGGCCTTTAGTACTATAACATAAACCCACAAACCCTCAAAAGGTTCACCTTTAAAAATGATACTGGTTTAAAATTAAAAAAAAATTGCTACGTAGGTCGTATTCTAAACTGTTTTAATATTCTTCTCTTGGCTCAGTTTGGGAAAGTTAATAATCTGTTTTTATAAAAGGCATAGCCCTCACTCTCTCATCACTTATTCTCCAACTTACCATGAAGGTAGAGAGCTGAAATTTTGTAGACTGTTTCTACAGGTCTTAAATAGGACAACTAAAGAATTTTCACCTTAATAAAATACTCCTGAGGAGTAGAAACCACCCTAAAAGATTGTCTCATAAGGTTAATAATATTGGGTTGATTTAAATTAATAACAGCTGTTTTGTAAATAAATAAACATGTTTATTTTGTATTTTTGACATTATACTATTTATGCATTAAGAGTTTAATCTTCAGCTGCTAAGCAAAAATAAATTAAATGAACACATCTAAGTAATAAATTTAAAACATTAAATGAAATAGGCTAAGTTTACATTTATTAGGTATTGATACTACCTAATAAATAGATAGCAACGCAAGTAGTGTAGTTGAGATACTTACTATAAATAAATGTAATATTGTGATTATACGTTATACAGTTAATATACTATTATTTGTAGACAAAAGTCACATGCCGATGTTTATCAAGTGCAGCGAGTGCCGGGGTTGGCACACGAAGTGTGCAGGGGTGTCCCCTAGTGCATATATAAAATCAACAATATTATACACTATACTATGATGATTTTATTAAATAAATCGATTAATCCTGTCAACAGTAAGTCAACAGTGTCGGCACTGGTTGGGCAGTGCTGTAACCCAGCTACTTGGGAACAAAGTGTTTGGGAGACTGTAGGCGATAGGTTCCATGCTCGGTTCTCTTAATACCGACACGGCGTCCGCTCAATGGTTGCCATCAATGTAGACACTACTAGAGAAGTCTGGAGTGTCTGTGTTGAATGGTAATCAAGGTCAGATATTGTGTAGGGGAGAGAACTGAGTGTTAGACTTGTCATTTAGCTGAAAATCAGACCGACACTACGTGGTTCGGATTCCACGTAAATCTGTAGGTCCCATAGTTGCCCTGGCTATTGAGCTATTAATAAATAGTATTTTCTGAGCTAAGTCGAACTCAGATAGTAACAATGACTACACTTGTTCATCTACACTCATCACACTCATTCACTCCTCATATTCACCCATATCTCTACGATCGGCATCTTAGAGATGAATAATAATGAATGAATAATAATGAATAACTTGGTCAAATCTGATCAACATGCAATATAAAACATTCTAGTAGACATACATTTATTATAACCAGTTTGTATATCAAAGAATTGTGAACATAAAAACCAACAAACAGAAATAATTTTGTATATAACCAAAATAATGTACAAAGTTTGTCTCAAACAAAACAGCAACATTGATTTGTCTGTAGTACATTAGAACTTGTGATAAATAAATCAAAGGAATTTTTATATTACATGACTACATATAATCGTTTTATCAAATATAATTACGCCAGTATAATGTGACTCCTCTACAAAAAAAAAAGGCAATGAGAAGGCTTATAACGGAAAGCAGGCGTTGACAGGAAAACCTGAGCCAGGATCATATTAACTTTCTACAAGAACTGTGAATGAACCATTGACTTACCGAATGAAAAAACATTTTAAATAAAAGATTTCATTTTACTCAATATCTATAGTTTACCCTTTTTTCCTGACCAAAGAATAACAATTATTTCAAGTAATTCATTTTATGATTTTTTTCTTAGGGTTCACTTTACTTTATATTATAATTGAATGATTTCTAAACTGCCGTATGGTTATGTTAAAATATATTAAAATTGTATTAGTTTCATCGTCATTGAATATTTGATAAAACAGCAGAGACGTGATCGCACGACATTAAATTAGACTTGTAGTTCCGTGGCGGCCTGTCTGACAATGTGAGTATGAGGAAAGTAACATTACAACCCCAAGGTGAAATATGGCGCAGCCCAAGCATTTTGTACCCCTTTAGCGATCCTACACTGTCTCACTAGTTTTTCTCGACGTATAGTAACACTATCATTGAGAGGTGAGATTAAAAGAATAGACGCGAGTAGGCCTATGTGATTGAAAGATGCTCGCTAAAAAAAGTTGCGAGCATAGCGTCTGTTTACTATATTTTCCTCATAATGCAATGATTTTGTTGAATACTGAGCATTTAAATTATATAAGCGAAACAGAACTATTTAATTTCAAGCCCTTCCGGCGGTACTGGCCAAAACCGCGAGAAGGGCCAGTACCGCCCTTCTCCTGTCAACAGGTAACCCGAAAGCTTTCGGGACACCTCCCGAAAACATTTCGGGAGGTGTCTGGACACCCTGCCTGAGTACGTGTCTGCTTTATAGTTTTTCTTCTATAAAGCTTCACATTTAATAAATAAAGATGAGTAATTTTTTTTTTAATTTGCTTGGGATTTGACTGATCTTTTATGATCAGTAGGATTTATTATTATTATACTAATTCTTATGTAACAGGACCCACATTTATCAGTCAGAATCCTGATCACTTTGATTGAGATCATAAATATACAGGTACCCAAGTCATCAGGTACATATTTCGTGTTTATACAGAACACTGAGTTTTGTTCTAGGAAAAATGCTAAAAACACGAGTTTCTATTTCAACAACTCTGACTGTAAAAATTGTCGTATCATAACACTTTGGGTTTTTTTTCATAAGTCAACAACTGATCTAGTTGGACAATAAGTTGGTTTTTGTAGAAGATTAGTATTTTTATCATTTTTACAGCTAAATATGTGATAATTTAAATGTAATTCTTGATGATGTTAAATTTGAAAATCTCGTATCAACTTATGGTCCACTAGATTGGAGCTCTAATAATCATACAGCGTTCACTATAACTCATTATACTTGTAAACATGAACCGTACAGTTGAAACAGAACAGCATGTTTTAGCCTGTTGACGGCAAAATTAAATTGCTACTATAGGGCTCTCAACTTCCCAGCAGTGACTTGGCGGTTTGGGGAAACGGCCGACTTGATTTTAAAAATAAAGTGCAGTAAAACGTCACTAACTCAATACTTTGTAGACCCAGGGGTTGTCAAGTTATCCATAACATTGGCATATTTAGTAAATTAATACACGATGGACTTAAGTTATATCATACATGTATTACCTACATGTATAAAGTTATTATATCTGCAAAGAAATCTCCAATATTCAACAATTGCAGTTAATTTGGCACCTGGCTGCTTCGTCACTGAGCACCTGAGGAATAAATATTCATTGCAGACAATCTTTATTGTTGTAAATAACACAATGTTCCCTCATTGTATGTTACACAATCTAAAGCCTTGTGTATTCCTTCAAGTACATATGATCAAAAGCTAAGCTTGCAGCTGTCAGCCGTTGACTGTCAAGTGATCCAGACAAGTCAACTTAGTGAGGTTTTACTCTATTTATAGTTTTGTCCTAGATAAATAAAAAACTGGTTCACAACTCATTCATCACAGAATTATTTTTAGATTTTTCATTGTATGATAATTGAATACTATTCTGTGCTTCATTTCATATTGGCACCTTTTAAACAAAGACCCACAGTGATATTTTTGAAGAGGGATTTAAAAACTTGTTTGGGTTAGTGAGGATTTTGTGTGATGTAACTGTGGACGTTGTTTTATGTTTGTGTCGTAGTCAAACTAGTAAAAGACTTGTTGATAAAAATAGTGGCATGTTTATTTAAAAAAAAAAGGAAAATAAGTGTAAATATAATTCGTACCTGGCATATATTCGTATAATTATTTCCCAAACTGCGCAGAGCTACAGCTGGGAAGCCATTAGACATGTAGTTGAATGTAATTTCACCATGAGCTGGCTAAAACATCATCCATTTCAACTGTACTGTTTGTGTTTGATATTATAATGAGTTAGTAGTAAGTATTATATGGCTCATAAAAATCAAATCTAGTGGAACATAAGTTGATGTTGTTTTTAGTTTAAAAATTTCAAGAAATACATTTAAAGTTTCATGAATTTAACTGAAAAAAAATAAAAATATAGTAATTTTTTACAACAACCAACTTATGGTCTACTATAAATGTCCTTCACCTATCAAATGAGCCCCTTAGCTGCCAAGTCGTGTAAGTCCAAAACTACTGTTTTGAGAAAAAAGGACTTTTGTGTTTATGTTTATAGTTAATTCTTGGTATGTGTAACTGGATTGAAATTGTTGCCATTAAATTACGTACAAATTATATTTTTTTATTTTATATGTTTAAAAATAAAAAATAAATAAATTAAGTTACTTTTTAATTTATTTAATTTTTTTTCATTATTTGTTATCTTATATACAAATATATTGTGTATGTATCAATAGTAAACATCAATTTTTTTTAGTATATTCCAAGTAATATAAATAGATATCTAATAAAAATAATTTAACTTATTCCATGGGTTTTGTATTTTATTTGTTTTGTAAAACATTCAATTTTACTCTAGGATGAAAAATAACTTACTCAATACAATTTAATTTTTTATTCTTACAGCAAATAAAAGTATTATTATAAAAATAAGAGTTAAGTTTTGATCATAATTAAACAAATAAAATATAAAATATGTCTCTGTGAAAGGTAGATTACCTAATCAAACTCTGAGCTTGAGTCTTCCTCTTCAACCTCTGCCGTGTCTTCATCGCTAAGTGCAGCAGAGCAATGATCTGCAGCCACACCACTGTTAATCCCATGGAAAAATGGATGGTGAACGGGTGGTATGAATGGCAAAAGGTCCATCATATCTTTCTTTTTTGCTTCAGTCACTCTCAGTCCATTAGGGTAAAAAAGAATTTGTTCAATGTTCTTAAGAGACACTGGTCTCCCGTGATTTCTATTTCTAGCAGGGTAAAGGTCCAACACCATGAATTCGTGAAAGTCACTCAGTGTTTCTTTATACTGAATCTGGTATTCAAGTTGTCCAAGTTTCTTTTATTATCGGATATGTTGCATACGCAACCAATTCATTGGCTCATTTTGTATGTTCTTCTTCCTCTTGGTAATAGCGGTTTTCAACTGACTTGTGCTAAAAAATTCATCTTTTGTCATTTCACAAACAATCATTTTGTTGCTCTTCTTTGCTGAAGCCATTACGCTGTACCAGTCAGTAGGTACAAAAATTTGCTTTTTCTTTGCTGCTACTTCAATTGCACCGAAGTCCCGGTTATTAGGTAAAAATGAGTGACCCGGCACAAGAAACTTCTGCTCTATAACTTCAACAGAGTTTTCAGATGACTGAACGTATTTCATCATTGACAAAGCTACATTTATGTTGCGATTTTGTCCTCCGCATGTGTCTGAACAAATAATTATGTGTTTTTTTCCACGGCAGCATGTATCAAAGTGTTTTATCAAACAAGATGAGATTTCTTGAGATCCTCTTGCTGCTTTTGTTTCGTCCCACACATAGCAATATGCTTTATCGTTTTTTAATTCATGTACACCTACGTTGTAGACATACATGTTGCGTTTGTAATAAGCAACATTTACTGTTAAAATCGGGAAAGGTAAAGCCTTCTGCATGTTAACGGAACAAACATACAAATCATCGTTGGTTTTGCTAGATTCTGTATCTTCTTTCATAATTTCCCTTGCCTTCTCAGCTTTACACAAATGAAGCTCGTGTTCATTTTCAAGTTCAATTTTTTCTTCTTGAGATAGACTAGGATTGGCAATTTTAATCTTGAACTCATCACATCTTTTACATGTGTCTTTATTTGGAGCATGAAAACCCAGGTTGTATTGAGTGTTAAAAATATGCCTGTAATAACTTAATTTGACAGGCTGACGCTCATTATTTAAGCAGTATTCCTTATATAAATCATACATTTTACTGACGTCCAGGTTTTCATCCAAATATTTTTTGTTTGGATTATGAACCCTAGTGTAGTGAGATTCATGTTCTGGAAAACTCTCGATGTGTTGTTTGACAAATTCAGTATCGGCAGCCGGGATTGCTCTAGGATTAGGCTTATTTCCTCTTTCGTCATTTCCAGGGGACTTACCCTTTCGAAATTTTTGCAATGCCCTTGTAACTCGGCCGTCAGATATACCAAATGTATGGAGGAAACATTTCTTACAAACTTGAATAGAATCTGAAATTGTATCTAAATAAAATACATTTACAAGAGTTCTAGCAGCCCTTTCTTCAGTACGTGGACGATGTCGTTCGATTTCACCACACTGTATTAGTCCACAAACATACGCATTTTGTTTCCCGTAAACACCAATATCCCAGAATTGCTTATGAAGAGCTCGCCTTTCCTCAACACCTATCCTACCATGACATCCTCTTCGACATTCACAGTTAATGTCCCTAAAGACCTTGGGATCAACATTATTACCTGATCTGTTAACATAAGCCTTACCACTATTGCGGTTCTTCTTTGCTACAGCACGATTATGTTTTTCAGGTTGCCTTAGTCGCTTCTTTGGTCGAGGTACGCGCACTTCATTATTTTCCATTATGATAAAAATATTTTAAATTGTAATCACTGTTGACAATGTCTTCAGTTATTGTGAAATTATAGAGCAACACATAAAACTAAAGCCACAATAGAACTTGCAACAACACTGACAAAGACTGCACACTGACCTTTGAGGTTATGTTCACTCCAACGGCGTGTAGTTACTGACTGGACTTACACCACTTGGTCCCAAGCCGCGCGGCCATTTCGTTCAGTTGACAAACAAAGTGCTGCTGTCAGTGGCATAAATATGAACTAGGACTTAAACCACTTGGCAGATGAATAGAGGACCCCCAGATGAGCAGTTTTATGCCTCTAACTCAATATTGTAAATTTTGGACTTACACCATTTGGCAGCTAAGGGGCTCAAATGATATTTCAAGTGTTATGATACAGTACGACCATTAATACAGACTAGATCCTAGAAATAGAATCCTATGTTTGGGCATTTTTCATGGAGTGAAAAAGCCCCCTCAATGTATTATTATATTGTGAGACAGACAAGCAAAGATCTGACTGCCAAGTCACTCTGTTTTTAAAAGATCTTGGTCTCAGAAGGACAAAATATATAAACTCCCTCTTGAAAAGAGCATCTAAAATGGCAGTAGAATCCTCTTGAAAACTTTGGCTTAAGAGAACTGAAACTTGGGCTCGGCGAGGGGACATTTATAACCACAGAAAGGATCTGTAATCTTCCAGGCCCAGTCTGCAGTTTGGGGCTTAGTACCAAAAAATAATTGAAAAATTCTGTAAAAAGCTAGATATTTAATCCTGAAATGGGCCTTACCAAGTGATACATACCATTATTTTTGCATTTTCTACTCTATCTTCTACCAGTAAATGTTTCTATATAGTTCCAATATAGAATGTACAAGGTCATGTTGTGCATGTAGCCTTTCAACATATTACAATGATGAATTAAGCCACTTTGCATGTTGCAGGTAGAGAAAGACCCCAAAACCTTTGTAATAAAACCCATCCCGACAGCCAACGTGAGGCCCGTAATAGTGTTCATCAACCCTCGGTCTGGGGGCAACCAAGGTGCTAAGCTACTGCAAAAGTTCCAGTGGCTCCTCAACCCCAGACAAGTGTTTGACCTTACTCAAGGTGGTCCCAAGATGGGGTAGGTACAGTTCTAGACTAAGTCCTTTTGTGTTTAAAGGAATCTGTATGAAATAAATTGATATAAATGTCCATTCTGGCTCGTAAAATAAAGTTCTTAAAAAAAGAGCATATCATATTTACATCCAGTGAATCTACCCAGCTGAACACCCATTATCAATTGTAAATAAAATACTCTTTCATTGAAATTAGGCGAGGAATTTGATATGAAGACATTACAAACTTTATTTTGATTTATGAATATAAAAGTATTAAACATGCATAATAAGGCAGACATGGGAAACTGTTTGCAATGATATAATTTCAAAGCTATGAAACTTGACTATTTCAGAATAACTGTTGAAATGGACACAAGAAATAAATATTTTTTTTCTCAAAGTAAACCTGAATCAGCGCATGTTTAATATTAATAAAACACAAAAAGAACCAGGATCAACACATATTTGTCTATCTGCCACACTCAAAACAGTGGTTACCTACTAGATACCACTAAGATAATGGTATCAATTTATTCAGGAGTTGTTTTCTTAATGTGTCAAGTGTTCCTTTCAAATATGATCTATTCATCATAGGAAGTAAAATATAATAAAACAGCAACTTTTAAGATCAAAGATAACACTAAAAAATTCATAATTTTGGACAGCTGATTAGGAAAAGCTAAAAGACAATTTTTAGTGTCTGTAGGCAGAGTAAGAAATAATACTTCTTAATCCTGTATGAATTATATTTATGGTTAAAAAAAAAAAAAAACAAAGACATTCACTCCCTAGTTAATTTGGCCGTGCAGGCCTGTTACGTGAACTTTATTCAATGAATGAAGTACCGACTGTTAGCTCAGTTGGGGTTTTAAACCTTACTAGTATGAAGTCTTAATCTCTGAACCACCAGGCCAGTAATATTTTTTTTTATTCGAGTTAATGCTTTAAAAGGTGTATTTTATAACCATTTTTCTGAGATTTTGCAACCAGAGCCATTACGATTCTTGTATTGAAAGAGAATTAACTTAATTGTTTTTTAAACAAAGTTAAACAAAAAACCTTATTAGTAACTGGAAGAAGAAATTTGTTTTGTTATGTTGGTTACACTGCTGATCTTAAATCAAAGTAGGAGGACATGACCAAATGGCCCCCATCATTGTTCTAGTTAACTTTCATCAACCATGTACTCTTCATATAACCTGAAGAAAAATCCAAAAAATTTTTATTATATTACATGTATTATTTGCAATTTATAAAATTGAAATGTACCGTATTTGCTTGAATTTATTTACAATATGTTTCAAGTAGATTTGTTTTGATGAAGAATATGATATAGTTTACAGTTACCGTTAGCTAAAGGAGTGCTTTGGTGGAAATTTTACTGTATAAATTACAAAAATGTATTAAATTATTTGAATACATTCTCTTCAAGAAAGTTTTACCATTGATTTTATACACAAATAGATTTACCATCCAATGTTAAATTTTGAGTCTCAAAATATCAGCTGTTTTTGTGGTCCATTGTGGAGCGCTAGTGTAGTCCCACGTAAATGTAATGCAGTTTAGTAATGCAATGTAATGCAGTGTAAAATAGCTTTGGTTGCGGGCCACACTAACTAACAAAATTACTGCCACAAATATTCCTATTAGATGGTTTATCTATTGTAGGTTTATATAATCAATGGTTTTACCTTAATTTTTCCCCTTAGTAATAATAAGAGTTTTCTATATTTTCAAATAATATATAGAGTAACAAATTTATTATTTTCATTTAAGAGAACTTATTGTCCAAGGAACACAATTTGTTGGTACTTTTATAAATTGATATATATAATATTTTTTTAAACCCTATATACTAATAGTTATTTTGACTGTAGTCACGGCATGCTAGAAACAATCTGAGAAATAAATGTTCAAACTTATTCTAAAACAAATGCCAGTTTTTTATTTCAATCAAATTTAACACATTTTCACTATCTTGGAATTGTTTTTAAAAATATCTAATAACCTTTTAAAGTTCAACGGTTATATTAAAAGTTAACATTTTTGTTTGAGATGTTATAAAAGGTTTAATTTTTTGTGATAATAATATAGTAAACAAAATTTTTTAAAGAAATCCCACATCAAATGAAATATTATTTTTTATTGATTGACACAGCAAAAAATGTTTATGAATGACCTAAAAACTGAACTTACATGTTGGAAACTTACCATTCTGACATTCCCACTTTTGCAGGCTGGAGTTATTCCGCAAAGTGCCTAATTTGCGTGTGCTGGCGTGTGGTGGGGATGGCACAGTAGGGTGGGTGCTTTCCATCCTAGACCAGCTGGCCTTCTCCCCCCCTCCTGCTGTAGGAGTGCTACCTCTCGGCACAGGCAACGACCTTGCCCGAGCCCTGGGATGGGGTGGTGTGAGTATATTAGTCATAACCAAAATGGTTTTTAAAATAGTGTTTACCATATCATCTTTTTCAATGTTTGCATAGTTTAAAATACGAGAGAACCATGATAGTTCGACAGTCCTTACACTTCGACGGACCTTAAACTTCGACACCGGCTATAGCGATTATTGTCTGTGGCAAGTTGTGCACATTTAGCCCAGTGCAGATTAACTAAATAACAGTTAATGTGAATAACAGTTAAAAATTACCATTTTATTTTTTCAAAGTTAATTTACTATGTTGTGTAAGTACTGTACTATCCATAATTTAATGGCATTCAGTAACTTCATGCCAATTCACATCAATTCATAGCTTATTTTAAGTTTTTTTATGGACAAACTTCATCAAACCATGGATTGTTAATGAATGCCCGTTGTCTTCTATTCAGGGGAGATTAGGTGGTTTTCATTCAATCAGAAAAGCAAGTGTTGATTGGTTACGTTACCTAGAGTTAGCTCTGTGACTGGATATCAAAATTTAAACTCTAAGATACAAGTACTTTATACTGTAGGTTTTATTTAATTTAGACATTGTTTATCGGTATAATTTTTTAGTTTTAATTGTTCAGGTAAATGGCTTTTAAAGCCATGCGATATGTATATAGTTATGCTATATTGTTAACTATTGCGATGAATAGTGAAATGAAACGTTTTAATTCACAAAGAAATTACAGTACAATAACCCTATAAAAATATTTTTTTATTTAATGTTTACCATACATTTCTTAAAATTTGACGTTTTGATACTTTGACGAACCTGTAGTCTACAAAGTGCCGAACATTGAGGCTCTACCGTAAGTAATATTTAGATTTGATAGATTTTATTTTCATGTATTAACCAACACCAAAGACTTGTTGAGAGTCTAAGTGTTATAAAAATTAATGATGGTACTATAATATACATATAAATATATTCTTTATACAATAACTAGAGGAAATGCGGCTGAATAGTTCTTCAAAACTACAGTACAAAACAAATTCTATTTAAGCTCCCATATATTCTCAAAAAATTACTTGAAATTCTAGTACAAGTAATGATATAATATGTCTTGAATATAATATTTCCTATTATATACCAAAAGTACATACTTGTACATGAATGAGAGGGTGAAACGATGTTGAAACAGGTTATTCCTATAATCAAGTCTTCCAACTCAACAGCATTCCATATACACTGGTATTTGAGAGCTCTCTTGGTCATCAATTCCATCTACATTCCATGTGGAATAGGGGAGAACCATTTCCATCTTCTTGTTGACCTTCTTCATATACTATCCAATCAAAATTTAATAAATGAACTACTAAAAACTTGTGTGATTTATTTGCAAAAGCATAGTAGGTGTCACAAAAGAAAATGAAAATATTAGTGAAAAAGCCGTAAGAGTGAGGAAGAAGTTCGAATTTTGTTTGGAAATTTGTTGAAGATTTTCAACACTTCCAGAGTCACAATGTTTCGACAGGAACAAATCTCCTGTTGTCTGCAGGTGCTACTTTTTTCCCTTTTCCCCTTTCATTAACTACACTCTTAAGGATTATGATTGACTCTTCAGAAAGTCATGTCTTCTTTACATATACACAATTATGACGAAATACAATATAAAAAAACCAAATGTGAAAACATTATCAATCAACAATACATAGAAAATAAGTATACATAGTATTGATTTGTTGTTAGCTACCATTTATTGTTTAAAAAAAAAAAAAATAAAAAAGCTATAATATATATTTGGAAAAAGATGCAAAAAGAAGTTTTATTTATTAATAAAATATAAAGTTGCTTAATCGTTATCATTTAAAATCAGGAAAAGGTTGCTCGAAATGCTCGCTTTCTGCCATTCTCATCGTCGGTTTTTTAGCCCCATTGGTTATGGTGAATGTTGAAGTCCCCACATTGAGACAGTGTGTTCAAAATTTGGCAAGATTTTATCATCAGGCCACTTGATGTTAGGAGGATTATAAACATTGACTATTGTAGTTCCTTAGTGATAGAAATATGTCACCCTCAGAGCTTTTATGGATAACTGACATATTGTCAATGTTATGCTTTTCGTAAGTTGCAATACCATACACCCAATGCCCTATAGAATCAATTCAATTCAATTTCTTTATTGACACAATAGAACATATTACATTTTTCTGTGCATATCAATTAATTCATATATGATACCAACATACATAATGTACATAATCATAAAAAAATGAATTTAAAAATTACAATTATGTAAAATATAACAATAATATTATTAAACTGATTTATATCATGATGATATTGTGACCCATCTGGCCTCAAAATGGGGCTCTCTCAAAAGCTTCTTGAAGACTGTAATAAGCTCTCCTGATCAAGTGGTCTTTAAAAAGAATTTTAAATGATTTTAAGATAATTTGTGTTTTTATATGTTGAGGAAGAGAACTAAATATTTTTGGTCCAAGGAAGAATAAAGAGTTTTTTAACAATGACAATCTAAATTTATTGATAGCCAGATTATGTTTGTGTCTTATGCAATAAAAGTGTTCTAAGATAGGAAAGTCACTCTTATTTAAAAAAATAAAAACTGCTGAATGATACATTAAATGGCATGCTAAGGTGATGATAGTACCACTTGATCAGAAGACCTCCCTACAGCTCTGTGATTGTTGCAATCCCCAGACGTCCCTTAGAGCCCTCTTCTGGAGACGGAATATTCTTTCAAAAGAATGGGCACTGCAGAAACCCCAGAAGATTATTCTATAGCTCATCCTAAAAAAACAAACCACCATAACCCAGCTTGAGAGTTTCCCGGGAGGCAAATGACGAGAGGCACCTCAGGGCGAATATTGTTGAATTAAACTGTTTTACAAGATAATTTATGTGAGTGTCCCATTTTAGGCTACAATTTATTTGGACACGTACAAACTTTGTAGATAATGTGCTATTTAAAGTATTACCATTGAGAAGGAAATGATTCGGGACATTCTGTGATGTCTGTCATTGAAATTCCATAAGTTCTGTTTTTGATAGATTTAGATGTACTGTATTAGCAAAGTTGATTTATTTTATGAACCATTCCAGAAGTTGATTTTATGTTGTAAGACATTGTTGAGAGAGGGTTTGATAGTTGTTGTGATTAAAAATCAAAAAAGTGTCATCAGCAAAAAGTGAAACAGTAAGAGAAAGTATTTAGTTCACTGCTAACGAAATCAGGAAGATCATTAATATATAACAAGAAGGTCCCAAAACTGAGTCCTGAGGTACTCCCGTCATGATTGTTGAAAAATTTGACATATATACCTTTTCCTTGTTAAGAATTTGGATGCACTGAACATGGTCAGTAAGATAAGACTGAAACCAGTTAAGTGCTACACCACGAATTCCATATTTTTCAAGGTGCTAAGTAGGATCTGATGATCAACCACATCAAATGCTTTACTTATATCACAAAATAAACCTAGATACTCGCCGGAATTCAGAGGAAAGAATTTTCTTCAACGGAAAAGCAGTTGCAGATTCAGTGTTTTTGTTGGGCCTAAAGCCAAATTGACAGGAAGTCAAAATATTGTTTATTTCTAAGAAGTTAAAAAAGTCTATTGTGTAAAATTTTTCAGATATTTTTGAAAAAATTGGTGTAATGGCTATCGGTCTGAAAGAATTGGGGTCTGTTCTTTTAGAGTTTGTTTTTAATAAAGGGATGGTTTTTGTGATTTTAAGGTCATCAGGAAAGACTCCTTCAGACAAAGAAAAGTTGAAGAGTTTAGTCAGTATAGGGGCGAATTTCATAACTAACTCTTTGATTAAGTATGATGAAATCTGAAATATTTCCTTGGAATAGCTATTATTTAATGATGTAATAGCCTTGAAGGTTTCCGATAATTCAATTTTATGGAAAAAGAAAGAATTGGGTGTCGATGGTACATTTGGAATAGCATCAATTGTGACGTGTGGTGAGTTCTTCGAGGATTGACATAAAAGCTCAGAAACATTTAGAAACAATTCATTAAGGATAGAGGCGATACCTTCAGAACCCCTAACCACCTCTCCTTCGTATTCCAACTCACACACTCCATGGTTGGCAGCTCTCCTTGATGGCTGACAACTGTTGATCACCTCTCAAGTCGCTCTCACCGAGTCACGGAGTAAGATGGATTGTTCTGCCTGTCTGGACTTTGAAGCTTTGATGAAATTCAGGTGACGTTGCTTCAGATGGTTGTAGTGTGAGCTTTAGGAATGGGGTTTCCGTCAAGCTGCAGTATATATGCGTCTTGCACATCACGCCCACTCCCCCTAACCTCCTCCATGAGCCACTTGGGTCTCCCTGGCCCATTTACCACCGTTCTGACCAATGGAAAAAAGGAATTTATCTATTTAATGTGAAAATCGGAAAAGGTAGCAAACAATGTGTTGATTGAAAGGTTTTTTAATACGGACTGCCGTGTTTCGTATTGAAGAAATTTTCAAAAATTATCTTTGTTTTTGTTTGTGAATTTTCGAGTATATTTTACCTTTTTAATGAAGACTGGTTCATTAAGGGAAAAGAAATACTTCAGTGGCTGGTCAGAGAGGCAAGTGAATACGACCTTTGAACTGAATAAATGTGCTGGTATATTTGTTATTATGTTGTCCATGCAGGAACCACCATTATCGGTTCTTCTGGTGATGTCATGAATAGTGGTAGCCAGATTGAAACTATTTATAAGGTCAGTGAACTGTGAAGATTTGTTGGAAGATTTGAGGATGTTGATATTAAAATCTCATAAAATTAAAACATGACTGGAATCTCTACCGATAATAGACAGGGCAACAAGACCATTCGGAGACCTGTAAATGCAAATAAGATGAATTTTCAAATGAGGAACCGAAACAGCTGCCTTCTCAAATGCAACTCAATGCTGTGCTGCATGATGTCATGGCTATTTTTTTATTTTATATTTCAACTTTTCGCTAATGAAAATAGCAGCAACACCACAAATTATTGAGGTTCTACAAAAGGAAGAAATAAGAAAAAAGTCATTAATTTTTATTGCACTTGCCTCGTCGCTAGTGAGCCAGTGTTCTGTGAGGCATACAAAGTTAAAATTCTCATCATGCAGCACAGCCTCAAGCTGACTAATCTTTCTTCTCACACTACGGACATTTTGATGGAAAATTTTTAAATTATGTTCATAACAAACTGATTTATTTACTTTAGTACAAAAGAGCTACAACAGTGAGTCTTTGATCACTATTTACAGCAACTAAATTGCTGTATCCAGGAATATTGCCTCTTGCGCTATTATTGGGCAATAAACAAGATAGTAAGTAACAACTGAAGATGGCAGGAGTTTTATACCTGTGCAAACGTTAAGTTGTTTTTTAAAACACTTGAAGCATTGGAAATCTCCAAAAAAATTACCAATCGTGAACAATATAATGCCAACAAATAACTTTCAAAGAACAATTTCAATTTTATGTGTATGAAGTGAAAAGATCATATTGAATCAACTATTATTGCCAGTAAAAATCAGTTACTTTACAAAAATAATACGGTTGTGTTCAAGCTTGAAAACACTGTAGTCCCATATCAAGAAATAACGTAAATGTTACTTATTTACTAAAGTTAATATTCCGAAAACATTTAATTGCTCCAATTAAGAACTTCCATTACACAAGGATACATTTAAGTCATTAAAAATGTTTGCCAGCAAATGCAGGTTCTAGCAGTGTTTATCTCAAAGGGTTGCAGGTTTATCAACAATTAAGGGGCTTTTAGTGAGCTACAAGGGCTGTACTCAGCATTAATTAACCTCTTCACATCTATTCTTCTCAGTCTGTCTGACTTCTTGAGAAATGGAAAAATTATCCTTCAAAGAAATTTACTATTAAATAATTTATTCTGAACGAAAATTTCATCTACAAAATACTTTGTAAAATAATAATATGAAGTATAATACAAACTTACCTTTGATGGAAAAATGTTTGATTAGCTAATAAATCTGTTATTCATTAATCACTCAACATAAAATGTTTGTCAACAATAAACTTATGACCATTTTTCTGTTGACTATCACTATTAAAGAACAATTTATATGTCACTACTAAATAACTACAGTATGTATTTTTGGCTTGAAAAAATTCTGTCTATGTCCAAATAATGATGGTAAGAAGATTTAGTTACATCATGCCTCAACCCTTTTAGGTCAGGATAAAAAATTGATGTCTATAAAACAAATTTTACTTGGTGGCCTGAAAAACTGCACTCAGCAAAAATGTATGTTTATAAGGATTTACTAATAAGGATGTTTATAAGAATACTTAGTTAGCATATTATATGTTGGTAGAACACTACAAGTGAACGTTGCAGAACATGAATTTATCACAATATAGGTACAAAATGTGCAAATATTATGGTAATTGATTTTTATAAATCATGTTTACCTTCCTAAGACCAGAGGAATGAGGCGACAAAGTATCATTACTTCGTGAATCCTTCTCGTCTGAGGAAGTTAAACGTGGTTTTTGGAAATCGATTACGATGATATTTGTACATTTCTATATTGTAATAAATTTTTGTTGTGTAATGTTCACTTGTATTGTATTAAAATATCCATATAACTTGGACTATAAGATTTTAGCTGTAGAATTTTTGTATTAAAATCACTTTTCATTTGTATAGAAGTTCTTTTTTACTTATGAGATGTACTGCACACTGTGTACAAAAATAAACATTTAATAAGTTCTACAAAAAAATTCCATGAAAATACCACAAATTACTTGTAAGAAAGTATATATTTTAGAGGTGCGTGTAATTTTCTATCACAACGTAAAAGTATTATGTAGATTGGTAGTAAAATAAATGTATTACAGTTAGTTTATTTTAACACACCACTAACAATTTAGAGGCTGGAACTCCATCAGCTGTTTGAAAATTAGTAAAGTAATTTTATTAAATTAACTGCTTAAATAATTTAATAAAAGTATCCACGTTTATACGATGTTAGAGGGAGAAGAATGAAACAGAGGTTCCATCCAATAGTGCTCTAAATGTGTGTCGAGTAGTCATTTGCTCATTTGTGTGTCTCCAATTTGCTATGCAATGATGGCAAGGGCCAGCACCTTGTCAATCCCTTCTTTATTACCCCCAAATCCTGAAGGATAAACGTATTTATTACTAAAGATGTATAAAGATGTACATTAGTTTAAATCTATTTATAACTGCCAATTACGCATTCGCTATGGTAATAAGAAAGCGATCTGTTTCATTCTTCACTGTGGATGTTACAAGAAGTATCTTAATTTGAACAGATTGTGATAACGTAACAATAAACCTCACCACTTTGTCAAGTAGACACATTCATTCACACCGTTATTCAATGCCGACGCCCTACGTGAATTACTCCAATACGTTGTAGCAATAATTATAACGTACAATAAATTATTAGTAAGTATGTTATGTCTTACTGCAACTTATATTTATCTACTTATCATTCACAGGGCTATACAGATGAACCCATCTCTAAAATCCTTGCCAACATCGGAGATAGTGATGTGGTTCATCTGGATCGTTGGGAGCTCAAGGTTGAGAAGAACACTGAGGTGGAACCCAACGAAGAGGGCAAGGAGAACCTGCCGCTCAACGTAGTCAACAACTACTACTCCCTGGGAGTGGATGCCCACATAGCTCTAGAGTTCCACGAAGCCAGAGGTAATGTCACTGTAAAATATTTTTAATGTGATCTATTCTTTATCAGAAGTTAAAATAGAAACAGTTTCATTATATCTTGAAATGTATCAAATTTTTGTTATATTTTGCACTATACAGTACTTTACTCAGAGATCCATCATAGTATTTTGTAGTTAAGTTCAATTTTTAACGGAACTATCTCAAATCATAAAATTAATATGTTTGTTAATACTTCTAAATCATGATGCCATCGTGCTTGTAAGAAAGGGTGGGTCAATACCACTTTGACCCAGTGTATGGGTGGTTGTGTATAGCTCATTAACACTAAGAATAGGCAGGGGGGGTGGTTAATACCACTGCATGTTAATTGAATTGAATTGAGAATAACTATTCATTTATGTACAAAGGAAAATAGTGGCGTCACAAAATATTAAATATTAAAACACAAAATATTAAATACAAAATACTAAAATTAATTAATAACTATCCTTATTTTAACTATTGAGTTATTTTTTAACAATGTGTATTGGAGGGTGTGTGGTCCAATATCACAGTACGTTGGGTCCAATATAAATAGTGGGGTCAAAACCACTGTATATTGGAGGGTGTGTGGTCCAATATCACAGTACGTTGGCTCCAATATAAATAGTGGGGTCAAAACCACTGTATATTGGAGGGTGTGTGGTCCAATATCACAGTACGTTGGGTCCAATATAAATAGTAGGGTCAAAACCACTGTATATTTAACAATGTGTATTGGAGGGTGTGTGGTCCAATATCACAGTACGTTGGGTCCAATATAAATAGTGGGGTCAAAACCACTGTATATTGGAGGGTGTGTGGTCCAATATCACAGTACGTTGGGTCCAATATAAATAGTAGGGTCAAAACCACTGTATATTTAACAATGTGTATTGGAGGGTGTGTGGTCCAATATCACAGTACGTTGGGTCCAATATAAATAGTAGGGTCAAAACCACTGTATATTTAACAATGTGTATTGGAGGGTGTGTGGTCCAATATCACAGTACGTTGGGTCCAATATAAATAGTAGGGTCAAAACCACTGTATATTTAACAATGTGTATTGGAGGGTGTGTGGTCCAATATCACAGTACGTTGGGTCCAATATAAATAGTGGGGTCAAAACCACTGTATATTTAACAATGTGTATTGGAGGGTGTGTGGTCCAATATCACAGTACGTTGGGTCCAATATAAATAGTGGGGTCAAAACCACTGTATATTTAACAATGTGTATTGGAGGGTGTGTGGTCCAATATCACAGTACGTTGGGTCCAATATAAATAGTGGGGTCAAAACCACTGTATATTTAACAATGTGTATTGGAGGGTGTGTGGTCCAATATCACAGTACGTTGGGTCCAATATAAATAGTGGGGTCAAAACCACTGTATATTTAACAATGTATATTGGAGGGTGTGTGGTCCAATATCACAGTACGTTGGGTCCAATATAAATAGTGGGGTCAAAACCACTGTATATTTAACAATGTGTATTGGAGGGTGTGTGGTCCAATATCACAGTACGTTGGGTCCAATATAAATAGTGGGGTCAAAACCACTGTATATTTAACAATGTATATTGGAGGGTGTGTGGTCCAATATCACAGTACGTTGGGTCCAATATAAATAGTGGGGTCAAAACCACTGTATATTTAACAATGTGTATTGGAGGGTGTGTGGTCCAATATCACAGTACGTTGGGTCCAATATAAATAGTGGGGTCAAAACCACTGTATATTTAACAATGTGTATTGGAGGGTGTGTGGTCCAATATCACAGTACGTTGGGTCCAATATAAATAGTGGGGTCAAAACCACTGTATATTTAACAATGTGTATTGGAGGGTGTGTGGTCCAATATCACAGTACGTTGGGTCCAATATAAATAGTGGGGTCAAAACCACTGTATATTTAACAATGTGTATTGGAGGGTGTGTGGTCCAATATCACAGTACGTTGGGTCCAATATAAATAGTGGGGTCAAAACCACTGTATATTTAATTTCAACACCACTGTACGGACACGGTGTTGAATCCCCCACCGACAACCAGTCCCTCAGTGCCACGACAAACCGAGCTCGACTAATGACATTTGTAGTTGAAGGATCAAATTTAATCCACAATCTGCAGGTAGTGACAGTAAAAGATCTATTGAAAAGTGCTGTTTGATGAGCTGTGATAGTAAACATAGATGAACCCTGATGTGTGCACCATTAGGCTGATAACCACGTCTTTGAGATAACCATGAAAGACTAAAGGTTGGATGGGTCGATACCACTGTATTTGTATGGGTCATTGGGTGGGTCAATTCCTCTATGCTATGTTTGCCAGAGCATGAAATCAGATGATACTACTTTATAATTCTTCATTGGTTAACTGAAATTAGAGAAAAAGACATAATATTTTGCCTCTGCACCAGATATAAAATAATAATATTTAAACTATGGAGTCAAAATTGGGCCAAAGGATAGTAGTTAATGGTTAGTAACATTATTTTGTTTATTGGAACTATAACTTAACTTTACTTAGAAGATATAAGTATAAGGAAAAAGCTTCCAATTTTCACTTAAAAACCCAATATTGAAATTCCTCAGAGGCTCATCCAGAACGGTTCAACTCACGGCTGCGTAACAAGATGTTTTACGGACAGATGGGTGGCAAGGACCTTCTGAGGCGCAAGTGGAAAGGTTTGGCAGACCTTGTTACGCTTGAGTGTGATGGCAAGGATATGACACCAAAACTCAAAGAACACAAGGTTCATGCCATCGTCTTCCTGAACATTCCCAGGTGAGTAAAGGGCACTCTGATCACTAGAGAAAAAGCAGAATATTTAGTTTATATGCTAAAAACTATCAGCTTGAGAAATCAAAATATTATCCTAGATTTTGTAATGTAAACTTTTTACTAGACAATTATTTTTATCTCAACTTCTACATTTCCGAGTCATAGAAGAAAGTAAATCCAAACAATCTTTCACATGTTACTTCTGATCGTATAATAATAGGTATCATATAATACGTTAGAGTACACTTACATGTATGAAAGTAATGTTAAACTGATGGGCGTAACCACAGAGAAGTAGAGTTTGCTCCTGGCTCTTTGACAAAAAGGTCATTCAAAAGCGATTAAGGTTTGCCATCTATGGTAAACCTTGGAGGATGTAGAATAATCAATTATTTTACCTGTTTTATTTTTAAATAAAATGTAATTAACTAGCCCTTGAATAGATAAATATCATTTCTAATGTTGTCAAAGAAGTTGTGGTGATTGATAACTACTTATCAATATTTATTACATGTTAATGTAATGCTTTATGTACAATAATCAAATAAAAATTGAATGTAACAAATAGCCACGACATTCAGATTTCAAAACAAGCATCATACACTGTACTGTCATGGCCGGCAGCCCTCTGCAGTGATAGTGAAAATTGGTTTTACCGCAGTCTTTTATCTAAATTTCTGACAAAACCGATTAATATAGAAATATTTAATAAAAAGGTAAATTTGAATATTTTTTTCTTTGACATAAAAATGTCTGACCAAAAAATAAAAAAGCTTTCCAAAAGAACAACTTTTTCATGTCTAGTTTTCAAAACAGAATCACGGGTGTGTATTAAAATATTTATTTATAATTCAGTGTAATTTTTATCAGTTTCTAATTACAACCATAAGTTTCCACAGATTTCATACTACAAACATGCGAAATTACATTAATATTTCTCCTCTATTACTATTTTTAATGACCGTTTAACTGCCGTGGAATTGTTCGGTGAATTGAGCTCATGGATGGTATATCCGAGATGTGAGACCCGCCAACATGGCAGACTAAGCCACAATTCTAATGCATTGGCTGTATGGGACTTGTCTTCTCTATTCTATTATGTTCTAGCTGCTTACATCACTAGCTGAACTGCATTTAATACAATTTTTGTAGAGGGCACATTACATATTTTTGATGACATACCTTTCTCATGAGTAAATATATCGCAAAAATTTAACAAAAGGATATATATTGATATTCTTATTCTTAGATGAAACACCGAAACAAGTTTATGCGCATTTTAAAGTGAATGTGAATAACTGTATCTGTGTAGTCTGGTTACTGAGTTCGACTGTTCTTCAGAAAGTACCATTTATTAATAGCCCAATAGCCAGGGCAACTAAGGGACCTACAGCTTTATGTGGCATCCGAACCACATAGTATTGGTCTGATTTTCAGCGAATTGACAAGCCTGATACTCAGTTTTCACCTGAACCCTGACTACCATCCAACATGGACACCCCAAACTTGTCTAGTAGTGTCCACTGTCCACGTCGATGGGAACCTCTGAGCAGATGCCATAGTGGTATTAAAAGGACAAAGCACTACAATCACTATACTTTGTCCTCAATCAGTATTATTTTTGGTTCTGAAATTCCTCTCAAGAGTTATTCTAATGAGCATATTTACATTTTCTAGTTACTACAATATAAATGATTTACATCTAGGAGCACAATAGAAGAAAATCATTTTACCAGGTTTAAATCTGGTTCCTTTTATATCGGTTTGCATTTAATTATTACAAATAAATAAGGGATAGGATAAAATTAATAAAAGGATAGCTTTCAAAATCATAAGGAAGAGGCATTTTGATAAGGAAGTATCAGCTCTTCCAGAAATCAGAGGTTGATATTTTTTTTTTTTTTTTATCATGCAAAATTTTTGATTCCAATGATCAGAATTCCTGGCTTCTACAATCAATACTCCACTTTTTTTAATATTATATGCTGTACTATCAAATCAAACAATCAAAACAATCTGTTTTCAGTTACGGTGGAGGTACACATCCTTGGAATCGAGCTCAAGGCGTAGAACAATCAACAGATGATGGGATGATTGAAGTTGTAGGCTTAACAACATATCAGCTGGTAAGTGACTAATAATTAACAGGTAATATGATAATAGAAGTTAAACAGCATATCAGTAGATAAGTACAAACAATCAACAAGTTATGGGTTAATTGAAGTTGTGGTTTGACATCATATCAGCTGGTAAGTGACTAACAATCAACAGGTACAGTTCAATTTTTATAACCATAGACACGGCCATGCACTACTAACCTAAACGAATGAATGCAGTCTGATGAGACATACCTGCATCAAGTGACCTAATTTGAGTGAATGTTTGTAAGAGGCCCTTTATAATTGTACTCTTCCTCGCCTATCCCCACTTCCGGAGTCAGAGTCTACCATTATAAAAATTGAACCATAATATGATAGTTGAAGTTCAACAGAATATCTGTAGATAAGTTCAAACAATCAACAAGTATTAGGTTAATTGAAATTGAGGCCTTGACAACATATCAGCTGGTAAATAAATAACAACAAAATGCATTAGGATAGCTGAATTAATGGCTTGTTAGTATATCAGCTGATAAATAAATTAACAATTGTTTATGATAAAAAATTATCTCATCTCTATAAATGTATTTATGAGCTCTTTTAAACACTACTTTGACTCAAAGTGTATTAAATCTTATAGCTTAACATAAAATAAGTATACATTTTGGTTAGTGGTACATTACCATCACTTACTTTTAAGTTTTTGGATTTCAATCAACTCAATAGTATGATATGTTCTGATGTCTCAGTTATATTTAAATATTTCGAAAGGAAGCCAAAGTATGTATTCATAGAGAAAAAGTAATAGAGGTTGCTTTCTTATGGTCGCAGCGAACACCTCAGTAGCCGTTTTATAGTCATCACAACTAACGGACATCGTTATACAACAGTAATAATAATTACTACATTTATCCTTGTGTATTTTGGGAGAGTAAAGGAGGGACTGACAAGGTGCTGGCCCTGAAGTCGCCCGACGCACTGGAGAAATAACTACTCGACACAAGTGTGTGTCACGCTTATTTGGATAAAAAACGCACTATTGGATGCAACTTTTGTTTATTTCCAAAGGCAATATATTACCAAACTGTGTAATATGCTCACTAATATAGAGGCCATCTATTAGTGACCAGCTCAAGGTAGTGCTCATTGTTTTTGTTATGTATCCACAATGTAACTTTATGTTACATTATATTAACTGATTAGGTTACATTATATAATAGCTGACTAGGTTAGTTTTCAAATCTTTGATATATATATAGTTTAATTCTATATTGTATATTGTGATGTTATACCGTATGATTTTAATAAAGCGACGCTATTGGCTGTCCTATGTCACGCCATTTCCAAATCTGTACGTCCAACGTTCCTGCCCAGTCCCTGCATCGTTCACACACATAACTATGGAACCTACCTAGTCGATACTTCTTTGTGTAACAATGTCTTATAATTTCGTATTCCTCCGCCTAAAGTAATCTTAAGTAATAAATACATTACTGTTTTCAAAAATATGGAGTCAAGGAAATAAGGAGTCCTGTATTTACTGAATACATGATTTTATGACTGTTTTAATTAAATTGAACTTAAAAATTCATTGAAGGTAAGGTAAAACACCATTCATTTCTCAGCCTTAACAGACCAGCAATTCATTGCCTCCGTTCATCTTGTACTCTGCCCCCCGTTGCCTAGTGTGCAGTACTACTTAGTTAGAATAACAAGTTCATAAGTAAAGCTAAAAATATATTCACAGATTCAAATCTAGATGAAATGAATAACCAATGAGCATATTGCTGAAACAAATTGGGGAGCCAACGCTCACGTCCTTTGTACAACTGCTTTGACACACGTCTATTCAGCTGTTGAATACAGTGCTCCCATGTGGCTAAATAGAGCACATAATACTAAAGGGGACGATGTTCATGTTTTAGAGATTAATAATCTCTAAAAACCTATAACTAGTACTAATATTTACAGAAATACATACTCTATTAAACAGATGGTTTTTTTAAATATTACTTTGATGTTATTTGCTGTAGAAATAACAATAATAATGTAAATATAGATTTACAAGCATTATAAAAATGTACCACAATGGAAGAACCTTTCACTTTGCCAACTCGACTTTCTCATCACTCTTTTCCATTGTTCCTTTCGACTCAGAACCAAAACAA
Organism: Stictocephala bisonia; assembly: GCA_035578905.1. Lineage (NCBI taxonomy): Eukaryota > Metazoa > Arthropoda > Insecta > Hemiptera > Membracidae > Stictocephala > Stictocephala bisonia. The sequence continues at coordinate 1,058,254 of JAQJVL010000275.1, read as the reverse complement.
ACATATGTTTGTAAACGAGAACTCTCCCTATTTCCAAAGATATTAGAATCTTGCCGATATTATTAATAGGCGTGCTATAATAAAAGATTATACCCAACGGTGCAACACGGTTAACATTCACCTGTGTTGCGACTATTTATTTTTTATTTATTCAGAAGATGCCGATCGTCAAGATATGGGCAAATATGGATTTCGAATGAGTGTGATAAGTGTAGATGAGCGAATGTAGTCATTGTTACAAACTAAGGCCGACTATTCCTTATAAAGTGTCATTAATTAATAGCCCAATGACAAATGAACAGCCGGTGGTTATCAGCTGATCCTTCTCAAAATGTGTTATGACTCTGATTGGGATCGAACTGAGAACCTTTAGCTTATGAAGGTATGGCAGCTCAATTTCCTTATTATTCTTTTCTACCGTTTCTTTTGTCTCAGAAACAAAACAAACATGTTTTCAAACAGAAATTCCCCTGTTTCCAAAGACATTTGAATCGTGCCACTATTGGGTGGATATAAAGGCTGATTAAGCAGACAGTTGATAACTGGTAGAAATTCCACTGGTTGCCAGTATAAGAACGCCGTAACCAACAGATTTTCCGCTGTTTGAGGACTAAAGAATTCAATTAGATCTAGCTTATCCCATCACACAGAATCTCCCACGTCAAAACTGCGGCAGGATCTCGAAATGTGCCTATACATACTGCTTTCCAGTTGAGCATATCAAATTTCTCACCAGTACTAGCTGGCCCAAAGCATGGAGAGTTTTTATGGATGAAATAGGTTCCTTATTATCGATCCGTGAATACCGTGTAGGTGGTATAAACCTCCCACGTATGGAATGGACACTGTTAAATTGCTTCCGAACTGGGAAGATGTAACTGTTAGAAATATAAATTGGGTTTGACACCAGATCAGTCATGTGATTGCGGGAATCTATCCTAAACAATGGATCACATAGTTTAGAGTACCCCCTAGACTCTTTTAAGGAGGAATTAGCTAGTATTAATAGAATTAGTTAGTAGGTCTTAAATGGCTTGATGGATTGGATTTAGCAATTCAATTCAATCTTACAAAAATATTTTAATTTAGTAAGTTATAAATGTAAAAAGTGTATAAAATGACTTGAAGAGAATATCAATGTTACCGTCTCACCTTCGACTCTGAAGTAGCGCTATGTGTTACTTCATTTTAGCCAACCTTGAAATGTAACAAAAGCAAAATAATAAACTTGAAGTCTGGTCTGGTATTGTATGAAACAAAATTCATCTCAACCTAAAGTACTCCTCCCAGGTACTATAAGCATATTATATTGTATGGTACTATAGATATTTATCATATGCATTACAGCCTCTACTCCAAGCTGGTGGCCACGGAACGACAATCTGCCAGTGTCAATCTGCGAAGATAGTTACCACAAAAACCATCCCCATGCAAGTGGACGGTGAGGCCTGCAAACTGAACCCTTCCATCATCTCCATGAACCTGCTCAACAAAGCTCCCATGTTGGCTAAGAGAAGAGGTGGCAAACCAAATGTTCAGTGAGTACAAATCTTTCATAGATAATTTAGACTGATATATCAATGTTTTTTGGGACCTTAAGTTTGTACGGAAACCAAATTACTAAGATGTTTATGAACAGTGTCAATTTCAACTAATTTGTCACATTGTAAAAATATATTGGCTTGAATATCAATTATGTAGTTACATTATTCTGTGGCAATTTTCTTGTTAGCGAGTATTATTGTATTCAATAACGATTGTATTGTTAACGATTGTTAACAATTGTATTGTTAACGATGTATTTAGTTCAAATTATTTAATAAAAAATCATAAGTAAATCTTGATTAAAATAGATTTTCTCAAATATTTCTCACTTTAGGGTGTAAACTATTATTCTGTTTTATTAACTTTAAATGGAAAGTACCACCACAGTCTAATTTAAATACAGCCACACACTTGCATTGCAACACTAACGCTCCAAGTAGCTGGATCGCGCAACTACACCACATTACCGTTGTATTACATTGTGTCTTGCAAAGAAGTGGAATAATAACAATAGAAAAAGTGCCATGACAGATTGTATATAGTACTGTTGTTAGGTAATAACACAATATGTTATTATTATTATTACATATGAGATGCCGACACAATGTTGTTGGTATTTTAAGGTGAATATTAATGGTTATATGAGTGTAGGGTGAGTGTGGATGAGTGTAGTCTGGTTACTAACTGAGTGCAACTGTTCCACAGAAAGGGCAATTTATAGCCCTTTCTGTGGGAATAGGGCAAATAAGGGAACAGAAAGGGCAATAGCCCAACAGCCAGGGTAACTAAGGGACCTACAGCTTTACGTGGAATCCGAACCACGTAGTGCTGGTCTGATTTTCAGCTAATTGACAAGCCTGATACTCAGTTATCTCCCCCACACAACCACATTACAACAGTTGTATTGCATTGTGTCTTGCAAAGAAGTGGAATAATAACAATAGAAAAAGTGCCATGACAGATTGTAGACAGTACTGTTGTTAGGTAATAACACAATATGTTATTATTATTATTATTACATATGAGACGCCGACACAACGTTGTTGGTATTTTAAGGCGAATATGAATGGTTATATGAGTGTAGGGTGAGTGTGGATGAGTGTAGTCTGGTTACTAACTGAGTGCAAATGTTCCACAGAAAGGGCAATTTATTAATAGCCCAACAGCCAGGGTAACTAAGGGACCTACAGCTTTACGTGGAATCCGAACCAAGTAGTGCTGGTCTGATTTTCAGCTAATTGACAAGCCTGATACTCAGTTATCTCCCCCACACAACATCCGCACAATGATTACCACCCAACATGGACACCCCAGACTTCTCTAGTAGTGTCCACGCCGATAGCAACCATCAAGCAGACGCCATGTCAGTATTAAGAGAATATATAAAGAACCTATTACCTACAATCTCTATTAAGAGAACCTAGCTTCCAACCTATCGCCTACAATCTCCCAAACACTTTGTCCCCATGTAGCTGGGTTACAGCACTGCGCCACCAGTGCCGACACTGTCAGCTACTAACTGTAAATAAATGTATTTATAACGATTTTACTTGATGAATAAAAATTCTTAAAACTAATAACTGTCATCAGGTTTATTCTCTACAAGTGTTCTTTCGATGTTCCCCTCACATAGCGAAGCATGGGCAGTCAGCTCGCAGAGTATGAACTCCAAATACGTTTTCAATTTGATAACTACTGCTTCTTGACTGATAGAAAGTTATTTGGATATTTCCGATTCATTTTAATCTGCAATACTTTTCTATTAATCATGAACAATCAATGCCAAAAAATAACTTTCAAACAGTAACTGATTTAAATTAACCAACTCTTGGCTTCTGTTACAGACAAACAACACTGGAGCAGCTGAAAGTAACTGTGTACAGGATAAGTATGGCTGATTATGAACAACACCATTACGACAAACAGCTCCTCAAACAAGCAGGTAAAATAACAATAATAATAATAACAACAAATTTATTTTAGCTCAAATAAACTGTACCTTAGTTTTGAATGTAAATGGAAATTAATTAAACTAATAATTTTCATGGTAAGACTACACGAACCTATCCTTAAAAGAATTCAACTAATTGGTGATATATAGATTAAAATAATTAATAACATTTATTACAGAGAAAAAATAACTTTCTTATGGCTGCAGCAAACGCTTGTAGTTACGAGGGCCACCCAGAAAGTAAAGAACGTTTTGGTATAAAAAATTAAAAACGAAAGATAACAACACAGAACTTTATTTAAATACTCACAGTAACCTAGCCTACTTTTCAATGTAGTTGCCTTGGTTGTCAAGGCATTTATTGTACCGAGGAATCAGTTTTTCAATGCCGGTGTTATACTCTTCAGCCGCCAAAGATCTGAGCCAGGGTGTCACTTCTTCTTTCAGTTCTTCATTGTTTCCAAACTTCTTCCCACCCAAGAATGTTTTCAGTTTCGGGAACAGATGGTAATCTGAAGGTGCGAAGTCCGGACTATAGGGAGCGTGTCCAAAAATTTAGCACTTTAGACCTTGAAGTTCTTGCTGGGTTCATACTGATGCATGGGGCCGAGCATTATCGTGGATCAAAAACACTTTTTTTGACCCACATACCACGTCTTTTGTTCTGTATGCATGTCTGAGTCTTTGAAGGGTTTTGCAATAGGCTTCTGAATTTATCATTTCTCCCCTTGGCAAAACTCGACATGGATTAAACCTTTGTGGTCCCAAAAAACAGTTGCCATCAATTTTCTTATGTTCAGATTCGATTTTTCTTTTACGGGTTTTGAGGGCGAGTGAATGATACCACCCCATGGATGTCGCTTTGTTTCCGGAGTTTTGTACGAAACCCAAGTTTCATCTCCGGTCACAATATGGAATTGTTCAGCATCACTATCATATCGGGTAAGAAGTTCAAGGGCTGCTCCCAATCCTTTAGTCTTGTGGACTTCTGTGAGAAACTTTGGAACCCACAGAGCGCACATTTTTTCATACCCAAAATGCTCAGTCACAATTTCATGTAAGAGGGATCGAGAAACGTCTGGAATAGCGTCTTTTAAAGTGGTTAAAGCGAATCACCGGTTTTCCTGAATTTTGTTGTCTACTTTTTTCTTGAATTCCTCAGTCACAAGTGATGGCCTCTCAATCCGTTCTTCATCGTGCACATTGGTTCTTCCTTGGTTGAATATAATGCACCATTTCCTCACTGAAAATTAGTTCATTACATTCTCACCATAAACAGTGTTTATTTGCCTATAAATTTTGATAGGCCGAACAGTTTGAGCATTCAAAAACTGAATGACATTGCGCACTTTGCTTTTGGCGGGATTTTCAATGGGCACCGTCATTTTGAAAGTTTACAAAGCAAAGACTGTAACCGCACAGGAACGAAACTCGGCTCACACTGACCGGACAGCCAGAGGAAACTAGTGTGTATGCAGTCGCAGTGATGGGGGAACGGCGCCGCACGTGATGCACAATCGTTCTTTACTTTTGTATATGGGTGGACTGATGCTTCTAGGTGTCAAACGAGGCAACTCAACTTGATTGTTGACTCGTATGAGTGATGATTCTGTGTACTTCAATTACTTCAGTTACTTTCTGAACGACTCTTGTAGATTACAACTGATGTATATCTTTATAAATCTGTAGTACTAATTAATTAATAGGTTTACTTTTGTGGGTTTGGAGGGAAATAAGGGGAGGGGCTTGACAATGGTTCTGGCCCTGCCATCCGCATGGAGGACAGGAGAGCTAACTACCTAACACCGTAATTTCCGTGTTCAGCAACCATCCAGTGCAATATTGGATACAATCTCTGTTTTTCTTTCTCTGTGCTCATGTTCAGAAATAATTATAACTTGATTATAAAAATATTAACTTAGAAGTGCTTGCATATAGTTATAGGTATAACCATAAGGCTATAGCTACACATGGTTGAAATCAAAAGTCTTTAATGTTACTGTATGAAGTAATGTAACTGTAACAAATAAAATTGATTCATATTTGAAGCACCAATTCATTTTGATTATTTTGAATTAAATATTAGTGAATACAAGACTGCAGAATGAATGTTGAAGAATGTGTAGTCAGTTAAGAACTGACTACACTATTATTCACAAATGAATGGTTGGTTCAGCCTATCAAAAAGGCCTATCACTTTGTGTTGAATATATTTTTATAAATGTAATTCGGGATTATTGCAGTTTTATTTTTTTTTTACTTGTAGTATGAATCGTAATGAGTTTCAGTTTATTGCCGTTTATCCTTGTTGTTAACGCTAGACTAAGCACTGAACAGTTTGTGGTCAAAAGTTTGTGTTCTTTGGGTTATTAAGTTCTTCAAATTAAACAAATACAAATCTTCTTAAGCCATATGACGTCTGTAAGTATTAAAGGAGATTTGCACGCTACGACAATTCGTAACGACATTATTTACAATATGGTTGAAATTGGACAAGCATTTAAACATTCCAACATTTTTCCAACTGTGTCGCAACTTCCTGTTGAGTAGAACTTCTGATCAAAATAAAATCTGTTGTGTTGTGGTCTATTTACCAACATCTGTTTGACATCGTTAGAAGATCGATGCTGGCCGGCTGGCAAGAACTCCCAATTCCAACCCAACTAGTGATAGGGATGTCTCGTTTGTAAAATACAACTTGCATTCAATTTTGTATCATAACAACCTATATGTTACAACTTGTGAAAGCGTGTAAATCGGGATTAAGTCTAAAGTTCAGCTCGAATCCAAGTAATAAATCACAATAAAAACTAAAATTAGAAATTCGTGGTTTTACAGTATTAAAATAAACAATTCATTTTTGTTGATTACTAATAAAAACTACAATTACTATAACTAATAATATTACTTAAAATTATACTATTCCTTTTTGAGATTTTAAACTTTATTTATGTAAACTCTTTTGCTACGTTGATTTCAAACTAGAATTTCAGCAAGAATAATCTGTGGTAAGTTAACCGTAAGAAAACAAATTGTATTCTCATTCTATAACATATCCAGATGTGTTTTTCAACTCCCAAAGTATCTTGAATGGAGTTATCCTTGCATCCTTAACCACGTGTATTAGATGTAATTTATAAAAGTGGAGAGAAATTTAATTTATCTATTGTACAACACGTTTATTATATATTATGTACTTTATTTTGTTGAATTTTTTAATTCTAATACGTTATTAGTAATTCCTACAAGTCTTTGATTAGGAATGGACATTTCTATGTGAAATATTTTAGCAATAATCTATTGCTATAGAAATATAGAGTAATTGAGGTCTTGCTTCTTTATTTCACTCTGATGAGACTTAATATATATATAAAAGGACATATGTAATCAATTTGATTTATCTTTAATAATGATGTATGCAAGTATATTTCTAAGTTTATTTTTATCACAATGTTACTACAGAACAGTTCATAAACAAAATAGAATGGATTTTCCGATAGACATAAGCATTTTTTAATATATTTATAATTTGCTTTTAGTTTGTTGTAAATTCCTTAAAATTTTACAAACAATTTTTATTCTTGCTCTATAAATAATAGAAATAATATAATAATAATTCAATTTGAGAATATTGTCCAAAAAACCTTAGTATAAAAATTTATTATTTTTTTATCGCAGTTGAACAGAAGAATGAGGCATTATCTGGAGGTAAATGGAACATAAAACTTTGCATGGCCCCAGCACACATGACCTTCCACTCTTTCAAGTATCTAACAGTTTTCTAGTGATAGAGTACTTGCATTTTCTAGCATTGGAAAAGACCTCATAGAATACTTAGGTATTAGTGTTAAAACTATATCATTAAGTGATCTAGAAATAGAAACATAAATTGGTTAGTCTTTTAATTGAGCTATCAGGAAAAATTTGATTTCCAACATGGCCTATTTTTTAAAGCTATTCAAGTGATTTACTTTGTTTTTAAAGAGAATGCATGAAATTATTAGTTATGTGTTTCAATCAATCTGTCCAACATGTGATACATCATTGTGTCTTCTGTTTCATCTTTATTAAAATATCTAGAAATCTATAGATAAATAACTTTGCAATTTTTTAGTTTTCAGTGGGATTGTATACCATCATACTACAAAATTTTATTATTCAGACAGGTGTAGCCATTGCAGAACGGGAGGATAGTCTACAGATGGTCATAAAAATGTTCAATGTAGGCAAGTGAAATTATGTATAATTTAAAGTTTTCAGTTCATAGAGTTGAATGCCAAAAATTATATTTCACAAGGTAAACTCATTAAGATATGACGAACAAACGAAGAACGTTATTAACTGTACAACTATAACCCTGTACAATAGGTTCTTGTCAAAATACCACTACTTAACTAAATAGTACTAAAAGTTACAAACTGTTTTGGCTAACCAATATCATTACAATTATTAAAAATAACGGTGACTCCGGAATATAAAACCTTAAAACGTTATAATGAGCTAAGAATTAAATAAATTAAAATGTGTTTTATTCATTTTAACAAATTGTGAGGCTAATTGAATGTCTAAAAAAGTCCCATTTCTGACTATAGACATTCTTTATGGTATTCGGATGTATAGGGAATGTATTTGAGCAAAAGAGAGCTCACCCAAAAACACAGCTTTTCCCCCAAGCCTTGTTCGAGAGTGAATCACATTTATTAGTTACCTTTATGTAACAGATGACCGCTTGCATTAGCTCAATATACAGCAAATCCTTTGAATTTTATGACAATTTTTCTATTTTATGAGTTAAGTTTTTAACATTCATTGTAGTTGATTTACAGATACCACAGGACTGCAGTTAGTGATTAGTGTCAAGAAAATACACTTAAACGCCAAAATGAGTTTGTAAGGGAGTATATGAGGATTTTCTTTGGCTTTATTGTTTCAATAATGCTATGAGTGTACTATACATTTCACAACAATTACAATAATTGGAGTGTGACACTTTTGTTTCTCTTGATCCTTTGGTCATTCATATTAATTAGTTGAATTTCAACCTCGGAGCAGTCGTAGATAGCAAGATAACATTTGGTACTGTGTACTTTTGAATTAAACACAATTTAACTAATAGGGTATTTAGAAACTTGTGTAGCAGTGCAACTAGATACTGTACTTGATTTATGATTTAAAAAGTGTTCAAATCAATCTGCTATTGTTGTATGACAGCGTGCCAGCCTGTCGTCGAAACCATTAAGAAAATGTTTGTATTGTACCAGGAGATTTACGACAAACTTCTTCAGGGATGTACTTGGTTTGGAGTAAAACATAAAAAGGAATATATACCAGGCAATTTAATTGGCTATTCAATTTCATGACCTATTCAACGATGAGGATGTCTATGTCTATCAGTGAGTAGGCACACTAAAAGTCCCATAGTGATCAGTATATTGCTATTAGAGAGGCTACAGTAAAGAAACATAGTGATTATATTTTGGACAAAATACTTAGTTTTATATCTCGATAGTTTTAATTTATCACTTCACAATAACTGTCCACTGAGGAGTTGAAAATCTTAATAGTAAAATTATAAATAAAAAGAATAAAATAATAGAATAAAAGGAAAATACCTCATTTGAAAGGATGTAAACATTTTCTTTTATGGATGTAAAGCGGTAAAATGCTTAGACTGCATCCCCTCCTACTGTTACCTACCCAGCAACAGTGAAAGCTAAGCAGTCTCTACTCATCTGAAGAAAATAACAGTGGCACTGAAAATGTATGTGTTGATATGAGTCTTTATTTGTTTTCTACTGCAAGGTGTTAGTAAACTTGTCCTCTTAGGTAAGTGCACTATCTCTCCTACGGATTATTTACAATAGAACCAAACCAACTTACTGTACTGCGAAGCTTATTGTACAGCTGCTTCATAAATACAAACAGCAATGGATTGCACTTATCCTTACTTTTATAATTGCATATGCCCTCCTGTGGTCAGGTTCTGATTTTCTCTGTTGTTTTGACATTTGTTTTGATCAAATCAAAAACTTAACAAAAAGTGGTTACTTGAATACTATTATAACTTCATGATAGTTAAATGTTTTATAAAAACAGGAACTTCTGATAGTGTTTATTTAAATTTAAGTTTTCAATCACTTTGAGCCCCCCTACCCCAAAAACCCGCGGGACCATTATGCCCACTTTATTTGCCAATACTTCTTGATATGTTACAAAATATTATTTACAATATTACATCACCTTGACACACTGCCTAGCAACAGTGCAAGAGAAATTTGAACACTATTTAAAGTCATAAATACCTTATTAAGTACTGTACATTTTATACTATATACAGTATCTAACACAAAGTTAATAAAAGAGTTTATTAGTATTACAAATTATGTTTTCACATTTTTTAGATATTAATTATTTCCACTATACTATACCGTGCTCATTGAATCTACCTTTTGAGATAATACTTTTGGCTTTCAACTCTATGAGATTAGACCATCAATTTGAAGTACAACAACCATTTCTTATAATTATGACTTCTCTTGAGGATTGTCACCCCATTGTTGGTCTTTAATGGTGATAAATAAGAAATTTATTGAAAGATTTTAGATTTTATGTGCTATAAGTTTAAAAATATATTGAGGCGGTTCCAGAAATTTCAAACTTGTATAATTTGTCATATACAACCTACATGCATGAATAGAATGTTGAAGATAGAATGGGATCTGATTTAAGGGGAAATATACTGGTTAAAAGAAGAGCTTTTTATGGCGATAGGTTTTTATGGGGTCAATGTGTATGGTGTAATTTTGTTTTTGCCGATGTGGTTGATAAGGCTTCGGACTGCGGAAGGCAATGCCCAAGGTTTGAAATTCACAACTAGCTAATGGTCGGTATTTCTCTTGTTTAATAAAGTTCAAGTTCAGGCATAGGCCTACAGGCCCATGTGAACGGGCGAGTGAAGTTTCTTCCAATTAATCAAATGCTATATTTTGATTTGGGTTTTCGTAACACTGTTAATTATAAAGGATTCATTTACACTTCTAGAACTCATTCATGAAGTCTTTTTCAGATGTTTATGCACATAATGAATATGCATATAATAAGTCTAAAACTTCACTTCTTTGCATTTAATTTTATGCAAATGCATTTTTCAGCATGCTTGCATAAAGTGTTATTTGAACATGTAGAAACATTGCAGAGTTATGGTTTTGTTGGTTTGTCAATAATGAATTTCCCTACAGGCAAATTGATTTGTTATTCCTGTGTAGGACATTTTTATGAATGTTTCAGCAATAAAAATGGGAGAAATCGAAGTAGCCCAAGATGCAGATTTAGAAAAAGTCCGGCACATGGTTAACAAGCTTCAAGAAAACCCCACTGATTCCTCTGATTCTTGCCCAAAACTGTCTCCCGATTGGTGTTTTGTTGATTGTAAGTTTTATAAAATGTGAATTGCTTAATTATTTTCTTATTTATTTTTTTGTTATTTAAATTTTTAAGCTTTACAATGTGGGTCCACATTACTTGTGCATTTTTGTAATGTTTAATTTATTTATCCTTAGTTTATTGTTGTTAATTCTTAGTCAAAATGTTAATGAATTTTATTTTAAACTATCTATTTCAACAGATTAAAATTTGTCCAGATAAAGAGTACTAATTAATATTGATGATTAGCAGTTAACTATATTTTGTTAAGCGTTATACGGCTATTAGATTTCACACTTTTATCTAATTAGTAATCATATAATGTTTTAAAATTAAATTAATGTAAGGTTTTTGTGTGAGAGAATTTTGAATTAATTTTGAGATTAATGTTTGTATTCTAAGCATTATAAAACCTAACCTTCAAAAGTATAAACTAGTTTTTATCACTTAAAGTAGATTAACGATAAAGTAGAATTTCACAGATTAGCAGCAATAATAAGTGTAAATTTTGTTTAATTTTTAAAACCTTTCCCAGCTTGAAGATACACAACTGCATGGCATGTTTAGCTGGCTTGCTAGTTTTTAATTTTGAAGCTAGTTCTTAATATTCTTCTCTCTACTACTCACATTTCCTAGCGTTGGTTTTAACATTAGTTTTCCAAAAAACTAAAGGGACGTAAACTAAGCCTTTATGTGGATTGTTTAAGATTTATTACATATTACAATCATTTGGTGATTAGTGGAAGAAGAGACAATTTTCTAACCATTCGGAAACCTTCCCCAAATCGTTATTAGAGCTGAATCAGAACCTAGTACACAGGATTCCTGAAAAAAAAAAGACATAAACTATACTGACCCCTTAATATATATACATATCCTATTTCATCTATAATATTTCTGATAAATAATTATAGTAATTATTTTATTTAATAATGAAAATTAACACGTTGACTGCCAGCGTAGATAATTTATTGTGTCATTCTGAGACCGCCGTAGTAAAACTGTATGTCCGCATGACGCCATGAGGGCCACCGATAGCCCACGTTATACGTGCCGTTGTGCGCCATGTGGCCCACCGGTGGCCCCTGCGTCTTTTATAAATCAAACCCAAATTGTAGCACCATTTTTAGTATTACGTAATTTTTAAAGATATATTCTGAAAGCTCATAAAATGTGATAGAAAAACGGTCCTCTGGTTTTTAAATAAAGCAACCCTAAATACGTTTTTATATATCTGAACTAGTTTTTACGACATTTAGACAGACTAGTTTCTGTCACTAAAAGAATCATTGTCACTTACTAAACACCTAACCTCAAAAGCTGATCAGTATGCGGGAAGAAAATATAAACATCACAACTAAACAGCTGAAACATAATATCATATGGCATATGTAAAGTTTTGCACCCACGCCATGAGGGCCACCGGTGTACCTCATCAATAACTTCACAAAATGGCGGCAAAAGACCGGATATCGGCTATTTCTGTACTTGGGGGGTCAATTCCGGTTGCGAGGAACACAGAACTCAGAACAATGAATATTGAACTTTACCGTAGAAACAGCTGTGGCGCCATGCTGAAATCTAGTGAGGGCCACCGGTGGCCCTCATGGCAGTCAAAGTGTTAATAACACTCCATTGATTTTGGTTAGTAGAATCAAATATTTGTTCATTTTTCGATTCAAGTCTACGCTTTTGCGATCATGTAAATTATGTATTGACTGATTCCTTTAGGGTTTTGAAGTTCAAAAAAAGAATTATGGATCCAGTTATAAATGTTGATGTAATTTTAAAAGTATATTTCTCGATAGTTCAAAGTAAATTGGAATACTGTTTGGTGGTCTGGAATTCCACACCCAATTATGAAAGTGATGGAAATAATTCAAAACAAATTATTATGATATCCATATTTGAAAATGTTTAATCATACTTGTCCGCCGCATTATTCAAGAACAATATTGCGAAGTATTTTTCCATGACTAAATTAGCAGTGCGTAGAGAATTATCCATGATTTCATTTATTTATAAAGTTTTAAATAACAGCATCCTTATATGCTAAGTAATATTTATTTGTACGTACCTTATTGTAACATTAGATCATACAGTGCATTCTTATTGCCGAGGTGTAAAACTTTATCTCATTATAATTTTCTATTGTTTAAAGCTTTGAGGCTAATTAATTTTTATCCTTAGCTGATATTTTTAACCCTATCCCATCGGATGGTCAACCCAGTTGGACATCACGATTTTGCCACCAGCTTGGCGAGTGTTTGTCTAAATGTGTCCTCTGAGGTCGAGTGTCCAACTCTGGTGGCCACTACTGTGATCACACTCAGATCGGATAAGTTTTAGTTGCATTGTCCGCTGGGATCGGCTGACCAACTGTGATGGCCGGCAATGATTTCCCTACGCACTCGTATGTCCAACTCTGTTGGACACTTGACATATGTTTTTGAATTTTAGATATAGCTTGTTTAAGCAATATTTTTTAATGTTTAACAGCTGTTTAAATATGTCGGGATTATATTCAACCAGCTGGTATCATCCATTTTCATTTCTACTTTGTGTGTCTCTCGATTGTGTGTCAAAATTGGCTGTGAGTCTCGATTTTATCCTCATGCATCTTGAGTGTTATTAATTATTGTAAATATTCTATTTTATTGTAAAATACTGTATGTAATTGTAAATAATAGTTATTTAGTTCGAGTTTTAGTATCCAGGTCTTTTACTGGCATATTTTTCAAAAAGTATTACACTCAGCAACACTTCAAAAACTGATTTATTTCATAACTAAATATTACAGACCTTGAAATTCCAGAATTGTATGTTTCATTAATTAAAACTTTTTTATTTTAACGGACTTTGTTTTTATTTTAATTTAAAACCAACAATAATTATTTTTAAGATGCATGAAACTCGTATATAGAGATTATCAGACCGCTGAGAAGCCACTGAATGATTATTTTAAACTATAAACTGATTTTACTTGTATGTCACTTATATAATTTAATTCTTCATATTTCAATTATCAGTTAAAAATAGAAAAATAGTAATTTAAAATAAATATTAATAGTGAAAAAAAGTATTAAAAAATTATTTTTCATAACTCAAAATGTTCAATGTTTTTCAATAGCATTTAAAAATATATCATACCAATAATATAATAAGAAAAACAACATCACGTAATGCTCCATAATTGAATATTCATTACATATATTTCGATCAACATTTAAATTAAATACGTAGTATTTAAATTTTAAAAACCCAGGAGCAATCACAATAAAGCTGTGACCACAGATCGGGTTTCGACCTGGTGAGAACGGGAGAGTGACATGGCTGCCGATCTCACCAGGTCGAAACCCGTTCTGTGGTCATTCAGCATTATTGTGATTGCTCCTGGGTTTTTAAAATTTAAATACTATGTGAAAACGGGAGAGTGACATGGCTGCCGATCTCGTAAACAAAGCAGCCATGGCCACCCGACCTTACGGGTCACTAGCAGGTGTTCGACTGCAGAGCTAACGGAGAAACATGTGTGGCCAACTGTACTGGACATCCGAACTGAGAGAACATTTCCGAGGGGAAAGGGTTAATGATAGTTATACAGTTTGCTGAAATAAATACGGCAACCATATGGTTTAATATCAGTTATTTTGTGTAACTTTATAATAATATTAGTTTACTTTGTATTAGTTGAGCAAAAATGTGTTTTATTTATTTTTTAGTATATACACTAGGTTATTTCATTAATCTTTGTAAATAAAAATGGATGAAGTTTATATGATTATATTATTAAATCTGCCAGCTTGTTTATGTTAATTTTCTATGTCACTGTTATAACTTAGTTTTATAAAGTGATTTTGTTAAGATAGCTGCATTGGAATTGTTATTCTTTAGCTATCATGTAAAACTTGAATAAAATAAATAAATAAATATACTATAAATTACAAATCAAGGGAAACTGCTTTTAATTGCTAACTGATTTGGCTTGCCGTATACATGCTACAGCAGTTCTTTCCAGGAATAAATAATCAATGATTCCCCTGAAGCCATAGTATCATATAAATGGCTTATTTACAATAATATTATGAGCCTACAATGATTATGTAGCTGGACGGTGTTTTGCTTGAGCATGTACAGTTAACACTTTTGGTACCAATGCCGTTAGTTCCAGCATTCGTTACCAGGATTCGCTACTGAAGTCAGCTTTCTGCCTGGCTTGAGAGATTTGAGGTGCGTGATATCTTTTAACACGGGAATTGAACCCGGGACCACGAGCTCCAAAGCAATAAAATATATTGCTTTATTGATAATATTTTTTCATCCTTGGTAATAAATTGTATTCATTTTATTCCCTTTATATTTAACTTAACTGTTGAAAACAACTCAAGTATTAATAGCGCAACTAAAGAGAGAAGAAGTTGGTATATTCTTCTCTGAAGGAAAGTTTTACAAGGATGTAATGAGCTTCTAATCATATTACTTGACCTGTCTTGGGGAACTTCATTACAGTTTTTTCACACCTTAAAGAATTTTCATTAATTTTTAAACACAAACAGATTCATTAATTTAAAAACCTGTAATTTAATGTTTGTTTGAACCTAAACTCTGGGTTGAGGAACAAGAAATATCTATATGTATTGATTCTTGATTATGTTGAATTTAAATCTTTAATTAAATCCTGTTGGTATTTATAGCTTGTACAGCAGAGAGATTTTTTCGAGTTGATCGTGCCCAAGAACATCTTCACTATCTCACGGACATTGCTCACGAGGCACTCTACGTGCTGGACACTCTGCCTCAGACACCTGATGATGAAACTGCCTTCCCGTCTCCCGCCAACTCCAACCACCAGTCTCCCAGCAGTCTGCTTGGCGAACAGACAACACCCGAACTTAGGTGTGTATACTTAAATTATTGATAGAGGAAAAGAACAAGTCTTGAGTTTTTTTTAAGTAGAAGTGTATAAAAAGAAATTAGGGTTTTATCTTGTTTGGTAGTTTTGTGTTTTAAATATATAAAATAAGGTAGTCTATTTTAAATGATAAAGGTTGAACTGAAAACGATTTTTAACTTACAATTTTTAAGTATAATATGTGTTATATTATTACCTAAATTGTGATACCTCTTCATCCTATAGGTTTTTCACCACTAGTGTTGCATTATCAGTGACACTAAAAACTAAGCTGGAGGATAAAGTTACATTTAAATATTTAGTCCTGATAGTAAATTAATTAAAATTAATAATATACAATTATTTGTTATCAATATACAAATGATTTGAACATTAGATCTTATTTGTATTTGCCTTAGATACATACTAACTATAAACTTGTTAGATAAAGCTAAACATGCAAGATGACTAGAAGCTGAAAATTAAACATATTTAGTTTTTCTATACTTACATAAGCACCAAGGTTTTAAACTCTTTTGTAATGTTATGATTTTTATGATAAACATTTGTCTTAATATTCCGAAGTCAATTTTGCCAAGCCTTGTTAATGGTTTTGGAGGGATAACCAAATAAAATTTGATTCCTTTACTACAGTTTATAAGGGATCAGTAATAACAAACGTTATAGTATACATGTTAAACTAGAAAATATAACGGTTTTATGGATTAAGGATCATGAAAGGTAACCTACCTCTGTGGCACCATAATTGACCGCAATTAATAATTTAAAGTTAATTTAAATATCTTTAATCAATATTTTAAATGTTCTTGTAGATTTTCACATTTGTAATTCCCTTGTTAAGATCATAAACCCTGCTTACTCTCTTGAGGAAATCAGAAAATAACTAAAATTCATGCCACAGGAAAAATCACACATACTTCATATCGAAATAATTTTGGAGAATAAAGTGAAAGTTGGCTTTTGTAATTAATGCTTGGCTATTTATTAATTTTCACGCTGTATTTAATTATGCTAGAGTATCAGGTTTAGGTTCCTTTTGACATGTCTGTAATACAATAAGGATTATTCCAAATCTATTTGTACAGAACAAGATATAATGATTGAAATACCGTTCAATATTACTAGTCATAGGTACTTCATTTACTGAACAAAATTAATTTGTACACTTTCAAACTCATTCAATTACTGATAAAAAAAATCAACAAAGTTTTTAAACCATTTCTTCCAAGAAACAGATTACAAACACATTTTGGAATGTAATCATCTAGTGTATTTGTATTTCTAATTAGTTTATGTAAAATTAATTTAAAATAAAAAAAAGAAATAATGCACTTCACATTATTCATATATTCACATTATTCATATATATTATTCATATATAATATATTTTGGATCTTTCTATACTATTTCCAAGACATTGTTTTCGCATGCACAAATATAACCTAAAATTTACTTCTTATTTAATTTTCACATAGAAATTATCTAAGGATTCAAAAGTAAATATAATTTGTAGTTAGGAGTACCGTATTTTGTAAAAATAATTGAGAAAATTAGTGATAAATTCAAATATTTATCAAAATTAGTTGATAAATGATTTTCCAGTTAGGTTGTTTGAGGGTTTGTATGTCGTCTGCTATATTTATGTTTACAATGTCATGTATACAGTTCAAATGTGATCAGTAAAAACTCTCTCCACATGTGATCATTCACAGAATATCCACAAACTAAATTCCAGGATGTAATTCCAGAACTGAGCGAGATCTTAAGTGTAAATTCTGTAATATTTTAAAACTTCTTATTAGATTATTATCAACAACAGTAGTGGTTTGTTAAAACTTATTGTTACCACTATTAATGTTACAACATGTTAGAACTGTACCCTGTAACAAGTTGTGATGTTATTTGCTACCAGTGGAGGAAACGTGAGGTCTATATCGTTCGGGCCAGTATGGTGCTGACGAAAGGACTTCTTCACCACCCTCTGCCTCTCTCAATATCATATTGAGATTTTATAGTAAAACAACATATATTTTGCAGAATACATTATTTTATAATCTCTTGTAGTTATTCTCTGTCTAATTTATTATAGCTAGACGGCTGGATATTCATTATTATTCTTAATGTTCATGTGCTTTTTATATTCATATTTCGATACGAAAGGTGCAGCTAGTTTCCCGAACATTGATATTGGTTTTATATCAATGATGATTTTATAATATTAAATACTTATTGATATACTTAATCGAGGGAGAAATTGTTTATTTTATTATTGTCATTTTATATTGTTTATAAATAGTTTGTAGTAACTTGTTTAGCTTTTATACTGACACATTTATATTAGACAACAGAGTTAATCTCTAATTAAAAAGGAATTTTTAGTCATTAAACAATATAGATTTTGGAAAAATTCTAAATGTTCATTAAGGAAAATGAAAAGAAAAGTGAACTTGAAATATTAAAAGACTGTTATATAATAATAAACTGCACCTTTTAGCACTATTAAAATTGTTGATAATTATTTTAATTATTCTTAGAGTTATTTTAATTTGAGACACACCTTATTTTTACAAATGCATGTACTAGGGGATATATTCATCTTTCAAATTTTACTTTATCAAAATATTGTTTTATGCCTTAATAAAACTGCATGTTACACAATACTTGATACAATAATAGTTTGTCACCACTCTTAGTATAATTTTCATTACTTTTCCACATATAATTGTACACAATTTTGTAACTTATTAGTTTTGCCTGATGGTTTGAGACTGTTCGAACTAGAATCTTATTTTCTTTTATCTGACTGATGTAGATATAATAGTAGGCATATTATTATGGTTGGTAATCGTCCTTTTTGATTTAATTTTGTAACGGGTGAGGGCAAACATGTGTTGAAACAACTTACTATCAGCAGGCATGTTATATATTGCATGTATCGGTGGTTTTCTTATGTTTTACATTTTTGGATATGGTCTTCTCTTACTATCAGACTTTTTACAATAGTTAGACAACTTTTACGTCAAATGAACATCTTCGTATAAAATACAATGTTTTCGCAATACAAAGTATGTTTTTATGATATGTGAAAATAGTTTTATGTATACAAGCTACATTTTTTATAAGAAGGCATTATAACATTTCGTGATATAATATTTGTGTTTAACAAAAAGAACATATTAAAGTCACGTTTATACTTTGTCTTGACAAATATTTAAATAACCATAACATACATTCAAACATGTGAGGACACGTTAAATAAACAATTTGTATCAAATTCTTTTAGCTGTCCCCCAGAAATATATTGATGGAAGGTAATAAAATATCTAACCTAACCTAAACTAACCTAACCTAACCTAACCTAACTTGACCATAAATCGTCGCAGTAGTAAGAGAAAACAGTAAAGTATATTATTCAGTTATCATAAGCAAATCAAAATAAGGCACTCCTGACGATGAATATAAGCCTTAATTTACTTTGAAAGATCTTAATTTACCTAAACTATTTTGGTAGTTATCGCTGTAAAAAATCGTTTGTTCGGGCAGCTTAAGGAATATGACCAAAATGTGTGTTACTAAAATTATCTGAGAGTCCAAATTTTGAAAAAACCCCAATTAAACAACTACATAAAACTAATTGTAACTTAACTTAGTAGTGTTACTAACCAATCAAGTTCAAACTAATCACAACATAATTACGTAATTTAACCACGAATCTTCTGGAAAATACGCTTCATCTTTGAGAATGAATTTGGTGAATTTTCTTAAAATTTGTGTTTATATGTAAAGTGCATCTTGTCACACATTTATAGTAGTTATTACAGTACATTAGTGATTGCTAAGCCTACTTGCAATGGGAAATGGCCATTGCTTCAGTGAAAACTCTATTTTTATTACTCTGTGTTTTGCCTCAATCTAATAATTAATCTCAAGAGATGCGACTGCTTTATGTAACATGTGGTCATAAATTCAAATGGTAATGTTATGTTTTTATTACCATTCTCACGTTTACCTAAGAAAATGAAATTAAAGCTGGCGGTGACAGAATGAACAAATTAATAAATATATGAACAACCTAAAGAATATATCCCAAAACAGTGAAGTCTTATAGTAAGTCTAGACATAATCTATTACTGTGAGAACTGTGTCAAATAAATGTATTTTTCCAGCAGAAGAAGTGGTATAAAGAAAAATTGTAAGTAGTCTGAGACAAATCGTAGTAAAAACATTACTTTTCTTGTATGGGGCAATTTCTTTAACTGTTGCGTTTTAATAGGTTGACATGAGTATGATATCTGATACTCAGTGGCGAATGCTTGACAGCCAAGCCTAAAAAATGGAGTGTGTATAAAACAAATTTTTTATAAAAAATAACTAATCATTTAATTGTTCTAATGTCAAATAAATATATTTTTGATACATATTAACCTACAACATTTAAAAAAATAGATGAATATGATTTTTTATACTCATCACCTCCTATTGTAAGAAGTGAATTTATCTCATACAAGAAATTTACTTTAAAAAGTCACATTTATTATAATTTACAATAAACCTAAATAAAATTTTATATTATTTTATTTGAGACACAATTAATCTTCATAGTTTAAATTGTTACATGTTTATTTAATGTTTTACTACCAAGTACCAATTCACTAACAACCACAATCACGTAACTACAAGGAAATGCCTGTTTCACTGTAAAAAAAATGACAATACGTAAATCTTCCACATCATTGCAGACGTCTGAGGAACAGCAAAATAACAAATGTTCTACTTTTCTTCTGCTGTTAACCAGAGAAATAAATGGTTAGCTAAGAGTCATGTAAACTAAACTATCAATAAACAATTCAGCAACTAAATATTGTATACCTTTAATGACTTGCTTAAAATAAAACCTTAAAGTTAAAAATGCAGCCAAACCCCTCATTATCACATATGATGCTCACACCCTCTATGAATAATCTGGTGAGTATCAGAAATGATACTCATGAGAGTCAGGCCAAGGAACAAAAAAATTGTCATGGCAGTCAACCTGTTAAGAAGTTTACAGTATTATAATATTCTATTTGATAAATCCACATTGACCTTAAATCATGTTTTAAGGTTAGGGCACTTTTTAAAATCATTTATTTAGTATTGTCCGAACAAGTATTAGTGATATTCAGGCATGATAGTTCTACTGAACAACTCCAGCAATTATTTATGAACTAAGTTCCTTATAAGTGCCTGTTAACAACTTGTGAGTCTAGAATGTATGATATTGTTGATAAATACGTGGCATAGCCCAAGTGAGGAAGTACCCAAGAGGCCGCAGGAGCTCTCGTTAGTGAGCAGCCACCGAGGGAGGGCACCAGACAACGACACACCATTCAATAACTCGACCGAGGATGGGTCACCTGTTGCTAGCAGCACCAACTACATTAGGTACGGTATGTGTAGGCCTGCGTGACACTCGACACAACATATGCTCACAAATTGCTGACTTATAGTACGTTTTTAAGTTTTGTTTTAAGTGTTCTATTATTGACAAAGGTTGTATTGAAATAGGTCTCTTCTGATTCAGCTAAACTATTATAACAGAAAAAACCTCAATATTTAATTGTAAAACTTCTACAGTTACAATATTAGATAACACATAAGTATTATTGTTAAATATTTGATACAAAGAAAAACAATTTAATGAACTGTTAATCAGCTTTCTAAGTGAGTAGTGTAATCTTTGGACCTTTTGATTGCCAGTGGTTGTTTACCTTTACCATCAAGCAATAAATTATTTTAACTATTTAAAAACGAAATATACAATTACATTGTAACAAAGCTTTTGAGTTATAACTTTGAACCACAGACTTGAAGTAGCAGTATAACCTTTTATGAATATTACTAGCCTATCAATTTATTGACTACCCTCTGAATATAACACACCAAAATAAATATTTTTTTTTTAACATGTTTGAATTCTTTGTAGGAATGCTCGTTCTGTTTACCATGTTTTGATACAATAACTTTAATTCTACCTAGCCCAAAATATTGTAAAATTGTTAATATATTATTTTTATCCTTATTTTCAATCATAGAATTATGTCATCGTAAACATTCTCAAAACACTATTATTCATGTTAAGCTATGGAAAAAAATATTAGCTTAAAAACAAGACAAACATAATTATTAAAATATAAGAATTAGTTCAAACAAAAAAGACTGTTTTAAGTTCAATTTTTAAAGAAGAAAATGTTCCTGATTAATATAAACTTTATATCTAAGCTCAAGGTTATCATGATAAGAGATTCATTTTAAAGAAAATAAAGAATTTAAGAATGAACAGGGACATCGGAGCTAAAATCACAACAAACTAATTTAAAAGCACTATTTACTCTACTTATATAAATCATTGTGTCCCATTTTGATGTAAAAAGAGTCCCTTTATTTTATTTGTTAACAATAAAACCTTTATAGTTATCGTTTGGTTTCCTATTTGTGAGCATATTGTCAAAGTTGTTATTGTATGTTCGATGTTTGAAATAATGTACATTTAATATTCCCAAATGCATAATTGGTGCAATGAAAACAAATAAACAATCTAGTTATTAAAATTGGCTGTTTAGTCTTAGGTGGTGTTTCCATTCTTACAAACTAGATAAATTTGATAATTGATGTACATTTGAATTTCATATTATTACTTGATAAATATAATAAGAAAGTATAAACAAAATTGTTTAAATTTACAATAAATTATCCCATGAATTAAAAAATATTTGTACCATTTACATTATATTTGAAATCTTATTTTTAATTAAAGAACATACTGTGTAAATTATAATCTTTCTAAATTGGTATGAATGTAGTGTGATAAGGCAGATATTTTTTAAATACACAATTGTTTATTTTTATACTAATAATGAATAAATAGCTATTAAAATGTCTTTAAAGTTTAGTCAACAAATCAAGAGTCCTTTAAAATTATTCTCGAGTTTCCATAACTTTTAATCGTTATCCTGCAAATCATCTTCAAATTAATTAATGTGCAGTTAAAAATAGAAATAATCCCTTATTAACGGGGAGGTTATTCTATTTATTACTGCCCCCGAGCTTAGATATATTGGTGTTTACTGTCTTTGTGGCTTCAACTGTTCAATGTCAGGGTTTTGATTGTTGTTATTTTTACTTGACGTTTTCTGATTGTTGTTTGATAAATTTGAAAAAAAGGACACAAAAATGCACGTCTGTGATCATGTTTTTTTTTTTTTTTCATCAGTGTATTAGAGATATTTGACAATACAATCTTAGACTGTTAAGGTAAATGTTATTTAGTCTAGTCAGAAATGTTCTATATTCACTTTATTTAAAGAACAATCCTAATCTTAAAAGTAGACTTAAATTGTAAATTTGCATGTAAGAATAGTTGCATAGATTTGTATTAAAGTTACCAGTAGTGAAGTAAGCTAAGTTATATAGTTAAAGCTAACTAAGTCAATGCGATTTGTCATGACATAAGGGCAATAATGTAATCATAGTTTTTTACTGTTTGTGTTAAATTTAGCACTAGTTTGGCAAATGGTAAAGGTTAGCTGTTTATAGTGTCATCATTAAACCTTACAAAGCATTTTATTCGTTTGTTAATACCAGGGCTACTTTAGATAACCCTTTCCTTTTCATCTTACCAATTAGCGTTTAGACCTGACACAATCGTAAGTACCGAAACTGTTATCAGTTTACGTTTGTTTAGGATTTATCACAGTAAAAATATTATATAGAAGAGGAGATTTTACCGGCTCAAGAGCATATTAGAAATCTCATATTTGATTCGGGATCACATTTATCACAGAGAAGAGGGAAACAGAGGCTGCATTCAATAGTGTGCTAAATACGTGTCAAGTTAGTTATCAAGTAATTTATTTCTTCACTTTGTTATGCGATTACAGGGCCAGCACCTTGTCAGCCCCTCCTTCGTCACTCCAAACCCAATTTAGTAATTGTTACTACAGATGTATACAGATGTACTTCTGTTATAAGCTACTGAGTTGTTCGTTGCAGCCATAAAAAAGCGACTTCTCTATCTTTTTCTCTGTGGAGTTATCAAAAGAGCCAAATTTTATAACATTCTGGAAATAGAATAGAGGTTTTAAGATGATTTAATAATATTAGTAATTAAAACCAGATATAATAATTATTAAAACAAATCAGAACATATATCCCCGCACCCATCTAGTAGGTGGAACATGCATGAACTTCACTATTTTAATTTTAAAAAAGTATTTTATTTATTATACATAATTTAAAATAAGAATATACAAATTTTTATTACCATATTTTTTTCACACTCCCCAGCTTGACAGCTAAGTTATTTTCATGAAGCAATCTAAAAATAGTGCGGCCCTCATTGTTTATTTGAAAGATAAATCTAACATTTTTAGTAATATTTCCCATAGGGTTAACCTTAGCACACACACACACACACGCTCTCGTAACCATGGAATGGAAAGCTACAATAAAATATACAAAGTGTAAACTAGATTTTTATTGGCTGGTTTTTTTGACTCTCTTAGATCTCTGTTTACAATGTAATCCAAAGTTTTTAAGTACATCTTGTCAGTAAAATGGGTTTATCAAATCAATTTGTTCCTCTAAAATCACTTCCATAACTAATATTTAAATTTGTTGTCATTAACTAGAATCTACAGTTTCCGGTGACAACCGCGTCAAGGTACTATCTACAATATTTACAAGATGACCAGACGTTTCGCCCATACTGTGATGTGGCATCCTCAGTGGTTTCTCTGAGACTGAAATCGGCAAGTGACCTTCCAGCTTTATAACAGGTGGTGGGGTGGGGACTGTTATAAAGCTGGAAGGTCACTTGCCGATTTCAGTCTCAGAGAAACCACTGAGGATGCCACATCACAGTATTGGCGAAACGTCTGGTCATCTTGTAAATATTGTAGATAGTACCTTGACGCGGTTGTCACCGGAAACTGTAGATTCTAGTTATGACACCGGCCGCTTAAGCCTAAGTTCTAAGATTTTTGTCATTAGTTGTTTTTGTTAATTTAGCATTCCATTTATGTAATGCAAATAATGCTTTCTATGAGTTAACACGTTCTGAGGCAGACTGCCGCACTAACAATGATTAGAGTGCTAGAAAAACATTTTTTGTTTACATTTGTGTTGTAATTAGCCTCCAAAGAACTAAAAGTAGCCATGACTACTGGGACTGACGTCTTTTTTATATTGTTTCTACACTATAGAAACGGCATAAAACTTTGTACGTAGTCACATATCATATATAAATACCAGAAAATTAAAAATAAACTCAATATAAAACATTTTCTGACTGCCGAAGGAAACAAATTCATACACAACTATTATACACTAATAAAAAGTCAAAATAGTATTTACCATTTTGACTTTTTATTTATTTTTATTATTTTTATAATCACAATAAAAGAACACTCATAGCTCGTAGTTCAGTCATTCACATTAATAATAACCACAAACCTTTGTTTATGAATAGTTGTTAGTGAATAAACTATTAGATAGCAGTACACAAAAATTAATTGCACTATGACTTGAACTGAAGTAACAGTAGATACTATGCTTCATTTAGAATGGTACTGTAGATTTTGGGAGCTGTACCACATTACAGACAAATATATCAAGTGCTACAACCAGATGTTCATGACTACCCGAGCACGTGTGCATGTGCAGTCAACGTGTTAAAAACAGTAAAAATAAAAAATAGGTTAAATTATAAAAACACAATTGTTTGATGCCAACTTTCAGATTCATTGATATTGAACCACAATTGGTGAATTGCACAATACTTCTCATAGCTTTTGACTCTTCTGTGTAGAATGACGTATGTAGTTTGGTACGTCATAGCTTTTAAAGCAAAAGTACTGCTAAGTCACCATCGGTGTTGAAACAGAAGAGTATTCCAAGAGTTGTGCTATAGCCAGATACATTTGTGGTGTACAGCCATGGATTGTCAGTTTGAATCCAGATGTAGCTAGCACTTTTCTGTGTAACTGCAATAGAGACAGTAATATAATATTATATTGTTTAGTTATGTAACAAATTAGATTATGTTGTTCATAAACATTTTGTGTATAGGTCAGACACACGTTATAGATTCAGCATGTGTTAGTGTCGATATCCTTGTTCAGAAGTATTTCATGAAACTGTGCAATACTGACCAACATTATTTTTTAACCTAGGAAAAATAATGATCCCTGAAGTTTTAATAAAGTTTAAGGACTATAAATTTAATTTTTCTGCTATCGGTATTAGTACCATAAGGTTAAACGTACCATGTTTAATGGGAAATATTTAATTTTATATATAAGACATCTATCGGATTCTTAAACTATTCTTGGTGACTCTTCTGTCCAAAAGACACAATGCAATCTAAAAATAGTTCTATTTTACATACATTATACATTCCACTGTCAAGGAGTCCATTTATAAGCATTTCATTGATCCAAGTTCTGTAATAAATGCTATGTTTAGTCAAGGTTTCCAAGGAGAAGGACAAGACTTAATCAGCAAAACTTGTTTAGGGATCATGACCCTCTTTTCTCCCCTTCTGTGTTATAGATAAATATAAGATCATCAAGGGGCTTGTGCTTTTCCTCAACAGGTCTGCCTCAATTTCAGTGTCAATCTCATTATTGATATGTATTAAAATTGGTTGAGATAAACCTTAATAATATAATAATATCTTAATTTTGTATTTAATAGCAAGAGTTGCTAACTTTCAAAAAGGAGTTCACATACAAAAGTATTTGCACTAGAATCTTTATTACAATTTATAATTTTTTTTTATAAGCCTATATCAGAATATGGTATAAACTATGAACTGCCAAAACATGTCAGAACATTGCACTTGAGGGTGACAGAATCATAACAAGGCTCAGTTCATACGAGTGAAAATCACGCAGAGGCTGAGCTTCCAGCAATTTTTCCACGTGCATAAGTTCACAAACGGCGTATGGGTCAAACAAGAGAGATTGTGGAAATCAGCTATGGTTGAATGCATGATAAACAATCTGTAGGCATGAGCTGGCCTCACTTGTCATTATTTATTATCCAAGATTACATTGTAAGGAAATTGTTCTGCTTGTTTATTTTGTTTACAACATTTGATGTTCCAGCCTTGTTAAGGGCGGTTTTCATTTACTGTTTGACAAACTGAAAGAAGACAAATGTAAATTTATCAATTTCTTTAGTGTAGTAGTTGAAAAGGTAACACATTCTATCAAGAGGTAAAATACTAACTTGGGGCTCACAGTTCCATCTGCAGAAACGCTAGAATGACAATAGGTTTTTAATTAGATTTTTGTTAGTAAATGACTTATTTCGAGCATAAAAGCTTTTTAACAACAAGGGAAAATAGTTATTTAGCTATGATAAAGATTGTGAAACAAAAAAAAATGTAATATCGTAAAACCATACAAAAATATTAGGGGAAAACACTATGACTATACCAGCACTGACAGCCAATACTCTCAGCCATACCGATATTGGCCAACCAGTGCTATTTCGTATGAAATACTTCAATTAGTATAGAACTACTAAATCGAACCAGGAACAATTGCTGCAAGCCGCCACTATTAGCAAGAGCTTACATGAAATGAGTCTGTGTCAGACCACGCCGAGAGAGGGCGGATGCACTAGTACCGAGTTGTGGTGAACGTTGGTCCGCCTCACATGCTCTAGACATTGCTGATGCAGTGACCTTCACATTTTTACACTTTACTGAACACACATTTTACCCAGGGTTTTATACATATTATGGTGTAAAAACGTATGTCACATTAAAATATTTAAATATAACCCAAACACTAATACAAAATACACTAAGACCATCAGTTCTCAGTTTGTGTTTTC
The DNA here is from genome assembly GCA_035578905.1 of Stictocephala bisonia. NCBI lineage: Eukaryota > Metazoa > Arthropoda > Insecta > Hemiptera > Membracidae > Stictocephala > Stictocephala bisonia. The sequence continues at coordinate 1,030,541 of JAQJVL010000275.1, read as the reverse complement.
TGAGCTTCAGAAAAATCTAGCCCTATTTGTCTTCATCTAATACACGTAGTGTCAACACAAGTTTGACTTTTTATCGCTTCACACTTTTTTTTTATTAGTCATATGAAGACCCCAAAGTTTAGATTTTAGATTACTTTCTGAACCTCTACCAAATCATATAATTACAAAAATATTACAAAAATTACAGTTCAGATAATTACAAAAATATTACTTATAGTTATTAGAAGGGCTTTAAATTATATTTGGTTACGTTATATGAGTACAGTATTTCGCTATGTATATTTGAGTTAAATGTTTAAACATAAAATATTCACCCTACCTATATATATAAATTGTTTTTACTAAAAGTAAATGTTAATATTGTAAATAATGTACATAGTGTGTTTTATTGTTAGTATGTGCTGCCCCAAAAGCTGCTTACAGTGGTATGTGCTTTGCATGCTCGCTCAGTAAGCTTTCTATATGCATGTACTGATCTATGTTTTCCATGTTTTGTTTGTTGTTTTATCACGGTTTGTTTTTGTACATTTGCATGCCCAGCAAGGTGCAAGAGCGTTTGTTTGGAATAGGTTTATTTAACTATAGGTAAGTCTACAATAATTAATGGTATTGTTGAAGAAGTTAGCAAAATAATTTGCACTGTTATCATTAGTTTGCAACTTTGAAAACAATTTTCAGAACACACAACATGCACTAAAGGTTTTAAGCACAAGTAGGTTAAAATTGTATTTTCAATACCGAGTGATATTTTGTAACATTATATTTCATAAATTAATTATTGATTAAAATAACAATGTGTTCAGTTTTAAAATAACCAATAGGAATTTCAAGTTTAGTAAGTTTAGGTTAGGTTAAAGGACACTAGGCCAGGAATTAATACCATATATTAGGAGAGATGGGGGCATCTATAAAGTCACCTAAGAAGACAAGTCCATCAACATGTTACAGAAACAAATTCAGAAACAACACAATATCCACAAATGTTCAGTGTCTCCTTTACTTCTGTGATATTAGTGGACTTGTCTTCTTAGGTAAGTTTGCTGGTGTCTTAACTCTCCTAATATACTAAGTTAATGAATTTTTATTTGAATCAGTCTCCTTTTCTATAAACATAATCATTATTCTATTATTATACTGCTGAAAATCTAGTTTATCGTAGTTTATATAACCTGGAAAGTAGCCTACTATTTGATCAATTTCAGATTAAAATAAAGATTGTTTTTATCAGTGGGTAATACTTTAAGGATGACAAATTATATCATATAATTATAAAACATTATTCTGCTTAAAAGAAATCTTTTTCTACTCTAAGATCTGCAGTAGAGTACGGCTGACAATTTGAGACTTGAAAAAATTTGTGCTGAAATAAATTAAGACATTTAATTCAATATTAAAAAAAACTGCCTCATTTCTAATATTATAAACCTTGCAAGATAAAAGGCTCATTAAAAAAGTGTTACACATTTAAAAAAATCTAATTATTTCAATATATCTGTTAAATAATTAGCTCAAATGTAAAGATTATTTAATCTATTTAGCTGCTAACTATACAAGGCTTGAAACTTAATGTCATTGTTAGTTATAACACATAACACAAGTGAGATAATAACATAACACAATTGCATAATATTTTCTGTTACGAGTATTATAGTAACCTAGGACCGAGAGAATTCCTATAAGTGACGGTCTGTGCCCACTATGATAAAATATAGGCATTTATATTTACTACTCTGCTGTATGGAGGGAAAATCCACTAGGAGACTTGGCAGTCTGCTCTAGGAAGCTTGTCAGAAGAGTAAACCTACGAAAAGCTAGCCATGTCAGCACATCTCTAGGAAAAACTAATACTGTATTTTGGCTGATTTTCGGATTAAACTTAGTGGATTCCATCGTGAACTGTTGGATATAACCCTCTTCTAAGAAAATAAACTTTTAAAAATTGATCTTGAACTGTTGAATTAAGGGGGTTGGAGGCATCCTTCTTCCGTGAGAGGATTACAGACAAATACTGCAACTTGCAAAACTGTAATGAAACAAATGTTCCTAGACAACTCAATTTGAGCATAATCCATTTTGTTGAAGATACTGAATTGGAAAATTATTTTTTACTTACAATAGACAGTTTATTTAAAGCAAAAACATTAGTAACGTTATGAACATCAGTGATTTTTACTCTGAAAACTGTTTTTGAAATACTAATTTACTATTTATATGTTATGAAATGCTTTATACAACAAATTTCAATATAAGGATATACTGAATATATAAACTTTCTTAACATATATTTTTTTAAATCACTTATAATGATCATACAACTTTTTCATTTAAATATAAAATGTTTGTCATTAATTTTTATGAATCTTGTATATTAACTGAATAAAGTCAGCATAGAATTTATAAAATAATTATTTACACTAGTATTAGCATATCATTTTTTAAATCATATCAATAACAATGTACATGTAATAGATTATGTATGGCAATCTACAAACAATTAAAAATAAATATATTTAGTTAGTAAATAGATAGTGACTGTGGGCAATTTTTCATTTTAATAATAGATGAATAAACTTTAATTTAATAAGTGATCAACTGACATATTGTGGAATGTTAAGTAAGGCTAATAACTTGTTGATTAAAAGCGGTATTCCATAAAAAAGTTGTAAAAATTAACGGTAAATAATTTTGTAGCAATAGTTTTAACGTGCTTTATTCTGCAATAACTTATGAACGTCTGACATGAATTTTGTAGCCTTAATCTTGATGTTAATTTAACTAATTTGTTTTAAAAGATGATGTATTCTCTTGAACCTAATTTAGTTTATTATTCATTGATATTAAAAACCTAAGAGACAGGAAAAGGCATGTTACTTATGATTTGAGTGTGTTTGTGTGATCTAACATAATAACATATTTTCACAGTAATCTTTTGGAGAAAACATCTGATGGCATTATTCGAGCTGCTAAGAATGGAGATTTAAAGTTGGTGAGTATTGTAGGTATACCTATTTAAAATAGTCCTTAACTAAATTTTGAAGTTTTTAAGAAAACTTTTTTCTCACCTAGACTTTACTACGTTACTAAAACTTGATTGCAGTCAATCATTCGATATTTGATTCTATATTTATGTTTGTTTCATTATTTTTCTCGGAACTTGTATTCATGATATATTATTTTTCTTATTTATATTAATACCTCACCTAATTGACTTCAACAATATTGAGTGATTACAATTCTGTTGTAAAATTTGTTATAAAACAAACAATAATAGCTGGTAAATAAAACAAAAATCTATTGTTGCTGTAACTTTAATATTTGATTTTAGAAATTAAACAAAACCTAAACAGACATTCAATAAAAATAATATAGAATGATAGTTATATTATTATTACAAATTTAAAACAAAATATTATGTAGTAATTAATAATATTTAACTGTACTTTTACTGAACTACACTATATTTTGTTTGAAAATTAAGTTCCACTTTCAACACAAAACCGATAACTCAACAAAACCAAAGCATGGACTGCTTTTTAGATTAAGATATGACTAGATAGGTTAGTAGTTGTGTTGAGAGCTAGAATAATACAACATAAACTAGATGACTTTTATCGTTTTATCAAGTTCTATTTAAAAAAGCAAATAAACATAGAACAAAATTTTACAATTCTAGGATTTCATTAAGTCTCATGTGATTTTTTTATTTTAAAAAGTAAAATTTTCTTATATCCAAGTTTATTACACATTGTATGGGAAGCAGTAATTATTAATATCCTTATCTGGTAGATAAGGGAAAGTCTTGACAAGTTCATAGTGATAAGGAAAGGTCTTGGAAAATAAAATTAGTAGATACAAATATTACATAATGGAGAGTTTGTTGTGTAAAATACCTTTTGTCTGTCATAGATGGTGTACATCTTTAAAACATTTATTTGTCCATATTATTATAAATAGTAATTAATATGACTTTCTAAAAAAAGGAAGATGAAATAAGTCATGGTGTACTATAGTTTATTTATTGAATGATCCGAGTTGACTTCAGTGCCCTTAGGTTAGGGTCACATTCGGCATGTTTCACGTCGTGTTAGAAACGCTGCTTTTCAATTCTTTACAGCGGTTAAAGGCAAATCCCCTGAGTGTTGTCACACTGGGCGGTGCTACTGCTCTACTGGACTGATGTCCTAGGTCCTTCACGAAAAGAGAATGACTTTTTTTGGCAATTGCTGTGAGTTCATATTTAATATGCAGGAAAAATAGGAGATTCACAGTGCACCCATAAATACAATGTGTTTGCAAGAGGGCCAGTACCATACCCTGATGGTATATTTATTAAATGACAAAAAGAAGTTCTTCTCTTATTTCCGGATGAGTGAACCATAATTTTCAGAACTGTGTTCTATATTGAGAGACAGTTTACGAAGCAGGACACAATATTATAACTGTTCATATCAGCAGAAGAACTACTGGCTGTTAATTTGAGGTAAGAATCTATGAATTAATACTACATCCACTCACAGACCAAAAATGAATGGTCGTATCGTAACTAGTTTTCATGTTTCTAGGCACTTGTGAGTAGTTGACTTTGTAAAAATGTTTCTTGGCTCAAAAAGAACAGTGAAAAATATGTTTGCATATATGTCACAGTAAAAAGTTTGATTTTGAACTTGAGATTGTCTAATTAAATAAATAATTTGAGATTTAATTTCTTTGTTCTTTTCTTTATGTGACTTTGAATTTTTCCATTTCAAACATAGCAGTAAAAGAAAAAGAATAATAATAAAGAATAAAATAATAATAATGAACAGTAAGCACCAGCAAATATAAGAACACCCATAGTGCAGGTTGTGTAAAAATGACTGACATAACAAATAACTTGGAGAGGGGGAAGGACAGGCTGCAAAATGTCCGCTGAATGTGACAGCTTCCATTTGATAGCATGTGGAGCGGTTTCGCCGCCACGCCTGACAACCGCGCCCAGCCGCTGTGAAAAATCTACCGGGACAGAAATACGCTGAATGTAACTGCACCCATTTAATTCAATGTGATACACTTATGTCGCGGTTGTACCGCGACGTGAAAAACGCCGATGTGACCCTACTCCTAGTGGCATTTGAGTTAACCTCTGATGTGTGGCGTTGCCAAGAGTTCTGTGTTTGACATACAACAGGAAATATTTACTTGTTAGGGTAGAATGAAATCTACTTAAAGGGGTTAAAAATTGGTTCTAACATTATTACAGTAGAGCAATATATGAATAATGTGATAAAAAATGTTTATAAACAATAGGAAACAATAATATGAAGTCCATGATCATAAAATGTTTACGTGGCAAAGATACAAGATGTTAAGACGTTGCAGCTGGCTTACACTGCCACGCCATTGTTCCCTAGCAATTTCAAACTCTTCGTAATTCCATAGTTTGCTGTAAAAGAACTCTGAAGTCAAGTCAGATCATTTTATACATGAACAATGGTTGTTATGATTTTTCTGAGTCAAACCAAATTAACATCACAGACCCAATAGTTACCCAGTAACTGACTGCTATTATTAGGATAAAAAATGTTAATCCAAGCAATAAAAGTGACTAAGCCTTCTTAAGTCAGAGAATATATTTTGTTAAATTAATTCATTCATATAATTGTCTCCATTTATAAAATTCACATAGTTGACTTTATAAAATCAAAAGAACTTTACTATTATTTCTAATATCGTTACTCTGTACAGCTTAAAGAGCTTCATAGTCAGGGATTCTCTCTACTGTCAATAGACTCCTTGGGCCAGACAGCTCTTCACCACGGAGCTCGTTTCGGCCACAAAGATATCGTAAAATACCTGATTGCCTGTGCTCCTTCATCTATACTGAACATGGCTGATAACGATAAGTATGTACTCTTATATGTTGGTTTCTTTTATTTGATGCATTAAAATCTGATTTGTACAACATATTTTAGTTTAGATCCTTTGTAAAACTAAGTGATGTTGTAGTTTTCCAAAAATATCTACTATTTGAAGCTTCATTTATTTAACCCTAGATAGGTATCACATATGAGTATGACGCTAAGGGCATTGATACATAAATTTTACACAATCAGTTAACTTCATAAACACAGTTTATAAATTGATAATTGTTTAATAAAAATCACTAGTACAAAAAAACTTTTTAAGATCAATTTTGAATATATTTTGTTAGCTTATATTACAAATGTCAGTGACTGCTAAGTCCCATAAGACACTATTGAAAAGTATTATTTTCGCTTCTTGGAATTGTAAGTAAATTTGATGTATTTTTTTCTCTAAGTCTTGAAATTTAATTAAAATAACACAACATTGATATACTGTATTAAACTAATGAAGGGGTAACTGAAGCACTGCTTGGACAAACATCTGCCATGATAAACAATTAATTTAGAGCAAAAAAGCACCCAACAATATGTCAAAATTACGTATGATACCTATCTAGGGTTAATCATATAGAAAACAATTTTTTTTTGGCACCATATACAAAGTTATGACTATTTGTTTTGAACATGAGATTGAAAGGAATTGAAATGTGTGTACATAACATTATTACAACATAGCAAAAAATACATGTTTATTTATATATTTTTTCTTTCACACATTACTAAAAGAATAATATGAGTTATATATATTATTGCAGAACACTTACTAAACAATAATCACAACTACACAAATATGAAAACCAACATGAAAATTCTAAAATTCCCTTCAAAAAGCAAAAGACTAGATTCTCAAGAGGAACTTGAAATTTATAAACACAACCAAGAAAATCCCAACAATTTAATCAACACCATGTTAATACAAAAAATAAACCCAATATTCGAAACAATTATACATATAAGAAATAACACACACAATAACAACTAACCACTAAATCACAAATGTTTGCCAATTTAACATATATTCTTTTATAATAATTTTTTTATTTAATTTAATTTGTTTTGTAACAGTTTAGAAAGTAAACACCTATGAAGATGGCATAGTTGCCAAAACTGCTCTGTGTTAAAGGTTGCACAATTGTTATTTTATTGAAGTTATACTTCTTTGCGCCCGTTAGACACTTTGGGATGGGATGTTGGTCGAGAAACCGCGTCACGCTGAAAAGTAAGAACAAATTTTTAAGAACTATCGATTAATCGATTGTTAATCGAAGAAATTACTGATAATGATAATATAGGTGTATAATATAATAATGAAGTCACGTATAATATATTGAAGATAAATATATTGAATAATATTGAAAAATGTCTTATATTTCATTTATATATCCTGTCTGTTTGTGTGCGTGAGTGGGTGTAAGAGAATGGCCAAAGAAGTATAACTTCCACCGTGTGGTCCGACGCACACCCAATTGTTTTTTTTATATTATAACTTTATCATGAGTTATATAATATTAAATGGAATAGAAAAAATTCAACTGTCCCCGAACTTTTTTTGGAACACCCTGTATAAAAGTAAAATAAAATGTCATTTGTCCATTTCTAGAGGGCAGACAGCTTTGCATAAAGCAGCAGTGACAAAGCGGCGCAGTATTTGCTGTATGCTAGTAGCAGGGGGCGCTGCCCTTAACATGACTGACAGGCAAGGTCTCACACCACGTCAGCTGGCACTGCAGGCCGATGACCTTGAGTTGGCTGCGTACCTGGAGAGTGAGTTAATAGCTATAATTCAGAAATTGTCTTATTGAGCTGAATTTGTGTACTGCCAATAAGTAAGTAAACTTTGATTGAAATCATTCACAGACTTTTTTTAAGGAGAGGCTGATCTCCTTTTAACTTTACTCTGCCCATTCCTCATAGACTGTTGATCTGTGAGAGGAACTTATCAGACTACAAGGTGATCATTACTGATAAAAACTTTGGTCAAAGCCAAGATCCGAATCTTTTCTATCTTAAACTTAGGTTCAAAGTCCTGATATTATAGACTGCTCGGCCACCGGCTCTCTCAAAAATTATTAATCACTGATAAACCTTCACCATCTTCTGACCATCTTAACATTTTGAAATGTTGACTCTTAAGTAGATTTAATTGGGTCTACCATAGAAAAATTATTTCTTTTCAGGAATTTAACAAAATTTGGTTAATACAATTTATTCAAGCTATCTATAAATATTTTTGTAGTACCCCAATTAACTGGTCTAAAGAATAACAGTTTTTTGTATGTACAGAATCAAGTGCTGCAAACGTAATAAACTATGCACTGAATAGACTGGGGATGATTGAGACTCAAGTAAATAAAAAACTGAAAAAACCAACTAAAAAAAAATCTAAATAACGCAAGAGAGAACTCTGAAACATGTATCAGTCGAATGTAGTGAACATGTTAGGGTAAGTTTGAAATTTCTGTGTTGCTCTTATCAATTAACACTTCTACGTAAATGTCTGTCATTTTGATCTATTGAGACTTTTATGTACCATTGGTAATCAGAATTCTTAAGGGTGTTCCATCAAAAATTATTTTTGAAATGTTTTATTGTGTTACATTTACTTCTTATAAGTAGTAAATTTATTAAGAAAAAATTTGAATTATTTTCTTTATAGAGGTATGGCTATCTAAAGTGGCTGATTTGGCAGTTCTTGGTATACAACTCATATGAAACCATGCGATATATTTTATTAAAATGTTGAGAATATAGTTGACAAAAGATATTAACCAAGTATAAAGTAAAACTGTTAACCTGTTGAGGAGTGCGGACGTCTTAAGACGTCCATATTTCCATACTGTTAGTGAGTGCAGCATTTACCATTAGAGTGACCCCAGGGAGTACGAAAAATAAATTCTAAAATTATTAATAAACTGTTATACTTTATTAAAAATAGTAATTTAAGATACAATATGATAATATTTACAAATCAAAATGGTGGAAACTGTGATTATAATTAGCAAAATTAAAATTTTTCCATTGTGTGAAATTGTTCGAAACATGGGTAAATGCAAAGTGCAACTTCACATTTGGAGCACTCATAGGCCGTGTCTTTGCGCTGTGAAGCCCTCCGTGTAGTATGAGTGCATACAAAACACTTCCGTTGATTTCTTTTGGCTCCACCCTCTCTCATTGGGAGTGGTCACATGAAATGGCGGCCAGACAGACGGAGCGCCTGTTTGTCACCACTCACCGGGCGTGCAACATCATCACTTCGATCTAAATATCGCTTGTTAGAGTCCATTGTAATAAATAAGTCACTGATGAATAAAATTAACTAATTACTGTACAACACTGACAAACTTTTTAACATATTTACAATACAACACGGAAAAGAAAATATACAGGCCTATTTTACTGTACAACGCTGAAAATAACTAAATACAACTACTTTGTAACAAAATACAATAAACAAAATATCACACTGGCAAAATACCAAATGTAATTAGGCCTACTATAGATGAACGAAACGTAAATATAGCAGAACGCAATAAGGTTAGACACGAGGAGAAACAGATTTGGCGCGCAACGAAAATGCGAGGGAAACACTACAGCTGGCATTGAAGGGTCATCTATCAGCTGACTAAAGTACAGCTGTAGTCCCATTGGTGGCCAATAGGATGCGGGTATCATATGGAAGTTCATACACTTACATCGACATTTAATTAAAGCTGAAATTTAAAATAAATATTAGGGACGTCTAAAGACGACCATACTCATTTGGGCACAGACGTCCAAAGACGTCCGTACTCGTTTGGGATCATTTTGCTTCACTCGTTAACAGGTTAAAAAGTAATTTTTTAAAGTGTAAGCAGTTAATTTTCTATAAGTGATACCCGTATAAATTTTTAATTGAAATTTGCACACTTGTCTAGACTGAAAGAGTATATTAATAATATATATAATTCTTAATTGCTACAGTTAATTATAAATGCGGTAGTTAATAATAATTATGATTGTTTTATTATAGAAAAAGGTTTTTATAGAAAAGGAAAACTTAGGACCAATAAGTCCTTCCTTATAGTTAATCCTTTTATCAAAGAAAGTAAATATATTAAAGTCTAATTTTCAGAAACGTGGAAATTTAGAACTAAACTAAAGACAAATACAACTGATTTCAATAAATTAAAGGACTGTACAATTCAAATTAAATAAACTATATCTATTTAAGTTGAGCAAACCGGCCTCGAGTTATGTGCTATTGTACTATTTGCGGGGCGGGGCAGGTGTGGACAGTAAGGGAGGGAGAAGGAAGGAAGCACGTTATGTGTGGTAGTGAGAAAAGCTCTTTGCAACAATTGTAACAGTTTTGGTAAAATCAGAACTTATTACGGTAAATTAGCACTTATCACTATACTTTTACAAGTATACTATCCTTCTACTCTAGACTGTTTGTCCAGAGGTGTCTTTTATAAGTTGCCACTGCAATTCAGAAGATTCCAGAAGTGTGAACTGGAACAGCCCAGATCACTATACTTGAATATTGGCATTTATTTAAACACAATCGAGCGGCTACACGAAAAGTCTGCAACACTATATTTATTTTGTACCATCAAATCAGTTTAATTTTATATTAATTTCATAAAAATGTTCTATTATAATTATTGTAAACATTTAAAATTGAATTCAACTTCCCTTCCTACAACTTTATTAGTCCCATAAAATTTGTAGACATCTATATCAAAGACCTCTAACATTGAATCAAAACATTGACTACTTAAATGCTAAACTCTTTGCATAATATTTACCTCTTAAAACATCTCCAGAATAAAAGTAATAAGAAATCTTAGTAATTCAGGTCTCAGAGATTATTGTAAACCATTGTTCATCAGTTTGTAAATTCAAACCGTCATTAATTTTTGTACATATGTGATTTAACTGTATATATGTGTATACAGTGTAATCCAAAACCATTAATTTTTTTATGTACTACCTCTAATTATTACACAAAAATGAAAAAAAAAAACTGAATTAAATAGATATCCATCACTTGCAATGTCATTAAATTATTTTGAATCAAAACTAAATTCTCTTGCTTTTAAAAACGTTCAAACAAAAACTGTATATTTGGCTTCTCAGACATACCTTTTTTGTCTTTAGATGAACTTTTTCAGTCAAGCTTTATATCTTATGTAATTTTCTACTGTTTACAAAGTCATAAGAACAGCTTAAAAGTGATTTACACTCCTCTCAAAGTTTTCAAAAATGTTCAATTATTATATTTTTAAAATGTATTTTTTAACAAATTTTCACATTTCCTGTAATTTTTCTCTCTCTATCTAGAATTACTCAACATAACCTAAATGTTTGTAACTAAACATTTTCATTGTCTGTAGGTCAAGAAAGCTTCCAACTTGTCGGAGACGATGTGGAGACAGTGGTCTGAGACTGACTGTGCTGACACCGCTGTCAAGTGTCAATTATCTTATCCTGCTTCGCATATCAACTAATAGAGTAGCTACTCGTATGCCTTCATATAACACTAACGGTGTGAAATGGACACTATTTTTAATAAAACTATCCTCTTAACTTTTAATAGGAGCAAGTATATTCTTCTATTTTAACATAGATAATTTATTCTTGTAAATTTTAAAAGTTTTACTATACAAGGAAATTACAGATATATATTCTCAAATGTTTCTTACTACTTAAAACTAATTTTAATTTTGTTTAACATTTTTCAGAATTAATTGTTTCAAACATTTGGTGATACATATAGTATATACTGCTGTTAAATCAACAGGCATTCAATGACATAAAATTAAAAAAACTTTTAAATTTTAGGACATACAAGAAATTTTTCAAGCATATGTTATTTTATTTATAAATGACATGTTCTTTTCCATAAATATTATTTTGTAGTATTTTTTATAAAATATCAAAATATATCATCGTTTATCTACTACTGAGAAATGATTTTTGTCTCTATGTCAATTGAATGTGAATAATGAAACAATCTCTCTTAACGACATTCAATTGTATGTAAGAACATATAGAATACTGCTTTCAAAACGGAAAGTACCTATCAGTATTTTTACAACAATATATTGCGTAGAGTTTAAATAGCACCATTATTGTATTGTATCCTCGTGCTTTGCTAAGGGACCTTGTAGACATTTGGGGTAGCTTCCCAAAGACCAAAAACTCGTCAGCCCACGTGCACTCCTTAAATATATTTATAACTATATAAGAACTAAGAAGACACCAACTTGTTTATATATTTAAAATACTGTAACTAATTAAATAACTAAGATGTTTTTACTTGTATACATAGATTATATATTTAAATAAATCTGATTACATTTGTATTGTACATGTATAGTCTTCTATTGTCTGTTTGAACCTATGGCCTTTTGCACATATGATTGTGTACATTACGTGTAGTTATTAAATAAGCTTGCTATGTCTGTCCATATTTCTACTTGTTTGTCGTCATATGTAAGTGTATATTTACAGGGTTAGTAAATGAAATGTATAACAATGAAACAGAATCGTATCTCAACTTATTTTGCTATCTAAAGCATAACTTTATGACAGAATATAAACTTTCTACTCTTTGTATTGCTATTATATTCATCTAAAGGTTTTAAATGAAAAACAATTTGTATTTGATATTATTTTATCATACAATTCTGAAATATAACAGTGTTTTTATATTTAATTAAATTGAAATAAATCAAAAAGGAATTTCAGTCAATTTTCTAACATACGTTTATTAAAATCTAAATTCATTAACATGCACAATGAGGAAATGAAAGAATTGAATTTGATGTCTTTATTTTCAGCTATTAATTTTTTCGTTTAACTCTTATTTTGTCACTGATTTTAAATTTACGTTTATTACTATTTATGGTTTCAAATTAATTTGTTTTTAAAATTGTTTGATTGTAAGTACTATTTAATGAGTTAAGAAAAAAGCATACATATTGTTATATTTTTTAATGTTTTCAAAACAGGCAGTAAATTTGTGTTGGCCAAACGGTGCTCCTGAAAAAAATGTAATATTTTCATTTTGCTTGGTTGTAAGTTGGCTATATGGGGGTTTAAAACAATTTACACGGTTTTCATTAAGTAATATCTAAATTAATTATCATTCAGTATACAAATATAAACTGTACATTTTTTAAACAGGGGTTTTGAAAAAACCGGTTTTATGTGGATTTTTAATGACAAATTATCGTAAAAATGTTTTTTAAAGAATATGTACCTTATTTTAATCCTACAAAATTCTATCACGTAGGACTCTGCAGTTGATGAATAACATATACCACACTTTATCAACAGGAAAGCATGTTATTTTTTGGAAATCTTCGTCACATGGAATGTGATCCTCCACACAATCAGATACATTATTAAACTGAGGTTCCTGTTCAAAATTCCTTATTTATCTACTCTGTTTAGACCCATTATTCTATATTATATTAGGAGCGGCCATAGAGAAGGGGCCTAGACGATGGCTTGCCACACAGCCGGTCCGGTTCAATTTCCGATGAGACTACTAACAGTTTTTGCCCGTGGTTCGGAAGTCACGCTAAGCCCTTTAAGCCATCGGCCGTATTTTAGGTGTTAGAGAAAGCTTCGAAACCTTAATTTAACTTGGTAAAATAAGATGCTCTTTAACTTTATTCTGAAGATAATGTGTTAAAATTCTTAGCAAATGATTGAATTTTCCAAAAATTGTATAAAACTAATTATATGATCACATACCAATCTTTAAATCATTTATTACCTATTTAAAACATATTACGAACATTTCTAAATAAATATCCTGTTTAATTTAATTCACACAAATATCTTATTTCCGATGCTGAATGATACAACTGATACAACATAATTAAGTAGCTTTATAACCAAATTAATTTTATTTTCATGTAATGGGGCCAGTTTGTTTTTGAAGACTTACTAAGTATTGTGAACAATAATGGCTTTACTTATTTTTCTGATTAATTTTAATGGCTGTGAGGTGAGGTGGTGTAGATACATTCCGTCTTGTTACATGGTGATGATGGTTATAAACAATTAATTGCTTTAACAATTCTTCAAATTCCTTTTGTTTGTCATAGTCGACTTTTATAATTTTTCTATTTTTAACTAATATGAGTTTTAAATTTAGATAAGTTGAATGTAAATAGTAATGACTGCATTTTATTGTAAACTTTTGTGTCTCAATGCCTTTATGGACTGATTTTGGTATTCAATCCATCACATCAGCATAATTCGGTAAAATTATGAATCAGCAAACACTAATAAAACAAAAGTTTCCTTTCAACTGTTTTAGATTTTTTCTTTTTTCATTTCTATGCATTAATATTGTATCTGTAGTGATGTTAGTTATAAATATTATTAGACCTACCTAGATCATAATTATAATATTTATTAATTTAATATATATTTTAATACAATGTATATAGAAATGCCCTTCTGCAGTGGCTTATTAATAGTCAACGAAATGAAAACTTATTTAAATTTTATAAAAATAAATGTAACTAATAAAGTGTTAGTTAATTTATAAAGAATTATTTAGTTTAGTGGAAACGATATACAATAATAGGATACAATGAATAGTGCCAATTTTCTATATGTTAATGTTCTAATCTATAAAATAAATTGTTTATTCAGTAAAAACTATCACATATTATTAAAAATCTCCTAATAAACATATAATTATTGCATATACATATTATATACACAAATAATACAAAATACTTTATTCCTGGAAAGCCACTTAACAAAGAGAAGTGGAAAGTTCATCAAACGAGTACAGAGCTTTACTAAAAAAGTAATTTTTAAAAATCCATAACCATTTTCCGATTGTATATTTTTTGGTATATATTTTAAAACCTAATTCCTATGTAAGTCTGTTTATTTTTTTTTTTTTTTTTTTTTATCTTGTGTTATAGGAATGACTAGTATTATATAAGTTGGATGATTTATTTTTTACTACAAGAATACACTCAAAAACATTGACTGTAAACAGTAACAATTTTAAAAACGATTTTTGGTAGAATCGTCATGTTTTAACTTAAGCATTATTCTGAAACACTTTTTTTGTTGTTTTAAAATAATATCCAAGTTAGCTGTTGTGCCATACAGGGAAATACCATATAAAATGAGTTATGGGAAGACCATGGTTATATAACAAATTGTGATGTAGAGTTCAAACTATTGAGGTTGTACTATATACATTCATAAAAAGTGTTAAGAGATTGCAGTGTTACATGTGTAAATATATCCAAACCAAATAATAATAAACTATAAATAAATAAACTACGCATTCAAAATGTAACATCTAGCAAACTAAAATACCAGCATAGTAGAATTAAATAACTATCACTTTATTGCAGTATTTTATCAGTATCTACGATGTATACAAATTGTATATCTGTCTATTTCCAATGAACGATAGTAAACAACTTAACAGTGACTATGAGGGTGTTATCATATATTATGACAGCTGCATAGATAAAAACTATTTATAAATAACATTTTCTCAGTAATAAAAGTACGTGTATTATTAAGTTTTTATTATATACAAAACAAATATCAAAATTCGTATAACCAACCATAACAGACCAATAAATAAAAACAAATCATAACACTATATTACTAAACGGTGGGAAAAAACTTTCATTAAATGTCTTAAGATTAGTTAGTTAAATGTAGCAAGATTATGAATTTGCTCATAACTCATTACTGTTCTATGTCAACTTGCCTTTCCATAAAAAGTACCAAAATTATCAAATTTGGTAGGAGACTTTGTGAATTCACAATAACTATTGGACTAAATTAGAGAAATAATCCAACAAAGTGATGATATCAAAATCCAACTTTAGAATATCAAAATCAAGTTCATAAAGCTGTGTGTTTAGCTTAAGTAATAAAAAGAAAAAACGAAAAAAGAAGACTATTGATGCTGTGGTGTGTATAGATGGAATGTAATTTCTATTGTGACATCGTTATGTGTTTTTATTTGTCATTTTGTCTTTATTTTGTATAAACGTTTTTCAATTGAATTAATTTTCTTTCATTAAAGGAAATGATAATTCAATTGATTGGTACATAGTTTTAAACTGTGGATACTATTATATAAAAAGTGACGGAGGTAGTTTTAATTAGAGAGTAATACTTGAAACTAGCAATACTATATTATTGTATTTTAAGGTTATTGTATTGTTGTACTGTATGCATGTTACGAAACTTTTGCTGTTTAATTTAAAAAACAGGTGTTGGTGATTTTTGTCACTTAATTTCTTCTATAATGAATATTAGACATTGTGGTGAAAGCTAGAACAGATTAAAAACCCAAATATTGGTAAAAATATTTTTTTTTCAGCACTATATGAATGTTAGCTGCAGATAGGGACAATCAGCTGTTAGCTGAAAAGACTTCAACATTTTCCTTACATACTATTTCTAGACTATATTTTTCCAAGTGCTTTTTGCAGTTATTTCAAAGTGATACTAATAACTTACTTAATTTTCTTGTGGTTATAAGCTGGGTGTTGGTGTGGTGAGGAGGAAGGGTATAAAAGAATATAAAAAGAATGTGTTTGGGAACAATAACAAAATTAGAATATAATGATAAGTTGTATAAATAAATATGAACAGGCTATAAAAACATTAATCAATAAAAATGAAAACAGTTACACTAAAAAACGATCTAACAAAAATATATGTGTTGGAAACACTTAAAAAAAAAGAAGAAAATATTAAATAATAATAAAACATGTAGACAAGTAAATAAGCCATGAAAGTGTTAAATTGATTCCCACACTTGGCTTTTAATTATTGTATAGTCCCTTTCAATTGAAATACAATAAATGGTTCCAAAGAATTGGCACAAACTTTTCCCCATATTAAACACTAAAAAATCAAAACTTACCAGTTTGATTCCCAAATATGTTTTTTCCATAACTCAAAAACTAGTCAAGTTAGAGACATTCGGTTTTTAATAAAATATTGTAAATTGTAATTTTCATATTTGCTGAAACTTTAATCAAAATCGTTACAGAAGTTTTTGAAAAAAATTCAATTTTTGATGTTTTTTGTTCATAAAAATAAAAAAGAAATAAAATTTCAATAAAGTGAAAAAAAGGTCTGGAGATATTGGCAAAATACACATACATACTAAATTTCATAAAAATGTATCCATCCACTTTGTCTCCATGAACTACACATATACACAGACAGACCCACATACAGACAGACACCAATTTTTTTCCAAAAAAACCCACTTCTTGGGTTCAGGGGACCCTAAAATGGATTTTAGACCAACTTGTAAACAAATACTTTTGGACGATTACAATACTTAATGCTAACGTATATGGGAGAATGTAATAATCTACTTATTCTGTAGTTTCAAGTTTTAATGTAAACTAAAACTACAGTCAATAATTTCATTCTAATTAGTTTTTATAATATTCTATGGTAAATAATGTAAGAGTGTAATATCTTTTTAAGTTCTCAAGTAAAAAATCTCAAAAATTAAATTTATATTTATTCCATTTTGATTTATTTATGATACCTATCATCAATACATTGATTGTAAATGAATGTGGATGAGTAAATGTAGTTGCTTGTTATAACACATAACTGAATGTTTGTTTTTGAACGTGTGTTTAGCTTTGCACCAGGTATATCTGGGGCATGGGAAATGGAACTTTTTAAACAATTATCTACAGACTATTTAATAGTTATTGTTTGTTTTACGTGTACTAAACATACATGTATGTGTATAAATAACTTGTTTATCCCTCATGTAAACATTTAACACTATCGTATTAACTTTGGGTTAGGCTAAAGGGCACTAGGCCAGAAATTAGTGTATTAGGAGAGAGGAACATCAGGAAACTTATCTAAGAAGACAAGTCTACTAAGATCTTATTGTAGTGAACAAATAAAAAGACATCACATTACACAAATTTTCATTGTCTTTGGCGCTTTCCTCAGGCGAGTAGAGAGAGAAGAGACTGACTTAGCTTCCACATAGGAATCTTCTGAAACACAGTGGAAAATAAGTCAGTCTCTCTTAGGGTGCGAACAGAGCAAGTGGGTCACGGTGGAGGTGTAGGCCGCGGCCGCGGTCACTGTCAACATCCATGTAAATCAAACACATTGTAACTTATGATGTAGAACACACCAAGTAAGTATCGTTGAAGATCTACCACGATGCCTTCCTGAATGTTTATATCGATGCTTTTTAAAATCAGACAAGTTTGCTTTTATATGGATGCCTACATTGCGATCTAGCAGGATTCTTCACTGTGATTGATCGTTCAAACCCCCTCCTTGTATCACGCCACTTCTCCTTGTCCGGGAGGCTTTATTTTACTCAAATTACCCGAAAATAGTACTGTCAGTTCAGTTCAAGCTGTCTGCTATCGTCAAAAGTGAAAAGAAAGAAGAACTTATCATTGCCATCCAGAACATACCTGTGCTCTGGGATAAGTAGCACAGGCAACATCACAACTGACAAGTGTTTATGTTGTGGACGGAAAATCGCCAACTATACAGATTACCAATCATTCACCACTTAGTCACTGCAGATATTTCGTCACTATCTTCACTTGGGTCATATAACATTACAAACAAAACTATAACCAACTTTGAAGATGAAAAACATCACACTCCAGCATTCCAGCTTGACTAAGCATCGCAGGTGACCTCCTCAACATGTGCTGTCAACATCGACCGTAAGATAACTAGTGGCATCAACCTCAACCTACTTGTTCTGTTTGCACACTTACTTACTTGAAGAAATTGCAAGTGGCACTGAAAATTTGTATAATGTGATGTCTATAAATTTGTCCACTATTACAAGATCTTACTGTACTCGTCTTCTTAGGTAAGTTTGCTGATTCCCTCTCTCTTAATATATTAACACTACTAAGATATTTTTTAATTAAAGCTAAAATATTGTTTAAAGTTTTATTATTAGCACCATTATCTTTTTTTTTATTTTGGAGTTGTTAACACTATTTTTACCATCGCTGGAGTGTCCAATTGTATATTGCTCACAATAAATATGCTGACAAAAATCATTCAACCACTGAAATTTCTAATCCTTTTCTACTAATTTTTGTCCATCTTAGACTATATCTATTTAGAGCCTTACTCGTGTACATTGTTTATGTACCATGGAAATGTGCTTTATAGTAATTTCTCTCCACTTGTTAAAGTTACCACTTGTAAATACTTGCCTTAGCATCCTGTTATCTTTGTTGGTAGTGCATTAAGTGTTCATTTATTACACTAGAAACAATTTACTGTGTGAGAAAACTGTTATGCCTGATTCATTTACACCTATATACAGCAGCTATAAAGGCATTGTTTTTATTTTTATCACAATAACACATGAGTTACTTTTATTTTATGTAATTAAATTCTTGTTTTAAATGTTTCAATTGTCTCATCTAAATTTCACTCACATATTTTGCTAAGTCTTTGTAGTAGTGTTAATACTTGTACACCATAATATTTAAAGAATTTTTAGCTTTATCGCCCTTTTTTCTTGTAATATTGGCAAAACATGATTGGTTTTGGTTCTAAACAATCATAGTGCAATTCCGACATGGTTTTAGTTTTTTTATTGTTATTGTTAATGGATTTTTTCATATTTTTGTATCCTAATGTATGTTTGGAAGCATTAGCCTACACCACCCAAACATCAATAATTGTACTTGAATTAATAAAGTTGTATGAAAAGACAAATATATTTAATGTCTTTAGTTAACTCTACAACTTATCTTTGTGTTGTTAATTTTTGTTAGTTGGAAAGATTCAGTAGGCAAAGTTGTTAGCCTCTGAAGCTGCATTTACGGAATTGATAGATCCTCTTATCCTAGTGATACTTTGGTTTTTATTTATTATGTAGTGGTAGAATGTTTCCTCATTTTTTGTTGCGCTTTTGGGCCTTATAAATAATTTTAGCATGTGATAGTTTTGGATCTTTTGTTACTCATTTAATAAGATTTTCAACAAGCATAAAATTATACATTTTTAGCCAAAAGGGTTTCTTCTAAGAAGTTTAATTTGTTTAAAAATCCAAGTTAACTAAAAATGTATTACAAATTTTTTTATCATAATAAAACCTAGTTTGTTAATCTTAAAAAATCCTATACTTTCAAAAGAACTGTTAAGTAAGCAATCCGTGTCGTTGCAAATCAAACCAAATCAAATTTGCAAACTGCCCTCTAACAAAAACTTTATTTCCTCGACAATTTTCCTAAACTGAGGTTTGTATTTTAAACCTATTTGAATATAATTAAGATATGTAGTAAAATCAGGAATTCAAAACTAAATATACATAATACTTAAATACAATACAGGTCTCTTACCATTGGACCAATGTTTGTTAGCTGTATCTTGTAAAACTGAACTGCCAAATTCAAAATAACACATGCCAAAATTATTGCTTATTTATTCACTGTATGAAGTATTGCTTAGCAATATGAATGTATCTTAAATGTATTTTTTATAGCTTGATTTAACCATTTTGTTAAGTTTTTAAAATATATGTCAAATGTTATAACTGCTACTTTTGTCACTCTAGTTGGTAATTTCACATTCTAGCATTATTGTATTTCAATTACAAACATATTCTAGAATATGAATGAGGAAACCAATCCCTTTTTTTCAATAATATTTAGTCCCTTAGCTAAGCTTGGATCAGCACTGGATATTCACGTCGAGCCAATTTAAATAAACATAGAAAATTTGCAACACAAGTTTCTCTCATAAATATCTATAGTGTTTAATCTATTTTCCAAATTCTGTATACTGAATGTTTAACAACTTCCTTTTCGTACAATTGACAGCAGTCGTCAAACAAGTTTGATATATTATTTGTAAATTCCTGTTGTTTCCATAAAAAAATTAACAATTTAACAGCTGAAAACCTTGCAATACTATAAATAACTCTGCATGCTCATATTTTTTTTACTCCTGATTCGTAGCAATATGATGCAAATGAATAAAAATATGTCATCTGTTACAAACCTCCCTCTTTTGATCCACTGTGGAAGTTTGGTAACTATAGTTACTGTTCTCGCCTTGGACCGTTTAGTTTTCTTTCCTAAGTAGTTGATAATTTTGGTTATCACTCGCCCCAGAGAACAACCTTTTGGCTGAGCGGATTATCTTTCATTTAAGGTTGTATGGTGGTGTTTTTTTTTCTGTCCTCAACAAATATAATGCTATTTTAGAATTTGTTATTTGCGTAAAGTGTTAGATGCGATATCTAACAAAATTCATCAAAAATACCAAAAAAGCCAAAAACAAAAACAGAACACCATGAGAAAAATATGTCAGAGGAGCAAGAATACAGCTTGAATGCTAGCCTTATACCAGTAGAGTAGACTCTCTCTCAACCCACCTCCTCAGGAACGGGGGCCAAACTGGATACAGATTTTACTGGTTAAACCGAGGCGCTCAAAACCTCTATATTACAGTTTATTTAAAGCAATTAACAATTTCTTTATTTATTAGAATATCTACTGTTCTCACCAAATGAAGTATATTCACAAAACACATTATTAATCGCAAAGGAAAGTGATTTAAAAACAAAGTTAACATACAACTATAGTTGTATGATAGGTAAAGGTCACACCACAAAAGCTCTTGACAGACTAGTAAAAATAATCATAATTCTTTATACAAGAGTAAACACGCTATGGCAGTTTTTTTATGAATTATGGATATTACTTTTGTCACTGATGTCCAGTGATGGCTAACGCTTAAAATGATGTCTCATCGATAAATGGCCGTTTAAAAAGAAGTCACTATTTTAGAAAAGGGGCCGGTTAAAGTGATGGCTGGTTGAAAGATAGCCGGTTAAGAGGGATTCTACTGTACCATGAAGGAATGGTGATCTAA
This sequence comes from Stictocephala bisonia, assembly GCA_035578905.1. NCBI lineage: Eukaryota > Metazoa > Arthropoda > Insecta > Hemiptera > Membracidae > Stictocephala > Stictocephala bisonia. Next base: position 1,008,726 of record JAQJVL010000275.1, on the reverse strand, counting down.
GACTACTGGCTAATAGTCTCAGTGAACTTGTACATCTTGTTTATCAATATCTTCATTTCCTTTCAATTATTCCTATTCCATAATATTTTATTTACCAGATTAAAAACTGTCGACTTTTCCATATTCTATTCCCTACTTTTCTCTTATTGTGCTCTTGTTTGTTATTTAACCTAGATAACAAAAGTTAACAATCTTTTCTAGGACATTACTTTAATTGATGTATCTTTTTCTCTTTCTTCTGTTCTTTCTTCCTTAATTTCCTTACGTTTTTTATGTTCCTCTCTAACTCTAGATCTAGAGTTATGGACTAAAGTGTAATGGATTTTAATGAAAACTCATCATGCATTTTATTTTTTTAATTTATATGATAATGCACATTCCGGACATGCTGTTCAAAATTAAGAGTTATTTTGGAGTTTTCACTGGAATATTAGAAAAGTGTTGTGATTTGTTTATAAACTTTCAACAGATTTTGTGATAAAAGTATTTTTTTTAAGGGTTTCCATCAATTAAGAACTAGGATTTACTTAACATTTTTAAACAAGAATATTAATTTTTTTTCTGTCCTCAATATAAATGTCTGAATTTATATTAAAATTTATCAACAACCAGGGAAGATAATGCTCCTCTCCTGATTTTCTATTGTTGCAAAACTGGCCTCAAAAGTTTCAGTTGCCTGAGTGACAAAAGTTAGCCACATTTGTTTATAATGACAACTGAACATTTTTCTACTAACTGTTATCCTATTATGACCTTCTAATATAGTATGTAAATACACATTAAAAATACTTCCATCATATTGTAAATAATGTTTCTGTACATAAAATGACAATCACATATCTAACACTGTAGCTGACCATTAGTTTCTGTGATTCTTATATTGTTTTATGTGGTGTGTGTAAAATATTGATTTTAGTTATTTCAGTGAAATAACAAGTTGAAGAATGATTTGTATTTAAAGTTGTATATTTATTTAGTTCTAAATATTAGTCTCACCATTATGTGATAAAGTTATTTTTTCTACCATCAATATTTATTATTATTTCACCATCAGTATTATGCATATATTGTTTGCTAAAACCTGTACTTTAACTGTTTTCGATAGTTACAGAAAGGTAAATTAAAAATAAACAGATTCTGAATGTCAAAAGTGTCCTAAAGAACAATATGTTGAGTTGAAAAGAATCACACAATGTCTTACACACATCATCAGTTTGCGAATATTCTTGTTTGTTGTCTTGAAATACATTTTTAGGTACAGATCTATTCATGATTAATATTTGAAATAAAGATGCTCTTACAACCTGACTGTCATTAAATGGCTTCTCCTATAACCCTCTTACAAGAGTAAAACCTCATTAACTTGGCATCTTGTGGACACAGAGGTTGTAGTGTTAGTCAGAAAATTGGGTTTTAGTAAATGACCACAGACTTGAGCTTCATCATACATTTATTACTTACCTGTACGTAGTTATTGTATTTGCAAAGAATTCTCGATTATCCAATAATTACTGTACAGCTAAAATTTAATGTAGTGAAAAACTGTTTTTCTTAATTCTGCCTCTGGCTGCTTCCTTACAGAGTCGCCAGAGGAATAAAATACCCAATACAGGTGAGCCCTGTTGTTGCAAATTACATAACGTCATTGTATTTGACACATAATCTAAAGCCTTATGTATTCTTCAAGTCAGAATACACATAATACAGGCACCCCATCAGTATTTTATTATAGTTATCCTGATTGTTGAGTCAGTGAGGTTTCACTGTTCATATTCTACTTGTATATAGAACGTACAAACTCAGATAAAGAGGATTTAATTTGGTTTTGGTATGCTATAGATTGCATTGTTGTAAGTGTTAAAATATTTGACAATGATGAATTTGAAAAGTACATACGCTAATGTAATGGACATATTTTATAAAGAACTTCACACAAACCAAACTCTACCACGTCATTATTAATGATAAGGTTAGCTGGATTTTGCATTGTACTATAACCCAGCAATTTGGGGAAAAAGTGTTGTGGAGATTGTAAGCATTAGGTTCTATGTTTGGTCCTCTTAATACCGACATAGCGTCCTATTATTCTAGGACATAGCGTCATGGTCACTATTCTATCTCAATGGCAATAGAAAGGTATGGGGTGGCTGTGTGTGATAATTGTCAGGATTTGGGTGTAGTGCAAGGAAGTGAACTGAGTATCAGGCTTGACAGTTTGCTGAAATCAGACTAATACTACGTGGTTCAGATTCTATGCTAAACTATAGATCCCTTAGTTGACCTGGTTATTGGAATACTTTCTAAAGAAATCTTGACCTTAGTTAATTGACATTGTTATTCTACTCTCATCACATTTGTGTCGGCCTAGTGGTTAGCACTTCTGCTTCCATTGCAGAGGGGCACATGTTCTAATCCCGGGAAGTCCACTTAAATTTGCCACAGGGGTTTGGACTATTGTCCCTCAACAACGTATGAATATAATGTTTAAAAATTGCCACTGTCATAGACAGTAAAATAATAAAAAAGATTAGAAGGATGCAAAGTAGTGCAATCTTTTAAGAGTTGGTAGAAATGGCCTGACTCATTTCACGATGGATACCAAATCAGCCAAGCTTTGTCTTTGTATTAGCTGTTTGAAATACATTTTTAAATTAAAATAATGCCAATGTTACTCTTATGGAAAAAAGGAAATGTCAAGGGCTCTTTCTACCCCATAGAAATTTTGAGAAATCCTTTCTTAGTAGGTCCCTATGATACATAAGCTAACTTACCTCCAACTTTCATTCAAATCTGTTCGCTTGTTCCGGAGATTTTGTATGAGTGAGTACACCTTTATTAGATTTTATATATTGAGACTATTAATAATTCCTGTAAAGAACAGAAATTTTGAAATCGCACGAGTTAAAATCATTTCCCTTGATAGATGTATATTTTTTTATTTTACAAATTATACAGAATTTTATTTTATTGCTTATGTATTTTATAGGTTGCTAGGTGTTACTTGTAGCAACCTAAAGAATAATTAACTATCAGTTATAAGTAAACAAGAATGGTAGCCTCAATGCAGTATCAGCAAGACCATCAGCTGTTGTGTCAACAACAGTGATTGCCTCATGCCCAGTGTAACTGTTACAGAAAATAGGACAATCTTTGTGTTTGTAACTTATATCTAATTTTTGTCAATTTGTTTAGTTTGACATTTCATTTCAGCAAAGATGTCCTTTTGATGTTCAGTGTGAGTATATTATTTGGTTAGTTTACATGTTTTGGATAATTTGGCAACTGTGGAAGTTTTGTCTTAACATCTTTTAGTATCCAACTATCATATAATTTAATGTCAAATTAGCAAGTTATCTATCATAATAGTTACTGTTCTTAACATTACATATTTTATTTATTATTTCAGTGGTTCCCAAACTGTAACAGACAGCTATATTCTTCCATAAATCATTTCAGTTGGCATGCTTTTCACGATATGACCAAAGTAAAAGATTAAAACTTACAGTTATGTAATATTATTTATTGTCACATTAAATTTCATAACAGCAATGTTACAAACTGGAGACATTCCATAATCTAAAAATCATGAATCTAAGTAACTATTTAACAGTAAAACGTATAAATATAAATTTTAAAATATTTATTGTTTGTCAATAAAACTATACTGACATGTTGGCATCAAAATTAGTTAAATTCCATTTTCATAAGCAAAACATTCTCAGTTCGATCCCAGAGTAATAAGAAATCTTGAAAGGAATCAGCTGATAACCACCAACTGTTCTTTTGTCATTATACTATTAATTAATGACACTTTCTAAGGAATAGCCTGTCTTAGTTTCTAACAATAACTCCATTCACTCATCTAGACTCATTCAAAATCCATATTTAATCGTCAAAATTTTGACGGTCAGCCTTTTAAGAATAAATTTATGAAAATAATAAATCAATAGCTTTTATTGTTCAGTAACTGCTTAAAACTTACTACAGAAGTAGTTAGCATTTTTCAAGTTCTTTAATAATTTAGATAATTTGTTATAGATTCCATTATCAAAAGGTATTAAACAAAAGTCAGTAAAATATTAAGCAGCCATTTATCAGAATCCAAATATGCAATATACAGTATAATTAAAAACTTTAAACTCACCCATCACGAAATTTCCGGGACCACTGAACAGATTTGATGAAATTTGGAGGGAAGTTAGCTTTTGTAGCATAGAGACTCACTATGAAGGCATTTCTCAAAATTCCATTCGTAATAGATAGAAACAGCCCCTCAACATTTCTCTTTCTCCATAAGAGTAACCAATATTACTCTTTATTAATGCCAATTATTAATTATAATGCCAATGCATTAATTTAATAATTTATTTTGAACAGCTGATAATAATAATATAAACATGTCACAAAAAAACTTGGTCTATATCTTAAGTTTCATTTCATGTGTTCCAAAACTTTAAAGGCCAAAGGGGCGGAGCCCTGCAGTCAGGCGCAAATAAAACTTTGCTTAAGAGTCTGCAGAGGCTGTCGACCATGCTGGTTTTAATCCCATAAGAACAATGTTATTTGTGAATCCATATGTTTTCGTTATTTATTGACCAAAAGTCGTGTATGAGGTGTCATTTTAAAAGTTATCGTATTGGGCATTGGGTTTGCTTTTAATATTTTGACTAGATACTGTACGCCTAGTTGTGAAAAATAGATGAAAATAAAAACTTTAAGATAGATATTTTGTTCTATAAAACTAATTAGGAATTTGCAAAGTAATTCCAACGTGCAATTTCATTCTTGATCAAATCCAATTTGTTTGGGAAAAATCAATTTAAAAATAACTGTTTAGTTTGGATACACGTGATCGTATGTTCGGTTCGAAAATAACATTGTTCTTATGGGATTAAAACCAAAATGGTCGACAGCCTCTGCAGACGCTTTAAACCCTCCTGAGGAAAAAATATCATGACTCGAGGTAAACCTTTCAAAAGTAATTTGACCTTCAGTGAAGTGACTGACAGAGACTCTGACAGACATACTCGTTATTATATGTGTACATAGTGTAAATATATATATATTTTTTTTCAATTTCAGGAACTAATTTTATATGGACAGCTGTTATTTTTGATTAATTTACAAATCTCTCCCATGTTGTTCTTATGGAAAAAATTTACTATGAAGGCCTCTTATGCCCTTATTGGGAAAATATTTAAAAATGAATACATTTATGCAAAACTATGAGGAGGGCGGATTTTTTTATACTTGATTTATGTTAAAATTGGTAATGAAATATGGGGAGAGTTACATTAACAAAAATAGCTTATTGTATTATATGTAAAGGATTGTTTAAATGTTTAAAACTAAACAAACACATTATATAAAATTTACATAAGTCAATCGTCACTATTAAAACGTACAGGATTACATAAGTAATATCTGAAGTTGTGACGTGATATAAACTCTGTTGTGAAATACAATATTAACACAGTGAAATTAACTAGCTTGAGTAAGTTAAGTGGTTGAGTAATTCTATGAAGTGGCTTGTCTAGGGACCACCCAACTCCCAGTGATCTATCTATCATGATCAAAGTAATATCAAACTTCCTCAACAAGTACACTGTACACACACCGTTCTTGATTTGATACACTTAGTGAACTCACCACAACACACATTCCAGACACGTCTGTTTTCGGTAGAGTTAAAAATACATTAAATTTAATTGTACGTAAGCAATTAAGCCCATAAACAATGAAAATGACTTAATGTATGAAGCCATCTTTTGTTAACATGTCTCCTGCCTCATTTCTTGATCAATTTTACCGATTGAGGGATCTAAAAATATCCATATTCGTAGTTGTGCAATAACGCCCGGCCTCCTGTTGCGTTTCTTTCGGCGACAGTCACGTCGCGGTGAAAATTGTACCACGTAGCATCTTTAAAATATCATTCGCAAAAACGTCGTATGTTGATGTACCTACATTTAACTGTCACACAATTAAAACTTGCTGGGCCCTTTTAGGTGAACTGAAGACATATGAACAACTGAAAAAAATAAATGATATGTTACTTTTTTATAAAAAAAACCACTTATATTTTAATTGAATAATATGAATTTTTTAACCCAAGACATGACATGTTATCATACATTACATGAAACCTGTCATAGTTAGTAAAATAGAGATGATTTGACGAACAAAGAAAATAAACACCTATCTTTCATTGTTGCCACTAGCAGATAGATAGATTAGAAAACCATATCGAATCAACGCTTCATTATCATTGTCACTGTAACTGACAAACTATATTATTCATGAAAGTTAATATTAATAGATTACCAACAGAATTAAATGCTTTCTTCAGCGTTCAATCGAACAGAACTTCTGTGGTCTACTAGCAGTAAAAACTGATCTGTGTATAAGGACCCATTTAATCCCATACGTTGTGTACTTGGGTGGCGACAACAAAATTGCCGTTGAAAGTAGAGCCGGGCCGACGGCAATACCAGATCATGTTGCAGCCCAGTGTGTGCAAGACGGGAGATTTCCAATTGCACCGGGGTCAGGGATCGGCCCCAAACTGATGTGTCCAGATGCACCGGAGCCCCTTTTGGGGGGTGTTCCAATTGCACCAGAGGCCCTTGTTTATGACATGAGCCGGGAAAGTCCAACCAGGCCGGATTCCTAGTACAGTAACCCCAAGCTGACCGTGCCAAATTCCACACCCTTTGTTATGACATGAGTCATGAGTCGGTTAGGTTAGGTTAGGTTAGGTTAGGTTAGGTTAGGTTAGGTTAGATGTTAGTGTTGCCACGGATAAACACAAAATTAAACATTAAATACATAGTTACCATATTTATTAGTTAGAACCTGCTATGGTCTACCATTAGTATGTGCCACGAAACATCGGCAAGTGTTTGATAGAATATTCCATTGCGAAATTGTTAAACACTTATAAACTATGTTTGAAGAAATGTAGTGGGGTGGGGAAGGAAGGGGCCTTCCAATTGCACCGGCTCCGGCGGTCGAAGGAATTTGCAGCGGGGATAAGTGAGGTGGGTAGATTTTGACCACCGGTGCATCTGGACACTTTTCGGACGGAGGAATGTTTTGACCCGTGGAAATTCCTTTGACCGCCGGTGCAACTGGATATCAGCCGTGCAAGACCGGCCTCACACTACACTAACCGCCCTCCTCACCACTCTCACCACATTAGTTGGTATATATTTGTAAATAAATAGATGACAAAAGCGTAAGTACTGTGTAATGTACGTTTTAACTCTGGGCAAGAAATAGGTTTCGATAAACATTTTGATATACTGTACAGTGAGTGACTTTAGATTTTAGGGTTTTATATTCAGTTATTAAAATGCATATTTATATATAACCGATAGGCCTATAAACTAGATTAATTAAGTAAAGTAATATATGTAAATTAAGTATTATATGTAAAGGATTGTTTAAATGTTTAAAACTAAACAAACACATTATATAAAATTTACATAAGTCAATCGTCACTATTAAAACGTACAGGATTACATAAGTAATATCTGAATTTGTGACGTGATATAAACTCTGTTGTGAGATACAATATTAACACAGTGAAGTTAACTAGCTTGAGTAAGTTAAGTGGTTGAGTAATTCTATGAAGTGGCTTGTCTAGGGACCACCCAACTCCCAGTGATCTATCTGTCATGATCAAAGTAACATATCTGTCAATACCTCTGTACGTGTATGGGTGGGACGGTGGGTCAATACCTCTGTACGTGTATGGGCGGGCGGGTGGGTCAATACATCTGTACGTCTATGGGTGGGTGGGTGGGTCAATACCTCTGTACGTGTATGGGTGGGAGGGTGGGTCAATACCACTGTACGTGTATGGGTGGGTGGGTGGGTTATTACCACAGTACTTGTATTTGTTGTCATGACACTACTCAGTTTTGTATTACAACATTCTTTCATGAGACAGTGACGATATGTGATCGCCAGATTAGGCCTACTTTGTTCTCGACACTGCACAAATCGCCGTTACTTATTTATTAATCAAAATATAAAAAAATACATACAAATAAAAGAAATTCCAATTTTCTTATTAATTAATTAAAATGTATTAATTAAATCATGATAATTTTATTCTTTAGTAGGCCTGCTGTACAAACGTTTAAAAAAGAAATATAATTTTGTTGAAAGGAGGCTGTACTGTGACAATTTTGTGTTACAGCTTAATTTCTATAAAATAACTTACATTACTTATGTTTTATTTTTCTGTCTTTTTAAATGAGCACTTATAAACAGATTGGCTTGTAATAAACTTTTTGATCACTGGTGCTAAATGAAAGAGTGATTAAGCAATACACTAAGACGCCATGTTTGCTGCCATCCTTTTCTATATATCATTATATATTACATTGAGGGAATGTGTCTAAGTCACAGTGGTATTGACCCACCCGCCCACCCATACACATACAGTGGTATTGATCCACCCGCCCACCCATACACATACAGTGGTATTGACCCACCCGCCCACCCATACACATACAGTGGTATTGACCCACCCGCCCACCCATACACGTACAGTGGTACCCAGCCAATACCACTGTAAGTGTAAGTTCAAGCGGGTGGGTCAATGCCACTGTACGTGTATGGGCGGGCGGGTGGGTCAATGCCACTGTACGTGTATGGGCGGGCGGGTGGGTCAATGCCACTGTACGTGTATGGGCGGGCGGGTGGGTCAATGCCACTGTACGTGTATGGGCGGGCGGGTGGGTCAATGCCACTGTACGTGTATGGGCGGGCGGGTGGGTCAATGCCACTGTACGTGTATGGGCGGGCGGGTGGGTCAATGCCACTGTACACACACACCCTCTCATACATGTAAAGTGATTCTCCTCTGTATCTTGTCAATTGATAAACTCATTAATTTTTTGTGTCCTACATCAATCAAATTATACCGTGTTATTCAAATGTTTAAAATATTATTTGGTATGTATACAAAGTAAACAATTTTACATAATCGTACCGAATTTTGGATTTCATTGAACTTGAAATGTGATACAATATACAATAGTTACGTATATAGTAAAAAAAATAATAAAATTATATTATAAATCAATAATACTCTGTATTCTTTTTACTATTTATAAACGCACGTGCTCGCACATTTTACTCTACAGGTATACAATGATGTTCGACAATCAAACCCCCGCCCCAATTTTTTTTGGGCGAGCGACAGTGGAGTGCCTGGCAAATACTAATAAAACGGTCAGCCAAGAAATAGCACAACTGCGACAGTGGAGCGCCTGACCTGTAAAAAGAATTTGTTAATGAAAAAGATTTGTACTAATTGATTGTTATAATTCCTACTTTGTTTGCATGTCTTGTGTTGTGTGTGTGTTCAATGGTAGAAAACAATAAACCAAAGTGCTTAAAAATGTAAATGAATAAATCCTTAATAAATAATTTTATTAATACAACATTAGTATTACTAAGAAAAAATACCCCACCTTCTAAACAGGATACACACCACCAAGGACATCTTACAGATTTTTGTGGAGAGTGTGTTTTGGTATTTATTAATAAAAAATATTCTATATTTAATAAAAATACTATGGCTTTGATGTCAGTACCGACATTCTCAGCCATTTCTTTTAGCATAATTGTAAAATGTTAATTGGTAATATAGCAAAAAAATTTTGTCCACGCGATTTTTTAAATACTTTTTCATGTTTTTTGTAATTTTCTTAAATTACCGATAAAAATATACAGGGTGTTTCACAAGAGGTTACCACAACCTTAGAATATGATAGTAGACATAAAAATAAGCTAGAAGTTCCAATAAACATGTGGCCTTCTTAAGTGTCTCTTTGTCTGTATGTGTTTTTTATTTAAAAAATTTTATCTCAAACATTGTTTGAGCTAATGATTTGAAACTTGACATATTTGCTAACCTAGTTAGGGGTAGTCTAAAATAAAAAAGTAACAAAATTATCTCTATCAGTATCAAAATAGCAGCCATAAGAAATGTTAAAAGTTAATTAACTATAAAACCAATATGAAAAAGTTTTACGCTACTTTAATTATGTAAATTTAATAACAAATCCAAAGATACCTCAATATTAAAAATTGGTTTGAAAATAAAAGAGCACAGCACTTTTTCATGTATGCTTGTTTAGGGGTTTTCATTTGTATAAAGTTTACCTAACAAATGTATAACTTCATAGTCATTATAAACAGCTGTTTTTGCTATTTTAAACATCAGCTGTTTTCATGTGAAGCAGCTTGTTTATTTTTAGGGTTCCTAAAAATATAGCCCTTTTGTTACAAACGACATTAATTTTACATGAAACACAAGTTGTATAAATGTTCGTGATATGTAGGTAATATTTGGAGATGTTCTATGCTTTGAGTGTTTGTTCTTAAACACTCAAAGCATAGGACATCTCCAAATATTACCTAGATATCATGAACAATCCAATGCTAATAAATAACTTTCAAACAACAATTGTATAAATGTATTATAAATGCTGTTCAATGTGACGCACTCCTTCAGCAATGCATACTTCAGCCTTAAATAATTAATTTAGCAATACATACTTTAATTAAAATATGTGTGCAGCAATTTGAAATGGAATATTTATCTACAAACCATTCAAAAACAAAATACATTCATTTTTCTTTAAGAGATCAAGAGTCTTGCTTAAAGCCACTGATAATGGTTGATGGCATTCTTCTTGATGAAACAAACACTGTCAAGTTCCTGGGAATTCACCTAGATAGGGCGTTGACCTGGAGTTGCCACATTGACAGCGTTTGTGCAAAAATTGCCTCTGGTATTTTTGCTTTGAGAAACATTTCAAAATTTTGCACAGTTAAGGTACAGTTAATGGCCTATTTTGGTCTCATTTACCCTCACCTTACCTACGGAGTAAGACTGTGGGGTAGCTGTTCCTTAGACAAACTTCAAAGAGTCTTTCGGCTACATAAAATAGCAATCCGAATAATTTCCAAATTAAAAGTTAGAGTCATGCAAACAGTCCTTCAGGGAATTAGGTTTGCTAACGCTGCCTTGCATTTACATTTTGGAGACTGCACTCTATTGTAGATTCAAATGTAATTTAACACGAGGTAGCGACATCCATCAACACGAAACAAGAAGTAGTCACAGTTTTAGAGTGGCTCGGCACCGTACATCGGCCCTGGAACGCAAACCGTCTGTAGCAGGCGTCAAAATTTTAAACATTCTCCCAGATTATATGAAAAGGGAACAAAATTTCAACAAATTCGTCTCGATTAAAAGGCTACTTAGTGGCTCTCGCTTGTTATTCTGTGGGTGAATTTATAGCAGACTCCTAATTTGCGGACGGCTCGGGAGAGATCTTTTATGAATGTTATTGCTGTAGAAGAGTGTTTGTAGTGAATGAATGCGTTACTCTGTGAACGAATGAACTCCCCCACTAAGCTTTGCTGAAATTGTTACTATAGAGTTATTTTATCACATCACTTAATGTATCATTAGTTTGTAGGATCATTATTATTAATAATATGACTTTTGCTATACAATATGTACATATTGTCAAAAAGCAATAAAAAAAAACTATTTCATTTCATTAAAAACAGGTCTCGCTGCGCAAAGTCCAACTTGGTCAGCGGTACCAGGGCGGGTAAAACCAGGGGGAGGAACAAAATATCTAACACATCTAAGTATTAAAAACCCGTCTACTATGTGAGTGGTACAGCAGGAGAAACCCCTAGACCAGCCATGTTTCCACCATCACTCTGGAATGTGCATGAAGCGACTCTTTCCGACTTAAACAGACCAAACAATATGTGTAAGGCGTAGAATAACCGATTTAAGAACTTAGTTGGCCACCAAAACCCATCTACGTGGACGGTTATCAAGGCCATACACCGAAATGACGCACTGGAGAGAACAGACGCTCTGCAACAAACTCAACCAAAAACATCAAACAAAAACACTGAACAGCTACAGCGTCGACTAAAACAGTTGTGTGAACGATATTTAGCAAGGGACGTTAGTATAAATGACTTTTTATCAAAAATAGGAGAAACTGTTAGATTTCAGTAGGTATTTTTGAAATTTGTTAATGATGGAGTATCAGATGAGGGAGACAAAGGTAGTTGGACATTTGCCATCATTACGTGAAAAATAACAATCACGACGTTCCGATTTGGTAAAACCCAAACCTTTTTCAAGTGCTAAAAACTAAATTACATCTACACAAATATGTTATAAAACTACGTTCTTAAACTAATAAACTTATCTACTTTAATAATTATCTACATTTTAACCTAGATCCTAGAATGGAGTACAACAAAATGAACTTCTACTAAATATAAAAAATATTAACAGGGTTAAATTAATATAGCCAAATAGGCGCTGTCAAGGTCACGATATCAACGAAAAATGTAAAACACAATAAAATTAATATTCAAATCAGACTGAAATAATATTACATTAACTAATCATAAATATATGGTACCTGAAAACACAATTAATTTAAAATAACATTCAACACGCACAAAAATTATATATATATATATATATATATATATATATATATATATATATATATATATATATATATATATATATATATATATATATATATATATATATATATATATATATATATATATATAATATTTGATTATGGTATTGTTTTATTCCTAATAATTGTTGTCTTTTCAGGTTAAAATGTAATTTTAATAGTAGCCTCAGTCCTTCCGAGCCATATATATATATATATATAATTTTTGTGCGTGTTGAATGTTATTTTAAATTAATTGTGTTTTTCAGGTACCATATATTTATGATTAGTTAATGTAATCTTATTTCAGTCTGATTTGAATATTAATTTTATTGTGTTTTACATTTTTCGTTGATATCATGACCTTGACAGCGCCTATTTGGCTATATTAATTTAACCCTGTTAATATTTTTTATATTTAGTAGAAGTTCATTTTGTTGTACTCCATTCTAGGATCTAGGTTAAAATGTAGATAATTATTAAAGTAGATAAGTTTATTAGTTTAAGAACGTAGTTTTATAACATATTTGTGTAGATGTAATTTAGTTTTTAGCACTTGAAAAAGGTTTGGGTTTTACCAAATCGAAACGTCGTGATTGTTATTTTTCACGTAATGATGGCAAATGTCCAACTACCTTTGTCTCCCTCTTCAGTAGGTAGGTAAAAGGAGGGTTGTAAGTTAATAATGATTTTATATTTTGTTTGTTTTACAATATTGTAGCCTACAGAATGAATGTAAATAATATTTTTGTTTGGGTTTACGTATTTTTTATCTAAGTTTTAAATATTAGTAAGTGTAACCCAAATTATTTAGTTTAATTTAAATGTACATTTATTATTTTAGAATGTTATACAAATTATTAAGTGTTAAAACTAAGAAATACTTATTCGTTATTTACAAGCCTACTTATAGTTATTGACATTTTTTGTAACAATTGTACAATTTCTTTGAAACAACTATGCGGGAATTAAATATTTTAATTTTTTGCCAGACAGTATTTTTAAAATTAAAGATATAAAATATTTTAAAAAAGAATTTAAAAAATATGTATTTTCTAAGCCACTGTATTCATTAAACGAGTTTTTTATTTTATAGACTCATAAATTTATCTTTTTTGTCAGTTTGCTGGTGTTAATGCATTATTGTAAGTGATGTATGTTTTTTATGATCTGTAATGCAAACTGTTATAATTATAATGTAGAGTATTATTTGACATTGTATTTGAATCAATGACGCCATTCTTGTGCAACTTGTGTACGTTTGAATAAAGAATGTTTGACTATTGACTATTGCCGAGTAATAAAATTAATATATTTTTTTTAAACCACCGCTTGGCTTTTACAAATTTGTTTAAACTATGGTTAATATTTCATAATTAATAGTCATGGGTTAAAGGGCAAGTCATGAGCAAAGGAAGAGTGTCTACGTGTTCCCGTGTTCCTTTTACATAAAACTAAATAAGATCAAGTTTATAATTTTTTAAAAAAGATAACTATAAATACATCATTTTCTTAGTCTTCGGGAGTTGATTTGGTAAACATGACGCTATCTACATCCGAAGACCAAGATAGTTAGTGTGCACAAACAAGCGTGGATGTATTTTATCTGTACGATTACAAATTCGTTTTAAAACAAGTCTGCAATAGTTTAACCACTTATTAATTCAAATAAAATGAAACATTATTAAATATTAATACTTATACATCACAGTACATTAATAGTTTTGATTGGTCTTTTAGGATAACCCCTTAAGAATCAATGCTACACTTACTCCTACAAAATATTCAGTGCACCTAACAAAATCAGTATCACAGTAGCCGTTGTGATATTAGATTGGTAGGCATTCAGGAGGCCCCGCGAGCTGAGCTCTATAGCAGGTAGGACGCAGGTAGAGTGCCGAGGACAGGTAGTTTTAGGTGCGACACAGGAGTGACTCCGAAAAGGGATGGGGAGGCGCTCCTGAGTCGCACCCCTAGCGAACATTATTTATGACAACCCCTCAGCCAGGTAAGAGGCGCTCCTGTGTCGCGGATTCATTTTTTTTTTTCTAGCTACGGCCTTGATTTAATCAACATAAACATTTAATTCAAGTCTAACGAGTGTGTGTACATTTACTGTAAATGTCCATGTAGTAAACAAATATTCTATTCTAAATGTAAATAAATTATGTTTATGAAATGTTAACAGCTGTTGGAATGTAAATAATGATGTTTACAATATTGAGGAGGTTACAGATGTTTCTTAATGTTAGGCACGGTAAGTTTTATAGATCCAATACAAGTTTTGTTTATCTATAAACATAACAAAGCAAACTATACATTACCACACTATTCATCCAGTCATGAAACTTTGTGGAGTTAGGTCAAATTCAGTGATTGGGTATTTTTTTTCAGTGTTGGTTTTTTTCACATATGACTGCAGTGCTCTGCCCCACTCTGGCATTTAAAGTTTCAGTGATAATCTAATGGAGTTATTTTATTTATTTAATTGCTCATCTGTTGTTGATTAAAATTAAAATTTTTGAAATATGATAGGTAATAACATTGGGTATACTCATAAATAGGTATAAATAGGTTTAAACTCAAGTGCAGTGAGTGAGCTACTGTAATGTAAATACATTACAAATTATTATGATTTTACTTTAAAACAGTTTAATAACTAATATTTTATATTTAAAAAATACATACCGAAGTGTAAATAGCGCAGTGAGTGATAGGGTTGGCACCCAATGCGAGCAGGAGTGTCCCCTAGTTCCTTTATATCCATCCATTCTTAAGATTCTGATCGTCAAGAAACGGGATTGTAAATGAGCGTGAAGTGAATTTTACTTGAGGCTAGGCTGACATTTCTTTAGAAAATGTCATAATTTATTACCCAAGGTAAATAAACGGCCAAGGGTCATTAGTCAGCTTAACACTTTCACTTTGATTTGAATCGAACTTAAAAGCTCCATTATTGCTTTTTAAATTGAAGTTTCCCACAGGGAAACGGTTGGTGTTTGGGAGATTGTATAAGAGATAGGTTCCATGCTCGGCCCTCTTAATACCGACACGGCGTCCGCTCAATGCCTACCATCAATGACAACACACAACTACTATCCGTAACAAAAGTTTGGAGACTCGAGTTTGGATGCTTACAAAAATTACCATTAAACTAACAAAGCTATGGTAATGGTACCTGTACCAGTATTTTCATTGTTTTATTGTACGTTGATAGGTGTCAACAAAAAAGTTTTTTAATTATCTTTTTCATATTTATACTTCGTACCGAACGAAAAAGTACACGATTTTTCACTAATTCCAAACAAATCTTGACTTTTGAAAATCGCTGACTAAATACCCGTTCATATATCTTGATGAAAATTTAATACATGATTGGTTATGGTATTGAAAATACTATATTAAAATTTCAAAATTTTTCTCTGATTATAAAAAAAGTTCTTGTAGATTCTATAAAACAACTCTTTCCAAACAATGGCTGATCTGACGAGGTTGAACTTGACATTGTTGTAATAAGCTAATTTCACATATTTCACTACATACTGTGTTAACCTTTTACAGCCCATTGTGTAATAATTAAAAAATAATTGTAGCGATTTTTATTTGATAGCAAAGCGATGTTCACTGAAGCGAGAACGCCGTTCGCAGCGAGGCGCTCAGTCCTGAGTTATGTGTCAGGAATGCGCTGTTGCCAGGTGAACAACCCTCTTCAGGCTAAAGTCGTGACTCACTGGTAAGGCTACCCTTGTAAAATATCTGGTAAATATGACTGTTGTCCCTGAATAACGCATGACTCATAACCTGTACCTCTGCTTAAAGGCACGCTGGGCACGCTGACACTTATTTTCTATATTCTGCGTGAGTTGTTGTCGAGTAAGTATCTCCCAGAGAACAGCATTGCCTCCCAGAGAACATTTTTCCGAGCAAGAAATTGTAATGACATTATTAGAGGAATATAACCATTTTTAAACTTGCTATTGGAGGTTCACAGCCCTCATGAGAAAAAGTGATGGGAAATGGTATAAAAATATGGAAAACCAAAAATATTACATTATCTTTTCTTATACGAACCTGGATAAGTGCACATTGCTTCGCTATCAAATAAAAATCGCTACAATATACACAATGGGCTGTAAAAGGTTAACACAGAATGTAGTGAAATATGTGAAGTTAGATTATTACAACAATGTCAAGTTCAACCTCGTCAGATCAGCCATTGCTTGGAAAGAGTTGTTTTATAGAATCTACAAGAACTTTTTTTCTAATGAGAGAAAAATTTTGAAATTTTAATATAGTATTTTCAATACCATAACCAATCATGTATTCAATTTTCATCAAGATATATGAACGGGTATTTAGTCAGCGATTTTCAAAATTCAAGATTTGTTTGGAATTAGTGAAAAATCGTGTACTTTTTTCGTTCGGTACGAAGTATAAATATGAAAAAGATAATTAAAAAAATTTTTTGTTGACACCTATCAACGCACAATAAAACAATGAAAATACTGGTACAGGTTCCATTACCATAGCTTTGTTAGTTTAATGTTTGTAAGCATCCAAACTAGAGTCTCCAAACTTTTGTTACGGATAGTAGTCTGGGGTGTCCATGTTGGATGGTAGCCAAGGTTCAGATGTTGTGCAGATAAAAGAACAGTGTCAGACTTGTCAGTTAGCTGAAAAACATTACGTGGTTCGGATTCCACGTAAAGATGTAGGTCCCATAGTTGCCCTGGCTGTTGGGCTATTGATAAACTGTCCTTTCTGAGCTAAGTCGAACTCAGATAGTAACAACGACAACTCGTTCATCTACACTCATCACACTCATTCACCCCTCATATACACCCATATATCTACGA
Organism: Stictocephala bisonia; assembly: GCA_035578905.1. Lineage (NCBI taxonomy): Eukaryota > Metazoa > Arthropoda > Insecta > Hemiptera > Membracidae > Stictocephala > Stictocephala bisonia. The sequence goes on along the minus strand of JAQJVL010000275.1, from coordinate 991,337 downwards.
TCGGCGTCTTAGAGATTAATAATAATAATGTTTATATTTGTTTGCATACGTTAACCTCTTGGATCTTGCGATGACTGTTTGTTTTACTTTGCATTGTATCGTATGTTTCATATATTTAAGTGTCACCGGAGGATATATTTTGTTGTTTTTACCTTCACGTTGTTATATTTATATATGCATGTCATGGACTTAAGTAAATATATTACTATATTTTATTCGTTGACAATAATATCATACTTCCATGATTAGGATTGCTGAACAAAGAAAAATAAGTACATTTTTTAAAATTAAATAAAAATTAAGATACTAAATCTTATTAAAATGTTGAGTATACAGGATGTTTAAACATTTTGATAAAGACTTTTGATGGGATTTCCAAACCTAAATATGACGAAGTTCAAATTGTGATCATAAAATTAGTCAAACAATTTAGGGACTGTTCCTTTAGCCCTTTAATGTCTTTCAGGATTATGTGTGCGTGCGTGCGTGTGTGTGTGTGCGCGCGCGCGCGCGTGTGTGTGTGTGTGTGTGTGTGTGTGTGTGTGTGTGTGTGTGTGTGTGTGTGCGTGCGTGCGTGCGTGCGATCGTGCGTGCGTGCGTGCGTGCGTGCGTGTAATATTTCACAGAGGGTTGATATATTTTTATTTTTCTTAGTTTACGGTATCGGCACTGATGACACAGTGTTGTCTGCTACTTGGGGAAAAGTGTGGACATTGTACAAGGTTTTATGTTCGGTCCTCATAAGAGTGTTAATTTGAAAATTATTTTTGATTTTTTAAAGTAAAATTGTCAATATTTTTTACTACTATAGAAGGAATAAATGTGTTAGGGAAAAAATACTAAAACGTTTCTTTATGAAGATATGGCTGCCCAAAGTGACTAATTTGGCCTTTTTTATAACTCATGAACAAACCGTGAGATTTTAACATTTTGAGAACATAGTGGACAAACGGTACTAACCAACCTAGTGTATAGTAAATATTTATTTTTTAATTTATTTATTTATTCATAAGAGGCCGATCGTCAAGATATAGGCGAATATGAATTTCGAATGAGTGTTATGAGTGTAGATGAGGGAATGTAGTCATTGTTACAAACTAAGACCGACTGTACCTTAGAAAGTGTCATTAATTAATAGCCCAATGACAAATGAACAGCCAGTGATTATCAGCTGATCCTTCTCAAAATATATTGACTCTGATTGGGATCGAACTGAGAACCATTAGCACATGAACCAACTAACCAATACGCTACCGACCAATTTATTTTTTGTAAGTGTTACCAATTATTTGTCTATAAATGAAATGTTTAGATGAAATTTGTACAATCATCTTTGGCTAGAAAAGTAGATTTATACATACAGGGTGTCCCGTAAGTAACCAGCCAAACTTCTGGAGGTCATTCCTTGAGTTAAAACAAACAAAACATTTCATATGTACAAATTGTCTATCTCACTCCATTATCCGGCTATCCGTCTGTATATGTTTTTTTTCTAAAAACTTAATATCTCTAAAGTTATTTAAAATAAAACCATGAAAATTTGTATGAATGTTGATCTTTATAGTGTTCATGTATTATTTAAATCATTTGTTTACAGTAACCATTTTCAAAATGGTGGCCATTTTAAATTTTTAAAGCCAAATATCTTGATAACTTTAAATTTTACTAAAAACATGTAATTTACAAAAATGTTTAAGAATTTATTTCTAAAAATAATTGTATAAACATTTTCAAAAATGAACAACTATTAACTGAGATATTACAATTTTTATCAAATAAAAATACGCTTGATATTAATAAAATTGGAAACTTTAGTAAAGTGACATTTATTTACTAAAAACTAAATACAGTGGGAGTAGGTTAGAAGTGACGTTTACTACAACACAAAAACAACAGTAAAGAAAAACAAAAGAAAAAAATACTAGTTATCCTACAACATGTGCTCAAAGTGCCCACCATCCAAGTTTATGCATCGTTCTATTCGATTTCTCATAGAACTTCTCATTCGTTAAAATACACCCGGTTTCTGTCTAATCGTATTACAGCCATCCACTATTTTTCTCTTAACATTTCAATACCTCCAACAGGTGTTTGGTATACTAAAGATCTAAGGTAACTCCATAGAAAGAAGTTCAGGGGGTTTAAATCAGGAGACATGACAAAAACTACAAAAACTATCTCAAGAACCCCTTAACATTACTGTTTTTGTTTAGTAATGAACTCCAATCAATAACAAATAAAATATGTGTTTTCTAACAATGAACTGTTAGAATACATACAGTCAGCTGATAATCATTGACTGTATGTATTTTAAATTTCCAAATCAGCTGTTAACATCTATTTAGCACTAATCTAATTTTTAGTAAATAAATGTCACTTTACTACATGACATTTTGAGCAAATGTTGTAGGACCACTAGTATTTTTTTCTTTTGTTTTTCTTTACTGTTGTTTTTGTGTTGTAATAAACGTCACTTCTAACCTACTCCCACTGTATTTAGTTTTTAGTAAATAAATGTCACTTTACTAAAGTTTCCAATTTTATTAATATCAAGCGTACTTATATTTGATAAAAATTGTAATATCTCAGTTAATAGTTGTTCAATCTTAAAACTTTTTATACAATTATTTTTAGAAATAAATTCTTAAACTTTTTTGTAAATTACATGTTTTAGTAAAATTTAAGGTTATTAAGATATTTGGCTTTAAAAATTTAAAATGGCCGCCATTTTGAAAAGGGTTACTGTACACAAAAGAAATTTAAATAATACATGAACACTATAAAGTTCAACATTTATACAAATTTTCATGGTTTTATCTTAAATAACTTTATAGATATTAAGTTTTTAGTAAAAAACATATACAGACAGATAGCCGGATAATGGAGTGAGATAGACGATTTGTACAAATGAAATTTTTTGTTTGTTTTAACCCAAGGAATGACCTCCAGAAGTTTGGCTGGTTACTTACGGGACACCCTTTTAATTAATTGCTATGGTTTACTATAAATTAGGACGTCCTTCTATCGAATTTACAGGATCGGGCAGGTTATGAGAGGGGGAGTAGAGGGGGAATAAATTGCTTTTTCATTAGTGAGTCGGGATCTTTACTACTATTAGCGGCAGTTGCGATAAAAACTAGAACTAAATTGCTTAGAGCGCTAAACTGGGCGCTCGGACGAACTCAGTGGTTGCTATCAGGGTGGACACAACAAGAGAAGTCTGGGGTGTCCGTGCTGGGTGGTAGTCAGGGTCAGGATGTTGACAAGGAAGATAACTGAGTATCAGACTTTTCAGTTAGCTGAAAATCAGACCAACATTACATAAAGCTTCCACTTAAAGGTGTAGGTCCCTTAGTTGCCCTTGCTTTTGGGCTCTTTCTGAGCTAAGTCGAACTCAGTTAGTAACCAGACTACATAGCTAATTCAATCTCACCCTACATTCATACAACCATTTATATTCGTCTTAAAATACGCTCAAAGTTGTGTGAGCGTCTAATAATTTTCAATTAAGCTTGAAAATCTAAGACCCATTAGTCTATTTTCAATGTTTTTCCAAGATCTTTGAAAAACTCATGCTGAAAAGAGGGTTAACTTACTTAAATGAATTAAACTTTTTAAGCGACAATCCATATGGATTCACGAAGGAGAAATCTACTGAAGATGCTTTGATATCCACAACCGAACTAATTTATAATAATTTCAATGCAAACTTTAAAACTAGAGGAATCTTTGTCGATTTCAAAAAAAGCCTTTGATTTTGTTGATCATGAAATTCTTATAGTCAAATTAGAAGGAACAGGAATTCGGGACTTAGCCTTAGAATGGTTTAAAAGCTTTTTGACTAGCAGAAAACAACAAGTAAAAATAAGCAATTGTTACAGTTCTCAACAAGATATTAGGGTTGGTGTCTCTCAAGGGTCTGTGCTTTCATCAACTCTGTTCCTAATTTTTATTAATGACTTGCTAAATATTGAATGGAAAGGAAGTATATCTGCTTTTGCAATGACGTTGTTTTATTATACAAGGATAAGAATTTAAGAATATTAGAAAATCATATCACTAGTGACTTACAATTATTAAGAGATTGGTGCAACTTGAATAAAATGCAGGTTAATGTTAACAAAACTAAATTAATACACTTTGACCCAGTTGGTGCTGACTTACCATTTCAGATGAAATTCCATTCCGCTGACTGTAATGCCTTTTTATGTAACTGTGAAATAATCCAAAGCGTAAAGAGCACTACATATCTTGGGCTTATTTTTGATAACAAACTCAAATGGGAAGATCATAGGGCCTATATTATCTTTACACAAAAAAAATAAAATCATCCATTTGAACATTCTATTTTTTAAGAAATTTCTGTGATACATCATTGTTAAGATCACTCTATTTTGCATTGATACACTCACGTTTACAATATGGCATTGTCTGTTTTGGGGGCACCTTTAAAACAATAATAGAAAAATTACGGACTTGTCAAAATTATTTTACGTATTATATTAAAAAAGCGAAAAAGGGAAAGCTCATTTCCTCTATACCAAACATTAAAAATACTTCCTCTCCAACATCTTTTTGTCTTTAAAGTTTTAAGTCTGTTTTACAAACGAAGTGATAATACAGAAAATAATTTCATGTACCACCATATTACAAGAAGCTATATTCTGCAGGTAATGTTAGAGCAGTTAAAGTAAATAAATCCAGTTTTAGACATTCTTATAATATACTTATATATTTGGGTGCAAGGTATATTATATATACATATATAATATACCTTGCACCCAAATATTTTAATCAGTTACTATATAATATAAGGCAAAGCAATAGAATTAAGAAGTTTTGTAAAGCTGTTGATTCAACGTGATGTGGAATACTTAAATCATGTAATCAATTAATATATTTGAATAATTTAATGTTCTAAGTATTAATGTTTAGGTTCAATAATTTTAGATGCATATTATATACACACTTATGAATTTTTGCTAAAAACAAACATTGCAGGGAGCGTCTCATTGTTTTGTTAACTGTGTATACTGGACTCAAAATAACATTATACTATTAAATGTAATTATATTAACTGGCCACACTACTGGTTACGTGGTTAGTCAATTTCCAAGTTTGTAAATTTTCTTCTTCATTGTATACTGCTGTTGGAAATAAATCATTTATTCAATATCTAAGAGACTAGGAGTCTACTAATATGAGTGTAGCGCGTAATTGAAACTAAATGATATAATACAACTTTAGTAGTACTAGTAGGCAGTTTAATCGTTAATAACAGTTTACTGAATATTCTCTCCTGTTTAGGCTAGTGTTACATTCGGATAGTTTTCCTCACGGAAGGTCCTAATTTAATATATTCTAGCGGATTTCAGCCAGTCCGCAAGAAGCGATCACATAACCACAAAAAAAGAAAAACTGCCGAGAAAACCACGATCGTCGAAAAGTAGACTGTTACGACGAAGAAACACCGTCACGTGGAACTGCGTGCGTATTACCAGAGATCGTTATAACTGAGTGTGTTACATCACAGACCAAACATAATGTAATAATCCTACAAGTAATATTAATAATTATGCTTCCTTGATCTCCGATTACCCGCTACCGTCCGCAGCGGATGTACCGTTGGTGTAATAGTAGTCTTGCACTAGAGAACATGCTAACTTTTTCGTTGTTAGTTTCTCACCAGTAACTGATACACAGTAACTGATACACATTAACTGATATACTGTAACTGATATACAGTAAATGATATACAGTAACTGATACACAGTAACTGATATACAGTAACTGATACACATTAACTGATATACAGTAACTGATACACAGTAACTGATATACAGTAACTGATACACAGTAACTGATATAAGGTAACTGATACACATTAACTGATATACAGAAACTGATATACAGTGAATGATATACAATAACTGATACACAGTAACTGATATATAGTAACTGATACACAGTAACTGATATACAGTAACTGATACACATTAACTGATATACAGTAACTGATATACAGTAACTGATACACATTAACTGATATACAGTAACTGATACACATTATCTGATATACAGTAACTGATATACAGTAACTGATACACATTAACTGATATACAGTAACTGATATACAGTAAATGATATACATTAACTGATACACAGTAACTGATATACAGTAAATGATATACAGTAACTGATACACATTAACTGATATACAGTAACTGATACACATTAACTGATATACAGTAACTGATATACAGTAACTGATACACATTAACTGATATACAGTAACTGATACACATTAACTGATATACAGTAACTGATATACAGTAACTGATACACTGTAACTGATATACAGTAAATGATATACAGTAACTGATACACTGTAACTGATATACAGTAAATGATATACAGTAACTAATACACATTAACTGATATACAGTAACTGATATACAGTAAATGATATACAGTAACTGATACACAGTAACTGATATACAGTAACTGATACACATTAACTGATATACAGTAAATGATATACAGTAACTGATACACAGTAACTGATATACAGTAACTGATACACAGTAACTGATACACAGTAACTGATATACAGTAACTGATATACAGTAACTGATACACAGTAACTGATACACATTAACTGATATACAGTAACTGATACACAGTAACTGATATACAGAAACTGATACACAGTAACTGATATACAGTAACTGATACACAGTAACTGATATACAGAAACTGATACACAGTAACTGATACACAGTAACTGATACACAGTAACTGATACACAGTAACTGATACACAGTAACTGATACACAGTAACTGATATACAGTAACTGATACACAGTAACTGATACACAGTAACTGATACACAGTAACTGATATACAGTAACTGATACACAGTAACTGATACACAGTAACTGATATACAGTAACTGATATACAGTAACTGATATACAGTAACTGATACACAGTAACTGATATACAGTAACTGATATACAGTAACTGATACACAGTAACTGATACACAGTAACTGATATACAGTAACTGATACACAGTAACTGATACACAGTAACTGATATACAGTAACTGATACACAGTAACTGATATACAGTAACTGATACACAGTAACTGATATACAGTAACTGATACACAGTAACTGATACACAGTAACTGATATACAGTAACTGATATACAGTAACTGATACACAGTAACTGATACACAGTAACTGATACACAGTAACTGATATACAGTAACTGATACACAGTAACTGATATACAGTAACTGATACACAGTAACTGATACACAGTAACTGATATACAGTAACTGATACACAGTAACTGATATACAGTAACTGATATACAGTAACTGATACACAGTAACTGATACACAGTAACTGATATACAGTAACTGATACACAGTAACTGATACACAGTAACTGATACACAGTAACTGATATACAGTAACTGATACACAGTAACTGATATACAGTAACTGATACACAGTAACTGATATACAGTAACTGATATACAGTAACTGATATACAGTAACTGATACACAGTAACTGATACACAGTAACTGATATACAGTAACTGATACACAGTAACTGATATACAGTAACTGATATACAGTAACTGATACACAGTAACTGATACACAGTAACTGATATACAGTAACTGATACACAGTAACTGATACACAGTAACTGATATACAGTAACTGATATACAGTAACTGATATACAGTAACTGATATACAGTAACTGATACACAGTAACTGATATACAGTAACTGATACACAGTAACTGATATACAGTAACTGATATACAGTAACTGATATACAGTAACTGATACACAGTAACTGATATACAGTAACTGATATACAGTAACTGATACACAGTAACTGATACACAGTAACTGATACACAGTAACTGATACACAGTAACTGATATACAGTAACTGATACACAGTAACTGATACACAGTAACTGATACACAGTAACTGATATACAGTAACTGATACACAGTAACTGATATACAGTAACTGATACACAGTAACTGATACACAGTAACTGATATACAGTAACTGATACACAGTAACTGATACACAGTAACTGATACACAGTAACTGATACACAGTAACTGATACACAGTAACTGATATACAGTAACTGATACACAGTAACTGATACACAGTAACTGATATACAGTAACTGATATACAGTAACTGATACACAGTAACTGATATACAGTAACTGATACACAGTAACTGATACACAGTAACTGATACACAGTAACTGATATACAGTAACTGATACACAGTAACTGATACACAGTAACTGATATACAGTAACTGATACACAGTAACTGATACACAGTAACTGATACACAGTAACTGATACACAGTAACTGATACACAGTAACTGATATACAGTAACTGATACACAGTTACTAATACACAGTTACTGATACACAGTAACTGATACACAGTTACTGATATACAGTAACTGATATACAGTAACTGATACACAGTTACTGATACACAGTTACTGATACACAGTTACTGATACACAGTAACTGATACACAGTTACTGATACACAGTAACTGATACACAGTTACTGATACACAGTAACTGATACACAGTAACTGATACACAGTAACTGATACAGTAACTGATATACAGTAACTGATATACAGTAACTGATACACAGTTACTGATACACAGTAACTGATACACAGTTACTGATACACAGTAACTGATACACAGTAACTGATACACAGTGAATGATATACAGTTACTGATATACAGTAACTGATACACAGTTACTGATACACAGTTACTGATACACAGTTACTGATACACAGTTACTGATACACAGTAACTGATATACAGTAACTGATACACAGTTACTGATACACAGTAACTGATATACAGTAACTGATACACAGTTACTGATACACAGTTACTGATACACAGTAACTGATATACAGTAACTGATATACAGTAACTGATATACAGTAACTGATACACAGTTACTGATACACAGTAACTGATATACAGTAACTGATACACAGTTACTGATACACAGTAACTGATATACAGTAACTGATACACAGTTACTGATACACAGTAACTGATATACAGTAACTGATACACAGTTACTGATACACAGTTACTGATACACAGTAACTGATACACAGTAACTGATACACAGTAACTGATACACAGTAACTGATACACAGTAACTGATACACAGTAACTGATATACAGTAACTGATACACAGTTACTGATACACAGTAACTGATACACAGTAACTGATACACAGTAACTGATACACAGTTACTGATACACAGTAACTGATACACAGTAACTGATACACAGTAACTGATACACAGTAACTGATACACAGTAACTGATATACAGTAACTGATACACAGTAACTGATATACAGTAACTGATACACAGTAACTGATACACAGTAACTGATACACAGTAACTGATATACAGTAACTGATACACAGTAACTGATACACAGTAACTGATATACAGTAACTGATACACAGTAACTGATACACAGTAACTGATACACAGTATTACTATTTTGGAGGTGGAAAAACTACTATGATAATAATATAGTAACTACACTGAATGATTAGCAACAGGAAAACTGAACAGGACTTTTTTAATACTTTAAGCAATAGTAATCAATCAATCTGTAATATTAGTAGATTGATTTATTTTAATTTCAAAATATATATTTATTCCTGAAATGTGTAGGTTGGATGTGTTTGTAAATAAATTTATAAAAACGAATTATTATAATAAACGTTCCGTAAAATGCTTGGTTTTTTTAATATTTCACGTTTAAAATTGCTTAATACCGCTATTTCGAAACTGAAAAAGATAATTTTGTTAATTTTTCTTAAACTAACCACTATAAATATTTTAACAAAAATGTTAAGTTAAAATTTAATTTCTCAAACCATCCGTGATATGTAATTTATTTACAAAAATAAAACACTAACAAACAGACAGAAGCTTAAAGAAGCGAGATAGGCAATTTTTTACAGCCACTTTATTGCTTGTTTAATGCCTACCATCATATTCCGAAGTTGTGCCAATCTCGCGAAACACCCTGTACATCATCCTGGTTGTCCAGTATGTACAGGATCAAACTTAACAACGTTTGTATTGTTCACCAAACATCTTTATCTTTGAAGCCAATAAAGTTATTTCCTTAAAACGTTTATTAAGGACATAAACGTTTATTAAGGTGTTTGACCTTAAAACGTTACAGACCTGTTCTGTTAAAACAAAGACCAATATTAAAAAAAGTTTGATATAATCATCGCTTCCTGTCCCAAAATAATGGACCAATATTTCTAATCGTAATAACTCAAAATCTGTAAATGTTATCTCTCAACCAATATGATAATAGTTGTGATGGTGATCATTAAGCGGTCATACTATCTTCCACGTGCAAATACTTGACTCATAACTCATTATATCTACGTAGTTTTAAAATAGCTAGCACACTCAACATTTGAGTGCTGTACTATTTATTATAAGACTGCTACTGAAAATGCTGTAAGCAGTCAGTATTGACGGATTATTTATTTATTAGGAAGTGTATACGTGTTATTTACATTAATGGAGCTAAAAATTAATACTCAGCATTGATAGCGCAGTGCTGTAATCCAGCTATTCGGGGGGAAAAGCGTTGTGTAGATTGTAGGCGATATATTTTACGTTCGGTCCTTTTAGTACTTAGTACTAACACGGCGCTCGCTCACTTGCCGATGACGTAGACATAATTAGAGAAGTCTGCGGTTGTTTAGGGAAGAGAAATGAGAAGCTTTTCATTGCCTGAAAATCAAAACAATAGTACACGGTTCAGATCCCACGTAAAGCTGTAGGTCCCTTAGTTGCCCTGGCTATTGAGCTTAAATGACTCTTTCTGAGGAACAGTCGACCTTTGTAACAACGAGTACACTACTCGTTCATCTACATTCATGACACTCGTTTGGCCCATCTCTACGATCGGCGTCTTATATAGTAATGAATATCAATAATAATGAATAATTCTACATATAATAAACAATATTTCATACGAGGTGACAAGGAAGCAGGTTGGTGGATAGTTCTATTTCTAGAACTCTTTCAATAGCCCAAATGGTTACTGTCGGATGTACTCGAGTTTCAACCTCTACTACAAAATAAATACTCATCCGATTTCGTTGTGTTGTACACCAAAATTTAGCTTATTTAATTTTACGTAATATCATATAACTTAATGTTTTTTTAAAGACTTTAAGAATTTTTTATAGCGGGTAGAATAAAAAACACGACATTTTTGCACTTTTCGAGTAAAGCTCAACTTCAAAAATTTCTAAAACAAAAACTAATGAAGATAAACTCTTGAAACTTTAACCACATGTGAAGAAGATTGTAGTCTATCGATATTCTAGAATTTTTAGTCGTTTAAAAAACTTCTGTTTTTGTCTTTGTAAACCCTTGCAATCTTAAAAATGGCTGATCATACAAACTTCCAAAACGGTTAAAAAATACCGGATTAAAAAATGAAGTAATATTATAAAACTGTAAGTTCGATAAAAAATATCTTGTGATTTTATATCGCATGATAATTCAACAAACATCGATGTGAGGTGATGTGTGAGCGAATCGCCCGGCTCAGCACTTCAAAACCAGTTTCAACTGAGCATTGAGGCGTTGCCGAATCGTGTGCCTAGAAGTATCTAAACATTGCATGAAAGGTTTATTAAAGTGGAAGAATTGAACTATTAATCGATCATGTTTTATGTCTTAATTTAAACCATTTTCCATCATATTTTCTCATGAGAGCTTTGGACTTTCAACGACAGATTCAACGACAAATCAAAAAATAACTAATTACAACTATGTACATTTCACATGTAACAAACTGAACGCAAAGTGAAAATGAGAGCCACCCATTATATTGGTGATTTGCAGTATGTACTAATCACATTTCTAGTAACTGTGAGTGGTGAATCCACCAGCCTTTGGTTGTAACATGTCTGTAACAAATTAGTCCCCTACCTAATACGGGGTGGAAGTCCAGCTGCATGACGTGGCAACACAGCGTCCGTCATTCCGGCCGGTTGCGCGAGTTGACACATTAATGTCTGTTGAATTATCATGTGATATAAAATCGCAAGATTTTACTATCACCGTTTGTATAATCTTACTTTATCTTTTAGTTTGGTATTTTTGAGCCGTTTTGGAAGCTTGTATGATCAGCCATTTTTAAGATTGCAAGGGTTTAAAAAAATACAACAGACACTTTTAAAAGAATAAAAATTCTAAAATTTAATAGACTACAATAACAACCTTCCTCATATGTAGTAAAAGTTTAACTGACTTATTATCTTTAGTGAATTTTGTTTTAGAAATTTTTGAAGATGAGCTTTACTACAAAAGTGCTAACATTTTGTGTTTTTCGTATTCTACCCGCTATAAAAAATTCTTAGTCTTAAAAAGAACATGTAAGTTATATGATACTACGCAAAGTTAAATTTTTGTGCATAACACAATGAAGTCAGATTAGTATTTATTTTCTAGCAGATTTTTTGTAGCAATGTACTCGAGTACATTGCTTTTTGAATCCGACAGTAGTTTCTGCTCGTATGATCTCCCCCCTACCTTTGTTTCAGTTAGTTGTGAATGGGTGAGGGGGAGCGATGCGTCACAACAAAGGAAGAAGACAACAGCTGACTCAGTAGTTATCAATACTTCCCCTCCATGTGTCAGGCAGCCGGTAGCCGAGTCGTCCAGTCTGTCCTACAGTGATGTGGAGTCGTGTGTTGGTTTGTTTTGTCCTGGTTAGGTCCATCCCCGTACTCTGTGCGGTCGGACCTCAGACGGTCACTGCGTACTCCATGGATGACGATAGTGCCCCGACGGTGAGTCGACAGTTTTGTTTACTATCTGACCCCATGTCACGGATAAGTTGTTACAGTGGCACCACTTTAACAGTTAATTGACCTTTGACTCTTAAGTTAAAAATAGTTAATTAGAAAAAAACTTAAGAAACAATATTTGTCTTGGCTTTTCATAATTATTAGTAACATGATTCTGAATCGAAATTCTTAATGGAGGGGAAATTAGAAACTTGGCAATTATTTTCAGGACAATTATGGTAGTGATGAACAAAAGTAGATTGATCATACAATTTTTTTGGCTTTCTAAATGTTGCTTTAGTGTTTAGTGTACAAATTACTTATATTAAAATAGTATTATCATGATTGAACGATAATGTTTTAGGTATAGACATCGCTCCAGTAGTTTGTTTGCCTCTCTATCCTTCCTATCCGTCAAGACTTGATTTCCCAGGGTTAGAGGGTGTGAAACAGAGCAGTTCCAAATAATAATGATCACTGACATTACGACAATTAAAGATTATAGATACAGCCAATAATAAAGATTATTCATCGACCACTCTCTGAATTTTTTACCTCTGTCTGTTCTTCCTGTCCATCAAGATTGGCTTTCCCGGGGTTAGAGGGTGTAAAACAGAGCAGTTCCAAATAATAATTATCACTGATATTACGACAATTAAAGACTACAGATACAGCCAATAATAAAGATTATTCATCGACCACTCTCTGAATTGTTTATCTCTGTCTATCCTTCCTGTCCATCAAGATTGGCTTTCCGGGGTTAGAGGGTGTAAAACAGAGCAGTTCCAAATAATAATTATCACTGATATTACAAAGACTACAGATACAGCCAATAATAAAGATTATTCATCGACCACTCTCTGAATTGTTTATCTCTGTCTATCCTTCCTGTCCATCAAGATTGGCTTTCCCGGGGTTAGAGGGTGTAAAACAGAGCAGTTCCAAATAATAATTATCACTGACATTACGACAATTAAAGATTACAGATACAGCCAATAATAAAGATTATTCATCGACCACTCTCTGAATTGTTTACCTCTGTCTATCCTTCCTGTCCATCAAGATTGGCTTTCCCGGGGTTAGAGGGTGTAAAACAGAGCAGTTCCAAATAATAATTATCACTGACATTACGACAATTAAAGATTATAGATACAGCCAATAATAAAGATTATCATCGACCACATTATAGAGGGTGTAAAACAGAGCAGTTCCAAATAATAATTATCACTGATATTACAAAGACTACAGATACAGCCAATAATAAAGATTATTCATCGACCACTCTCTGAATTGTTTACCTCTGTCTATCCTTCCTGTCCATCAAGATTGGCTTTCCCGGGGTTAGAGGGTGTAAAACAGAGCAGTTCCAAATAATAATTATCACTGATATTACAAAGACTACAGATACAGCCAATAATAAAGATTATTCATCGACCACTCTCTGAATTGTTTATCTCTGTCTATCCTTCCTGTCCATCAAGATTGGCTTTCCCGGGATTAGAGGGTGTAAAACAGAGCAGTTCCAAATAATAATTATCACTGATATTACAAAGATTACAGATACAGCCAATAATAAAGATTATTCATTGACCACTCTCTGAATTGTTTACCTCTGTCTATCCTTCCTGTCCATCAAGATTGGCTTTCCCGGGGTTAGAGGGTGTAAAACAGAGCAGTTCCAAATAATAATTATCACTGATATTACGACAATTAAAGACTACAGATACAGCCAATAATAAAGATTATTCATCGATCACTCTCTGAAATAGAGTATATAACAAAACTAGATTAGTCACCGTGTGACTGTATTTGAACTGTAAAAAACATTCATTTACAGATCACTGTAAGAACTCATAATAAGAGCCGAAGTATAGTTTTACAAAAAGTATTAGGGTAACTTTTTGAGAACGTTGTAGTAGTCTTTAACTTGAATGCCTAAATCATAAAAGTTAAATAGCATCTTGCTTTCTATTATAAAGTAAAGTTGAGAGGAGCGCTTTGAATTTAAATATGCAGGCCAATACTAGATTTCCTGTGAAAAGCAAACAAATCTGTACCACTTAGCACTGGGGCAGGGTCCAAATCGGTTACATGCCCAAAAGAGTTTTTTTCTTAACATGACTGTTTTAGAGCTGAACGAGAAACATTCCATCCTTACGTAACCTAACCCAAGCTGATCACGGTTGCTACCCAAGCTGATCACGGGCGCTACCCAACATAGCAGCTAACCAGCAGAATTTATTTATTTATTTATACAATTTGTATTGCTACAAAACAGATAGAAATATCCAATTAAATTGTAGCACTAATCTTAAATTAACAATATGCTAGATAACAAGCAGGAATTGTAAATAAACATTTAACAACTGACAACAAGCAAATAACAAATAGATATCCAAAATAAATAGTACATATAAATAGCAATATACAAACAAATTAAATATTTAAATACCTTTACTATTCTCTAAAGTGCAAGTTATTTTTCCCAACCCCTAAGCATATATCCTAAACTGGAGAGTATTTACTAAATAACAACAATCAGACATATCAAACAGTATGTAACACAATTGAGAAAACTCAAAAAGCGCTTAAATAATAATAAATATGTATAAATTGAAACAATAAAAATTAAATGAACTAAACAGTAAATAACATTATTCAACATGCAATGAAAACACAACAATAACAATAAATAAATATATTATTTATTGATTAATAATTTCACTGAGCTGTTGTTTGAAGAAGGCTGAGGACGACGACAGCAGATCCACATGTCGAGGAAGAGCATTGTGTAGCCTCATCATTACAAACGGACGAATTAGTACCTAGAGCTGAAATGCTCGTAGCATAGTGAGGACTAAACAATGGCCTCTGTCTGGCTGAGGGCCGGAGGACGGCAAAGTTAATACGAGCTAGCAGCTCACCACAGTCAACTACTCCACTCACCAGCTTTTTAAGAATTGGCGCTAAGTCACTATTGGTTACCCCTCATCCAGAGCACATTTTAACGGCGAATACACAACCTCCAGTAGATATTGAATACCGGAAACCTCCTACTTAAATTAATGATCCAAGGCCCTTCTTGAAAAATGTGATATTTTGAAGCCTCAAAGCGTGATTTAAGCCTTCAATTATTCAATTTTTACATATTGTGATATCTTAACATATTTGTAAGAATATTTTTTTTGGCGAATCAAGCTTTGGTTTTAGTTTATCTTTAATAACAACTAATTAAGATAGTTTGCATTTTATTTTTACTATGGTAGAACGAAATATGAACGATTTTATTGTAGAACATTTTAGTTGCCAAACCTTCCCGCACGTTACACACCTCACTGCATTGACAGCTAAGTGCATATCGCGACACTACGCACCTGACCTTGATCACAACGAAGTAACTCATTGATTCTAAAATTAACGATTCCTTTGTACTTTTTACAAAGGTTAAAAAAGTGTAATAATTTTCAAATTTGAAGCACATCACTAAAATTGATGATTTTGCCTCTAAAAATTTGCCGGCAACAGCTACCTCCACGGGGCGACAAAATCTTGGAACTTTAACATGTCATTTTATGCACTGCCTCATACTGTCTTCTAACAAAGTGTCATCATTATAGAACGCCTCAAGTGTATAGGAAAAAGATTTGGTTTTGAGGGCATTCAACCGATTTTTACCCTGGGGCAGGTTTTTGAGTGGCCATCTTTTTTTCTGACAGATGTCAGATTCAAAATAAACCTTATGAATAATTTTTTTCACAAAGAAAAACAAGTTAAATTGAAAATGGACCGTTCGTTGTCACCTGAAAAACTAACAATAACAGCAATAAATCAATGCGGACAGAGATAAATTGAGGCGGACCTCGTTTCGGATTAACTCTCCAACGAAACTTGAGGAAATGCAAAATGTACTATTCTTATCAATGTACAGACAATATTCAAACAACATGTAATATGTTAACAACATTCTCTTTTCTTTATGCAGGTAAAGGTAATGAAGAATAAGGAAATGCAAATAACTATATTGAAGAAAAATGTAAATACTGAAAGGCGAAGGAGGGGGATAATATTTCATGTAGATAACCTGTCAGAAACTCATTCCGGTGAGATGGGTTCGGTAATTGGGGCAATAATCTCTGGTACGTCTCTCACACCTGGGATACCAGTCAGAGAAGGGAATATTAATTCATCGTGCTGCTATTAAAGGTCTAAGCAATGCAATATACCATCAAAGGTCTATTAGATTTTGAATAACAAATATTTGTTGCAATAAACCTTTTTTAATGTTGAGGCAAATATATGTCCAGCAATCTTTACTGTTGTTTCTTCCATTAACTTTACGAAAGCATGACTCTGTAACAAACTTAACATTAATAATCCTTGATGAACGAAAGCATGACTCTGTACAAACCTCATATTCACGATCTTTGATGAACTAAAGCATGACTCTGTAACAACCCTCACATTCACGATCTTTGATGAACTAAAACATAACTCTGTACAAACCTCATATTCACGATCTTTGATGAACGAAAGAATGACTCTGTAACAAACCTCATATTCACTATCTTTGATGAACTAAAGCATGACTCTGTAACAAACCTCACATTCACGATATTTGATGAACTAAAGCATGACTCTGTAACAACCCTCATATTCACGATCTTTGATGAACGAAAGTATGACTCTGTAACAACCCTCATATTCACGATCTTTGATCAACGAAAATATGACTCTGTAACAACCCTCATATTCACGATCTTTGATGAACGAAAGCATGACTCTGTACCAACCCTCATATTCACGATCTTTGATTAACTATCTCAACCACTTTACGTAATCACTATACTTAAACTGATAATCAAACCATTTTATAAATAAAAAGGCCTCCACAGAATCCTCCACCCACCCTATATACATCGATGATATGATCGTGATAATTTCAACCTACTCTACTTAGCTCTATATTTGAAGAACCCCACTCTACGTACATCAGTTTCACAGTTAAAACATCTTATCCTACGTACGTTTAGTTTCACAGTTAAAACACCATATCCTACGTACGTCAGCTCCACAGTTAAACAGCCTTACCCTGAGTACGTCAGCTCCATAGTTACGACGTTTGTACGACACAACACCATATTTGTTTTGTACCATAATTAATTATTAATGTTTGCAAAATTGATTACTCAGCTATTTATCATTCGATTTTATCAGACAAGGTATCGATGGATTTTTGTCGTTTAACTCTACATTTTTATCTTAGGATAACATTTGTTTTATTCATAACTGTTTTCACGCAATTTGACATTAAAACTTTTAAATTGACGCCATCTTGAAACGGCTTTAGTAACAGCTGGCTTTAGTCAGCGTTGTCAACTAACACAGAACTTAAGTTCCCCGTTCCAGCCGCTGGTCTACAATAAATTACATTTTGTTATGTTAACCTAACGTAAAAAAAATAAAGTTACTTTATTATTTAAATACGTGTTTAGTCGGGACCGGCAGCTGTTCTCCCACACCCCTACCCTGACGTCACGGACGGAGGCTGACATGTTGCGACCGGGAACGAGAGACCCGCCTACCATGTGTTTGTTGCTTGCTATTTGGGGTACTTGTAGAATTTGTTGTTTCACCAAGCGAGTTGTTTGCTATTTTGGGATTTTTTTTGTGAATGTTGATAAGTGGTTAAATGAATTGTCTTTATTTGAAAGTATAGGCGATGAAAAGAAACATGGTAGCTATTAAAGCAAACTTAGCAGGGAAACTGATTTTTCTCTTAGGCAAACAACTATTGTGATTATTGAATGCGTAACTATCTTCTTAAGAGAAATATCCTGCAAATATTATATTAGGACAGTTTCAGAATGATGATATTGATTATAGATTTCCGATATCGCCAAATTAGTGGTGGATACTACAACATTAGGATAACTCAGCTTTTGGAATCGGAAACAAATTTAGAGCCGTTTCTTTGCTTAAATTGAAATCTACGAATCGGGACAGTTTTGTATTAATGATTTTAGTTTAGGAGATATACAGGGTGTCCCGTAAGTAACCAGCCAAACTTCTAGAGGTCATTCCTTGGGTTAAAACAAACAAAAAATTTCATGTGTACAAATCGTCTATCTCACTCCATTATCCGGCTATCTGTCTGTATGTGTTTTTTACTAAAAACTTAATATCTCAAAGGTTATTTAAGATAAAACCATGAAAATTGGTATGAATGTTGATCTTTACAGTATCCATGTACTATTTAAATTTTATTTTTATACAACAATCTTTTTCTAAATGGCGGCCATTTTAAATTTTTAAAGCCAAATATCTTAATAACCTTAAATTTTACTAAAAAATTGTGAGTTACAAAAAAGTTTAAGAATTTATTCCTATAAATAATTATATAAAAATTTTTAAGATTTAACAACTCTTAACTGAGAAATTACAATTTTTATCAAATAAAAATATGCTTGATATTAATAAAATTGAAAACTTTAGTTTTCAATTTTGATAAAAATTGTAATTTCTCAGTTAATAGTTGTTCAATCTTAAAACTTTTTATATAACTATTTATTGAAATAAATTCTTAAACTTTTTTGTAACTTACAAGTTTTTAGTAAAATTTAAGGTTATTAAGATACTGTATTTGGCTTTAAAAATTTAAAATGGCCGCCATTTTGAAAAAGATTGTTGTAAAAAAATAAAATTTAAATAGTACATGGACACTGTAAAAATTAACATTCATACCAATTTTCATGGTTTTATCTTAAATAACCTTTGAGATATTAAGTTTTTAGTAAAAAACACATACAGACAGATAGCCGGATAATGGAGCGAGATAGACGATTTGTACACATGAAAGTTTTTGTTTGTTTTAACCCAAGGAATGACCTCCAGAAGTTTGGCTGGTTACTTACGGGACACCCTGTATATACTGTGAAATAAGTCTAAATGAATGTGACGATATTTTATTTGAAACTGTAAACAATGTATTGGAGGAAGTAGAACTTTATAGCACACCTGAACATGAACAAGTGAGTTTGATATAGACTACATAGCTGGATATGATATTAAAGAGATAACAGCATCTAACAAGTGTCCAACTTGCAGGGACATTATTAATATGTACGATGAATAATTTACTATTGAAGAAACTTCATTGAAGGATTCAAGTAGTTATTAATAAGTCGTGGAGCATTGAATAAGTCTAAACCTGAAATACGGTTATCTGTATTTTCGTGGAGATTTTGAAACTATTCAAGTGTATTATAGAATTATTTGAAGAACGTTTTCTTAAGCAGAAATCATGTACAAACTGAAGATGTATGTGTAGTAAGTCTTGTACAAACTGAAGATGTATGTGTAGTAAGTCTTGTACAAACTGAAGATGTATGTGTTGTATGTCTTGTACAAACTGAATATGTATGTGTTGTATGTCTTGTACAAACTGAAGATGTATGTGTTGTATGTCTTGTACAAACAGAAATGTTTAAAGAATGTTGCGATGTATGTGTTGTATGTTTTGTACAAACTGAATATGTATGTGTTGTATGTCTTGTACAAACTGAAGATGTATGTGTTGTATGTCTTGTACAAACTGAAGATGTATGTGTTGTATGTCTTGTAAAAACAGAAATGTTTAAAGAATGTTGCGATGTATGTGTTGTATGTCTTGTACAAACAGAAATGTTTCAAGAATGTTGCGATGTATGTGTTGTATGTCTTGTACAAACAGAAATGTTTCAAGAATGTTGCGATGTATGTGTTGATTGACGTACATCTCATTTAGTTATTGTAAAATAGTGTGTTTCTATTTTTTGCAATATAATGCTTAACAACTATTTAAAAAGTATTAGAGACAGGCTAAACAGTTTTAAAAATGACAATTTAAAACATTCTTATTTCAATTTACCTTCATTAATTACACAATAAGTTTATTTGTTAAGCATCATTTTAATTAGCTGTTAATGCAGATTACAATTATATAATGCATTGTATATGTTACGTCAACATGTATCTTATAGGGCTAGAAAGTGTAAGTCAGTGCGCGGCAACACAATGGTTCATAAGCGGGCCCAACTCAGTGATCCTCTTTAGGACGTCACAGGGGGAGTCTGCAGGCCCGGAGTTTACTTTGGCCCCAGTTTAGAACGCTTTAGGGGCAATTTAAATGTATTTATTTTTGAATCGATGATTTTTTGGAGAGAAAATAACGTCATTATATAGTGATACGATATATCGGACCAAAATATCGATATGTCCGAAATTATTGAAAGAAAATATCGATACTAATATATCGAAACATATTTATCGATATTTCGTTGCCATCCCTAAGCGTAGTAGTATTTACCCATTGCACTCTTGGAAAATTTGTCTGTTCTATCCATCAGCTCTTGTATCCAGCGTTACTGGCTGTCTGTAATTTCCTTTACAGCTCTTGTAAGAGACTGCGCAGTCATTCTCGTCAACTCTCATATCCAGTATAGTACTTGCCATTTTCCTCGAACCCTCTTGTATCCAGTACTACTGAATATTGTTATACAAAGTTTATTTAGTCTTTTGTTAATTTCTACTGTAACTAGTACGTGGTGTGACTTCTGTTTGTTCCTCAGAACTATTATAAGAATCAAAACATACACTTTTTAAATATTGCAAAAAATAAACATAATTTACCAATATTTATAGCCCTATTTATTCTTCCGACTAACTAAAAATTAAAGACAAATGTTGTCCTGAGTTGTATTGTAAGCTGTTCCTTCATTCCAGTCCCAGCAAAGGGATGCAAATTTAAAACAGAGCTGATGCACTGTGCACAGAGCTGCCAGACTGTATACATAATTTAAGCGTTTCATTTAACATAAAAATAAACTTGTATATGTTTTTATTTTTTTACACAAGTTTATTTTTATACGAGTATAATTGTTAAGGTAAATTTGTTGTATAACCTTTTAACTTTTTTACAAGCTATTCAAGGATTTCTTTTAACATTTTTTAATTGTATACCATGTTTTATTTTATTTATATAATTTTTATTGATATTAACAATAAATAACATTTACAAAACCAGCTTATTAAAAAAAAGCAAAAACTATTCCATAGTTATAGTTTACTTTAAAAAATTTATAATTCTAAACAATTTTCTAGCAAAATGAGTGTTAATTGCAACAAAATAAACAAACCAAATAATGAGAAAAAGTAAAAATTTGGTTTGTAGTACTAGTATACCATTTAAATATCTTGACCTTTAAATTTCCATTTAAACAGTTTTACAAATGTAATAGTAAACAAACACCAGAGTGTAATGTGTAGATCAGGTGACCACATAGCAGAGCTGTAGAGGAAACTAGGGTTAGCCAGTAATGCTGGATATGAGAGCTGACAGAAAGGCAGTCGACACTTCTAACCAGAATGGTATAGGAAAACACCACATCCTTATCGTACAGTATACCACATCATGACAGTATACTGGATATGAGAGTGCAGAGGTTTAACAGAAAATCTCATATTTGTCAAAATTGATGAGATAAATCATCTATTGGATTTCAATCTTTAATTTTTACAGTGACAATGTTTTATGAAGTAAAAATGTAGCTCGTATTACAAAGATTATGTTTCAGCCGGACATGATCCGCCAGGAGGGGTACAAATGTGAGATCCACCCTGTGGTGACAGAGGATGGCTACATTCTCCATGTTCACCGGATACCTGGTGGTCGGGCCAAGCCCCTTGACCCTTCTCTACCTCCAGTGTTCCTGCAGCATGGTTTTATGGACAGCTCGGCTGACTGGGTGCTGACTGGTCCCAATAAATCACTCAGTGAGTCAATACTTATGTCTATTTAAAATTTACTATAGAAAGAAAAAATGACATTGCTCTATAATTTAGGATGCTACATAGGGAAAATTAAACAGTGGTTGCTGTTTACTTCTTTTCTTTGGATGCTATAAAGTGGTTTTTTTACAAACTTGTAAGGCTCAAATCAAAAGAAATAGTATATGGTTAGATAAGCCATCAACACTTTTGATACCGTGACAATATGTATGCACAGGAATCACTGTGACACAGATCATATCACAGTCCATCTAAGCATGGCCCCCACATATGATTACGAGCCCTGGTTCCAATATCAGTAAAGGGCCCCCAATTTTCACTATCGTGTGTTGAAGCATAATTGCATGACTATTTTTTACCAATACAATTATTATAATGTAATTCAAACTGAAAATATTGGGTATAATGATAAATACTTTAAAAGTTTTACACAGTTACTGGAATTGTATAAAAAAGTCTTATTGCAGTATACATATTTACAAAAATCGTTTGTAGATTCTTCTCATAGATGGAGAAGCTTCATTGGGTCTTCTTCCGATTGGAATATTGTACTGTGGTACTGTGGACAATCTTCATACGAAGAATATCTTCAGCTATGCTGTCTGGATCTATCAAGTCTGAAGGATACTTAGATACAAGATTGCTTATTTTTACTTTAAGTACCGAATTTTCCAAGTCCATAAATGAAATAAACAGTTCACATATTTGTTCACACCTTATAAATGTGGATTTTAAATCAGCAATAATGAAATCGAAAACAGATAAAAAACAACAACAGAAGATTTGAATCCATTGGATGTCTCTAGCTGAAGCTGCTGAAGTTGTCCAGGCGTCTTTTCATTGAGGTTCCTTTTAACAACAAACTTAGATGGAATGCCTACCTCTGCAACTACTTTTGCTTCACTGTGTTAACAAGTATCTTTCTGAGACTTGAGCGTTTATGATGATGCTAATTTAATTTCCGAAATAATCATTTTTGTTTTGGCCACACAGCCCGCCCACTCATACAGACTCAGTAGTACTGACCCACCCGCCCACTCATACAGACTCAGTGGTACTGACGCACCCGCCCACCCATACAGACTCACTGGTACTGACACACCTGCCCACCCATACAGACTCAGTGGTACTGACCCACCCGCCCACCCATACAGACTCAGTGGTACTGACCCACCCGCCCACCCATACAGACTCAGTGGTACTGACCCACCCGCCCACCCATACAGACTCAGTGGTACTGACGCACCCGCCCACCCATACAGACTCACTGGTACTGACACACCTGCCCACCCATACAGACTCAGTGGTACTGACCCACCCGCCCACCCATACAGACTCAGTGGTACTGACCCACCCGCCCACCCATACAGACTCAGTGGTACTGACTCACCCGCCCACTCATACAGACTCAGTGGTACTGACCCATCTTCCAACCCATACAGACTCAGTGGTACTGACCCACCCGCCCACCCATACAGACTCACTGGTACTGACACACCTGCCCACCCATACAGACTCAGTGGTACTGACCCACCCGCTCACCCATACAGACTCATTGGTACATGCCCACATCATCAATGCCACCCGCCCATACACAAACCGCAGTATTAACCCACCCACTTTCCAAACACGAACAGTGGTATTTGAATACACGAACAGTTTTATTTACCCACCCACCCGCCCCTACAAGTACAGTGGCATTGACATTGACATTGATTGAAGCAAAAAGGGTTAACACTTTTTCTTCACTGTGTGTTAACAAATCTATGTTAGTATTTGGGTTAAGTTTTAAGCTTTAAATAATTACAGTAGAGTAGACCCTACGTTAAATTAATCTTAAAGGCATTTTTATTTGAAAGAAGCTATGTTTGTAATTTAAATTTAATTATATTTTTCAATTAAAATTTAAAAAAATTGCATGATGGCCGGTCTCCCCCCAGGCCCGGGCCCTGGGGCCAGAGGTCCACCCAGCTCCACCCTCCTGGGGGCCATGCAACTAAGATAAGTGTAAGAAAATTGAATAAATGGAATAAAGTTAGTCTTTATTCTTTCATAAACATAACACTATGTACATATCAACTGGCTGTTTAGTGTTTAACGAAGGAAAAAGTATAAATAGCATATAGTTCCAATAGGATAAATTAAAAAGCAAGTTGACACTGTGTATTATAAGAATAAGAATATGTTTATTCAGCCTTCAAATTACAATTACATATTAATACGTATAACACTCTGAAATACTAGCCATTTTTCCAGTACATATGTCTAGCACATCTTAAAACTTAATTAAATTTACAAAATTAAACAGTCCATTTTTGACAAATGATCTCGGCGGCTCACTGCAGCACGTGTGGTCTCCTTGGTGTTGTGTAATTAGTTATACCTTATACTAGACTCTTCACGTACCAATATACATTTATAGTTAATACTAAATTCACAAAAAAAAAAAAATTTAAATATTGCAAAACGAATGTAACTACTTACAAATACATAAACAACTAAATGTTTTTACTTATTTACTATATATAATGGTATATATATATATATATATATATATATATATATATATATATATATACTATTTACTTATTATTATTATACTGTACTAAGTAACTACTTCTAAAATATCCCTAATCTGCGTCTTGCCAAAAAGCCATGTTTTAATTTTTTGTGTAAATTGTTCAACATTTCTACATAACTTTATTTTTTTGGTAATAAGTTGTAAATTTTTGGGCCCAAAAAGACAAAGGAGTTTTTAAAAATTGTTTTAGTATATTAGAGAGATAGGACATCAGCAAACTTACCTTAAAAGACAAGTTCACTAACATCAGAGTAGTAGTCACAAACACAAAATACAAAAAATCACACAAATTTTCAACACCACAGGCATTTTCTTCAGGTGAGTAGGTAAAAATCTACTCACCTGAAGAAAATGCCTGTGGTGTTGAAAATTTGTGTGATTTTTTGTATTTTGTGTTTGTGACTACTACTCTGATGTTAGTGAACTTGTCTTTTAAGGTAAGTTTGCTGATGTCCTATCTCTCTAATATACTAATTCCTGGCCTAGTGCCCTTTAACCTAACCTAAAAATTGTTTTATTAACTTTTGGTCTTTTAAGAAGCCCTTGTGCGATGGATCTAGTAAGGTGTGGCCCTATTATACTTCTGTTGCCACTGATAATGTAAAAGATTTTAAGCACTTTAAACACAAAAAGATATTTTAACGGAAGAATGTTTAGGCTTTGGAATAAAGGCATAGAACGATCCCCCTTATTTTTAAAAGCTATTATTCTAATAAAATGTTTTTGAATAATCTCTAATGGTTTTAATGTAACATCATACGTACTTCCCCATAATTCAATTCCATAAATGAGACGTGATTGTATTAACGCGAAATATAGAACTCTCAATAAATCTTCGTTTACTAAATTTCTCAAAAAAATAAAACTTACAAATATTTTCCTTAGTTGGTTTTGTAATTGACTTATATGATTTTTCCAGGAAATCGATTCATCGATTGTAATACCGAGATATTTAATATGACAAACTTGGTCAATGCGTGGACAATTACATATTGCGACGCTTCCATCACAACCGTTAATAATATGAAACTGTAAACTATCATCGAAAGAAAACTTTTTGAGATCAAAATTTACAAATTTAGTTTTTTCTGCATTTACTACCATCTTATTAGTACTACACCACTGGTTCAACAATTTTAAGTCACTGTTCAATTTATCCCATATATTGATCCAATTACTGTCTGAATATCTGATAGATATATCATCAGCAAAAGCCGAAACTATTCCTGAAAATGGTACTTGAAGTAAATCATTGATAAAAATGATAAATAACGTTGCTGATAAAACTGACCCTTGTGGTACGCCTACATCTAAAGTTTTTGACTCGCTAAGAATATTTTGGATACGCACCTTTTGCGTCCTACCCACCAAAAAATTTTTAAACCAATCAAGAGGAACCCCCCGAATTCCCGCTGCATAAAGTTTTTTTAACAATATACTATGATTGACCAAATCGAAAGCTTTAGAGAAATCTACAAAAATCCCAGTTGCTTTTTGATTACTATTTATACAATTTAAAATACCCTGCATAAAGAAGCGAAGGGCTCCTTCAGTACTTTTATTTCTAGTAAAGCCAAACTGATATTGTGAAAAAAATCTGTTCTATTTAAGAAACTTAACAATCTATCTTTCATACATCATTCAAAAATTTTACTTATTACTGACAATAGGGCAATCGGTCGATGGTTTTGAATGAGCTCCCTCTCTCCCTTTTTAAAAATTGGCACAACAATGGATTGTTTAAGTTTTGTTGGAAATTTCCCATTCTGAAAACTTAAATTAACAATATGAGCTAAAACGCTTGCAATTTCAGGTTCTATAAATTTTATAAGCTGTACTGAAATATTGTCGTATCCGGTTGATTTTTTGTTTTTTAGATTTTTAATTATTTTGGAAATTTCATAATTCGTAACAGGATATAAAAATAAAGATTGTTGCTGATGTGCATAGGGTGGTATAGTCGAGGACAGTGGCATGGCAGGTTGTAGACCGGCCACCAATGATAAGGGAGCACTAACAAAGTAGTCGTTGAATAGGTTTGCTATTGTTTGTGGGTTGTCCTCTATACTACCATTATCTAGCCTTATCTTAATTGACTGGTCTTTGTCTGATTTGTCAACTAATCTGTTGATAATCTTCCACTGTTCTGTAGGAATGTTAGAATTTTTCTTGAATAAGTTTTGATAATATGCATGTTTCGTATTTTGTATAGCAATGTCTACATTTTCCTTAAATTTAATAAAAAATTGCATTAAGTTTGTATCATAAGGCCTTCCTCTCACTGCCCTCACCAGCCTCTCTCTCTTATTAATTTTATTTAACAAAGCTTGCGTTATCCAGGTGCTTTTATTTTTTGCTTTTATGAGTGCTCCACTTAATTTTTTGAGCTTAGTGTTAATTTCTATATAATAGTTTAATGTCTGGTAAAATAGATCTATTGCAACGTCTACATCTTGTTCATTTATAATTGCATTCCAATCTACATTAAGTAAACTACATTTTAAACCATTGAAGTCAGTAGATTTAATAGTTCTATTAATTACATTTGTAACATTTGTTTGTGCATTATTTATAATAAGTGCTGTAAGAGAGTGGTCTGTTATGCTGATATGAAATAAGCCACTGTTAAATAAATTCAAGTTGTTATGTCTTACAAAGATATGATCTATGCAAGAGGCTGAATCATTAGTAACTCTAGTATTTTCATTTATTAATGAACTAAAACTATTATTATACATTACGGATAAGTAACTATCTGTGTCTACAGTGCTTTTCTTCAAATCTATGTTTATGTCACCTATGATAACGGCATTTGACCTTAGTATCTTTAGTACAATGTCTAATTCATTTATAAAATCTCGCTCTGTATATTCATGCAACCTGTATATACATAGTACACTCATAACTGTTTTATTGATAGTTATTTCTAAATTTAAAATATCTGCAGTTTTCATAGTACACTGTATTAACTTACTTACATCTAAAACTATTCTTTACAAAAACCATGATTCCCCCTGCTCTAAAAAAGTTATTACATTTTGCAAAGACATTATAGTTAGGTATTTTATAATAATCAATTTCATCATCAAAAATCCAGATTTCACTTAAAATAATAACGTCAATATTTCTTTTTAAATTTTGTAAGTGAGTTAAGAATAAATCAAAGTTTTTCCTAACACTACGAATGTTTTGATGTATGAAGCTAATAGTATTATCCTGGGAAGGGAAAATGATTGTTCTAATGTTTCATAAATGTAACATTGTTTTAACGTCATTGACGTATTACTTACTTAAAGTTTACAACTTATCTATATCTGACTTGACGCTTATTTTTTTACATTTTTCGCCTTCTTGCTTCCTAACAAATATTTTCCCGTCTCTATACAAGACGTATTTATATCCCTTCTCCTGGGCCTTTTCTTTGACACTTTTTAGTAGTTGCTTATTCTCTGGAGATAAGTGTTTATTTACAAATACCTTATTTGTACTTTTGAAGCTGGCATTCACTTGCTGAGCTGTTAGGGGCCGAACCGCTTTAAATCCTTGGATCCAGTTGTCTCGTTCTTCGTACGTTGTGAAGCGTACGATGATCGGTGAAATCCTTTTCTTATCGTACGTTGGGACACGATGCATTGCCACTATTTGCTCCCACTTCATCTCAACTCCCATTGCCTTCGCAACGTCTTCTATGACCTTACCGACGTCTTCACTTGGTGTCTCTGGTATGCCATCAATTTCAATATTTTGTCGCCTTGAATGTTGTTCCATGTTCCTAACACGTACCTCCAGGTTACCTACCCTCCCTTGTAGCTCGATATTCTCTTTTTTCAATTTATTATTTTCTTCTTGTGTCTTCTTTAACTCAGACATAACTTTCTCCATCAAACTATTGTTTTTATCGATGGAATCCGATAGAAACTGCAGAGAAGATCGAAGTTCCGTAGTTTCTTCATTGTAATTTTTTAGTTCCTTAAACATATTGCGTTTAAATTCTTCCATTGTTTTTACAAGAAACTCTTTAGATACTGAGGAAACAGTGGCTGATTTATTAGTTACTAAAGAAGATCCCGAATCTTTTCGGTTTTGCAAGATTCGCATGTCCAGTCTTTTTTAGCGCTTCTTGTTTTAGGATTTACACATACTATGTGGAACACACCACCACAAGCACAAGCACACTTCACTGTGTCCTCTTCCTTCAAACACTGGCGATCACACGTACCGCAGTTAACCGGCATTATAAATAAATTTTACTTGGTAAAACTATAGTATAGTACTGTAGTTGCCGAATAGACACGAGCTTAGAGCGAGGTAGTCTGTGCCCTTTGCTCAGAGCTGGAGCGATAAGCGACCGCCTGCTACAACTGACTAACAAAGACTGTTGTATGTAAAAATAGGGTTAGTAAAAATACTATGTTAGTATTTGGGTTAAGTTTCAACCTTTAAATAATTACAGTAGAGTAGACCCTACGGTAATTTAGTTAATGTTTGAAAAAAAAAAAATAATTTGGACAACCATATACATCTAGCAAGTACCTAATGTAGATATCAATTTGAAAATTTAAGGTGGCTGGTTTTAAGCCTTTAACCTTCTGAGTGGTAATAAAAAGCAGCTTGCACAGACTAACCTAAGTGAGTTAGATCTTTAAGGCTTTTACTTAAAAAAAAGTTATATAAGTAACAACCTGACAGCTCAAACAATATGTAAATTTGTTAAAATTTTGTTATTGTTTAAATCCCTATTGAAATATTGGTGTTCATAGATAAATCTTTATTCTGTGTAGAATGGAGAGCAAAGTCAATAGCTAAAACAGTCCTTACTTTAGGTTTGGAGGACTTTGTCGGCCAAATATTGTGATTGGTTAGTAGGATACATTTATAAAAGATCACCATGATATAATAGGCATAGTTCAATACATAAGGATACTCTAACGTAGGTCAGTAGGTTGATAAAAAAGAACATTAACGCTTCAGAATTAAAGTTAAATACATTTCTCTAATATCTTGTTACTAATTTGAACGTCTAATACTTACTTTTGTCTTAATTATTTATAACTAAGGATTGATCATTATCTAATTATCGGTTTATAATTATATACCAGTAGAACAGTTTATAGTTTTTAGTTGTATTTTTAGGAGCTTGTATGTATTAGCTAGTATTTTTCTATTGTTAAAGCATAGTAGAGCAATTATATTTTTTGGTCCATATATTTAGCAATGCACAAAAAAACCTGCTCTCAGCCTGTTGACTTTAATGTTGTAGGTTACATTCTTGCCGATCTAGGATATGATGTCTGGCTAGGAAACGCCAGGGGTAACATTTACTCCAAGACCCACAAGACCATTCCATCCACAGAACTACGATTCTGGAACTGGACGTGAGTTATTATTTTTACCACTTTAATGAAGAGATCAGTTAAATATTTACCTCATTATAAGAGGGAGAATTCAGAGAGTATCTTGAAAAAATTATGATTACGTGAATACTTGAAAAAAAATTACTTGAAAAACATTAATATTTCGTTGACAGATTTTTTTGCTGATTACTTTAAATTTAATAAAATAGAAAGAAAATGTTGTATATATGATAGTATATCTGGAAACTGACTATATTATAGTCACAAAAATTAAAATCTAAATCCAGTGTTTTAAAATAAAAAAGTGAATGTATTATAAACATTTTTTTTTAAATTTATAATGATTCCACATTGAAATAATAAAAAAACTTGCTATTTTAGCCATGCAATACTCTGTTGCTCTCTATGGTTAACCTAACAAATTATTTTGACCACAACATTTTGTTTATGCCGCCAGCTGGTCAATTAAAATTAATCTCCATAAAAATAACATTGTAACTTAAACGCTGTGTCCGGCAAAAACCTATAAGAATTTCAAAAATCTAGCTCATTTGCGACTTAGTAATTAAAATTATCTTTTGAACAAAAAAATTCATCAAAATCGGTCAAGTAATAAGTTCAAAAAGGGAGTGAACTAAACGACCCGATTGTTTTAATATGTATGATATAATTTGAATATATTAAAAACAAAGAAGCACTCTTTTAAATGTCTAATAGTTATTTATCTCTTGCAAACAAATTTGAGTAGGTGCATTATGTTAAAATAGACTTATATGAGATTTACCAGAGAGGAAAATATACAAAAGTCGCTCCCTTATGACTTCAGTGAATATCTCGGTGGTAGTTAAAAGTAGATTACAACTGATGTACATCTTTATAAATTTGTAGTAATAATTACTACGTTAATCCTTGGGGATAATTAAGGAGGAACTGAAAGGTGCTTACTACATTTCATGGCAAACCGGAGAAGTAACTTCTTGACACATATTTAGTGCACTATTTGATTGAACCTCTGCAGCCTTCTTTTCTGTGGCTTTAATTAGATTTTCAAATGGCTCAACAACATTAAATTAGCACCAAAAAAATGCCCTTGGACAGGACTAGTGATTACTTATCTCAGTTAATTGATAGAAATAAAAACTTGTACGTAAATAAAGATAGCGTCAAATATACGTCATAGCCTAGACATGTCATTAAAACTTGTGAACGTTGAACGATGATTGTTAACAGGAGATGATAGAAGAAACTGATAACAAGTTACTAACTTATTAATCAGTTAATAACTTGGCAAAACAATATTCTATTTTTAACTACACTTTTAAGAATTTCTGAATGCATTCAAATTGTAACTTTTAGAAAATAGAAACTACAAATTTGTATAAAAGATAATGAAAACAAAGTGTTCAAAATTTATTTAGAACCTCGTGTGTGCTTAGTTACTAGCAGAGGTTGAATAAAATCCACCGAAGAAAGTTTGTCATCAATATAAAATGTAACTCGAAATTAAATTTCTGGAGCTTTCATGGCTTTGACAAAATACATAAATTTAGTCTCTTGGTCACTGACATTGAAACCTTGAGTTTCTTGCATCCAAATTTCTGTCATGTTTCCTAGATCCACCTTGGTGTCTGCCAAAAAATTTACGTCATGTGCAAAGGCAAGCATCAATAATTTTTTTCCTATTTTTATCCCTAAATCAGTGTTCCTTATTTGTTTTAATGCCCTATCTAAAGCAATAGGGCATAAACCTGCTTCTTACCTTACTACTATCTTCACTTATGATAGTGAAGATAGTAGTGAATGATGTATGACACCGTACTGCCAATTTCATCGTTAACTTGACATTTACTAAAACTAAGCCCTGCCACTTTGATTAGTTTCTTTGGTATGCTATAAGCTTCCATTTTCCCCCAGATCATCTCTCTTCACAAGTTATCAGAAAATTTGCTTAAATCAATGAATAATGCGAACAACTGTTTGTTGAACTCCCAAAATTTGAAATAGCCTGTTTAAGAATAATGTATATAGTTCAAGGTTTTTTTATGAATCCTGCTTGGTGATCATCTACAATTTCTTTGGAGTACATTTTTAATCTACTATGCACAATTTCGGAAAATGTTCTGTAGATAGTATTTAGAATTAATATTTCCTGTAGTTGTTGATATTGTAGGTCTGGTTTAGCATATTTTTGTACAGTGGGATGATTGCAGCCTCCTCATAATCATTTATGATGTGTTTCTCTTTCCATATTTGCACCAATAACTTACATACGTACATACAAATATTTGTATGGTCAAATCCTTGCCTCCTGCACTTACACTGTATGCACTTGTGCCTTTATTAGTTTCTTTCCATATTTCCACATCTGATACTTCCACTTCTTCTGTACTTTGCTATTTTATTTCTGGTTTCATATTCAGCAATATACAGATGTTTGTATTGCTTGAAGGTTCATTTGCCATGTTTAAAAGATATTAAAATTATTTTCTCCCTATCTTTGTTATTTTAATTTTTCTACAATAACTTGTCTACCTTGTTTTACTCCAATAGAGCTTTGGATTCAAAAAAAGTTCCAAAATGCATTCAATTTATACTAAAAATATAAGAAAAACACCTGCCTCAGTTAAGTAGAGATCACAAGTATGACTCATGGATGCTTAGAACTGTCACAGACCAAACATAGTATACTTAGTGTATCTCTGATACTGTACTAGAAAGTTGTTGCAATTTGTTTGGCTTGACTTTTAATACAAATAGAAACTCATTAGCATCCTTCTTTTAATTGGTAGACAAAGAGTGTTGCCGAGTTAGAGTGAAGAGATAGTTGCAAATTTAAACAGTAAAAACAATTGATTGAATAAGAAAACAATCAAAACATGTCTTATTATTGCCAGCCTTCACCTCCCTCCTTTTATCCTCACCACAATACTACATTAACCCCCCACAAACCTCTCTCCTACATTAAGCACATGCCAGGTTCTTGCTACAGCTGTTGATCTGTACTGCCACTTTGAAGTCTAGGTATTTTTCAAACCGTCTATTTCACTATTTTTAAAATCTTGGCAATACAGTGGAACCTTAATGGCATGAAACTCAATAGTAAAAAAATCCTTGATAGCACGAATTTGATAAAATCCCCTGAACCTCTCATAGCATTCAATGTTAAAAGTACCTTTATAACACACATTTTAAAGACCAACTACCTCAATAATACAAATTTTGTTCGTTTTTCAAGACAACGAGAAACCCTTAAAGTACGAATATCATTTGCCAAGCACCTCCTCCATACCACGGTTTTGACCTTTAGAAGACAGATTCCCACGGTCAAAACCTTAGTAAGACGAAGTTATATTTTTAATTTATTCTTGTCAAAACAGGAAAACTCAAATTCAGTTTGTAGCGGCTTTCAGAATTGCAGGTGGCATTAGATAGTACTGATTTAGTTCAGTGTAGATTGATTCTACTGTTTGTTAGGTATCGTTCAGTGCAATAAACAATATGGCTAGAATATCTCATTGGGAAAAGAAAGAGAGGTGTATTGCATTAAGTGTTGAGTTTAAGAGGAATGTTATCAATGTAAATACTCTAGTACGAAGCGTATTAATTAAACTTACAATAAACAACATTTTCTACGTTACAGAATATGAAAACAAACTTCTAAAATACAAATTTTGCCATTTTAACCTCACTACCACAAATACCTTGATAGCACGAATATTTTAAAATTCCCTTCAAATTCGTGATATCGAGATTATACTTTACTGTGATTAAAAGCATCCTCAGTATTACCTCTGATTGATAAATAAGCATACAGCAATGTGTTGATGATGAAATTTGCAATATTCCAAAGAAATTTTGCTTTTTTATAATTACTCCTTACATTTGCGAGTCCTTCCAAGTGATCTCCAAGTGTTTATATAGCTGGAATTCTATTCTCTTAATGCCGTGAACGTCATTATCAGTATTACGAGTTAAGTTGCTTTCAGATGGCATGAGATGGGGTACTACGACCTGCCAGCTGTTTTGGACCACATTCTGGAGGTTTCCAATCATTCCCAGCTACATTACATAGGCCACTCAATGGGTACGACCATGTTCTTTGTGCTCTGCTCCACTCGGCCCGAGTACAACGCCAAGATTCGTTCTATGGTTGCACTTGCCCCAGTCGCATTCATGGGCCATGTCACCAGCCCCATCCGCTACCTCGCCCCTTACAGTCATAGATATGAGGTAAAAATATTGATAATTTCTTAAGTATTGTGGTATCTGTACAGTATTTAAATTTTTGAATACTAGTAAATAAAACTGTACAGTTTGATGTGTGGCTATGCAAGGTAGCTTTCTGACTCATCTGAAGCCAATTTTGAGCGTCATTATGAACTTACATTGAATGTTATCCTACACAAAGATACAACAATTAATTTCCTTTAAATTTAATTGTTATTTGTAAGAGGTTACATGTTTGGTTGCCACAATTTTACCTTAATAAATCTATTCTATCCTATAAAATAAAATTAATAATGCTTGGCATGGTTTTCAGGAAATTGCAAATTTCTTTGGTGCAGGTCAGTTCCTACCTAGGACTAGCTTTATGGACAAACTTTTCAAGTGGTCTTGTGAAATGTTTGAGTTTGAAAAGAGGATATGTGAAAACTACATATTTTTGATTTGTGGTTACGACACAGCTGAGTTTGATGAGGTATTGTATAATGTATTAATCAACATCTATAAGCATCCTATTAGGTTTATGTTCAGGTATCATGTATTTTTAAATGTTTGTTTATTAAATATTTATATATACATATATACAGTATACATATTTATTAAATAAGTATAAATATATTCACTCATATACACTCATTCGAAACCCATATTTGCCCATATCATGAAGAGCAGCATCAAACAAAGTTATTGATAAAAATAATCTTTATATTCTCAAATGTACGAGGCATATTTTTAAAGTACCATTCTGGAATCCCGCCCCTGTAGCGTTGCGGCCGGCATTCAGCGCATGCACGCTGGGAACTTCTATCCGTTGGCAAGCCACAGCCGCCGTTACAAATTGTTTATTTAATTTTCAATAATGTTATGTAAGTTACAGAATGAATGATGACTAGTAAGTTGTTAACTTTTATTCATACTTTTATTTAAAGGCTGTAAATTATCTCATTCATCTATCATTACTAATTCGTATCATTACATTACTAATATTTAATCAAACATATGAGATAGAAGAGCAAAGAGTAACAAGATAAGATCAAATTTAACCTTCCAACTTCATAGTGATTGATATAAATTATATAAAAACTATATATTTTTACATTCATGCTTGTTAAGATATAAACTGTTCTCTCATTAGTCCAGAAACTATTTAGGAACAGTCTGGATAAACTTGATTTATTATTCAAATGATTACACTGTTCCATACAAGTAGTGACAACTTTTAGTGATCGGTCATTTTGGTTTTAAACTTACAATACGTTGTAACCTCTATGAAGTATTTAAAAATAAAATTCACCCTCATTACACTATTACAGAAGACCTGTTTGAAAAATAATTAAAAATTGTATTTAGAGAAAAAACTTTATGTTATTTTAAAATATTTTATGATAAAAGTGCAATTTTCTAAAACTACTCTTTTAATTGAAACGAAAAATAGCTTCATTCTCTCAGGAATAAAGGACATGACAAATACCTCATCAAATACATTTTGTAAATAATATTTCAACAACCAATCATGAAAAAAAAAAAAAACACTAAGCCTACAATATGATTTATAAGTAAATAGACATAATGAAATTTTGTAGGGCATGACATTATAAATTAATAGTTTATTCCTAACATAAAAATTATAATTTTAACCTACAATCTCCACAATACTTAGTCCCTGAGTAGCTGGGTTGCACCACTTGTTGATGGGTTTAATGGAGAAATGTAATGGATATATCTACAAAATGATGGGGATTTTACGGATACAGTATTTGTAGCAAGTTTACAATTTTTATTTGGTAGCTTTATGGTTTAATATAGCGGTTAGATTTGTTTTCAATAAAAATTTACATAATTAACTTATTAATTAAAAATGAGCCATAAAAATTAAGTTTTAAAGTTTAAATATGGATAAAAGTTAAAGGGTGTATGAAATGAAGGCTTATTAATAAAGAAATATCTTAAAATTTAAACTGATTTTATATTTTTATTACTGCACTTTTCAAAATAAAATTCGTTGAGCCTCCGGAGGCTGGGGCATAGTTTTCTGAAACACCAAGTAATCACCTATGTATATATAGATAATATATTTATTATCGTACTTGTTCTAATCTCTGTAACACATTTAAGTTACTATTAATTCCTCCATTACCATTTTTTATTTTCAAAACTATACCTGGTAAAATTAATCATTCGTTCTTATCACGAAGGATGCACAAGAGGATTGAATACACAACAGTCTAAATCACAGAGAGTAATAGTAGAGATCCAGTGAGGTATCACATGTGAGATGTGGTGTGATTTGGAATTAAACCCCTCAGGAAGATATGGATGATTATTTCCCCTCTCACTGCACTCAATAAACATAACCTGCACACAAAATGTTAAATGTCAACATATTCAATAGAATTCACACAACAGACGTTTTAGTAATTAAGGCATCTTTGTTGTTATTCATCTATTGTTTAGTTTATAACTAAAACTGTGAAAGTTAATGAATTTTATTTTTTTAGTATATTATTTTTGTAAATATCACAATTACCTATTGAATGTTAAATCAAATTTTCATGAAATCAAATACCGTACTAACATCAAGACATAACAAAAAGCAATAAATTTCTGATTGGTGATGTTGCATTAAATCACTGACACAAGGTTAGTTTTTCTTATGCTAATAACAAGATCATCAATTTTATTTTTAAAATGTACACTTACAATTAGTTTATGTTAAACTGGAACCTACATAGATTTTTAAATAGTAATTAATAGAGTATTACTAATTATATGGTGATTTTCAATTTATTACACGAGCCAGATTTTAATTTAGTCTTTTACTTTTTCCAGTTTGTTTGTGCATGATTATTAGTAAAAATTGTGTTACAAAAAATATAAAATAATATCAATAGCAATGATATATTTGTTGATCCACCTCAAATATTTTGCGTTCATGTATGTTATTTACTACATTGATATAATAAAATAATTTAATTGAAATAGTCAAAGAATAGTGGTGTTACTGAAATGTAATAAAAATAAATGTTAAACTAAATTAATATTTATGGCTTTGAATTTTTATAAAATTACATAATTTATAATTGTTATAGTACCATAATAACTACCATATGTGTGTTGGTAGTTGGGAGGGCCAATACCACTGCACTTGTTTTGGTCCACCCACCCACCTATACATGTAGAGAGGTATTACCCCTCGCCCATCCATACACGCATAGTGTTACACATAAACACTATACGTGTAGGGTGGTTAGAGAGACTACAAGTTTAAAATAATTTAATTAAACCACTGTAATCACCGGAAAGTATAATTTAAATGATAGATATATTTATTTCAGAGGCTTCTGCCACTTATACTGGGTCACAACCCTTCTGGTGAATCAACCAAAGCCTTGGTACATTACGCTCAAGAAATTACCTCAGGTAAATGTTCTTTTAGTGTTAAAAGTGTATAATAGGTAGACAGAATGATTTTTACTTGTTATTATATCCAAATTAAGTCAAAATATAGCTAGAGTTTATCAAAATTGTATATGAAAAGATCTTGTAAATAAATTTGTTTTTCCACTACCTATTTATTTGGTATTGAACGTAGTCATTTAGGGTTGAACAAAGTGGGTTGACGGAAGAACCAAATAGTCTCATGTGTTGCTGCCAGTTTGATTTAAGTCCTGCCATGTTAATTCATTTCTTTATGGAATAAAACTAAAATAACACATTACAAAAATTAAAATGCTTGGCAAGTTTTACATATTGGAAAGTCACTATTCATTTAATCCTGTAACTAATGGCACTTACAACATGGGTAAAAGTGATTTATTTTTTACTCAGTGGGACATTCTTAGTTTGGGAACATGGTTAGTGCAACTATAAAAAACAAAGGTCACAAGCACAGCTATGTATAAATAAAACAATAACCAGGAAAATCTTTGGACCTGAATATTTCAATAGTTTACCCAATATTATAATAAGATAACTACAGTCAATTATTAAGATGTCAATCGTGTTTTTTTAGTGCCAATTATATGGTAGTTATTGTACATAGTTTTAGGTAAATAAAAATTTAGGATGAATCAAATCAAAGTCATAATGACATAATTAATTAATTACAGCCAGACGCTACTATGGTTATTGGCAACTTGATTCAAACGTTAATAGACAAACACTGTTATTGTTTTGGGACCTGTGATAAGCATTATCACAGTGATCATGTCAGTTCAAGTTATTTATTATTTAAATATTGAACAAATTTAATGGAAGAAGGAAATATTTTTTTCAGACAAATATTTTAAAAGATATTTATCCAATATTTAAAACGAAGTAGGGGATATGTTTTACTACTATCATCCCAAAACTACCATTTCAAGTATAAGGGTAATTCCTACTTATGGTTTATTTTGTTCCAATTTTTTAAAATTAGACTTGTAAATAAGATAAGGATACTTTTCTGTCTAATCCCACATATATCTGCCCTTCTGTGTTTGCAAACAATGCTGACAGATGATTGTATGAAAACTTATTAGATACAAAGCACTTCACCTCAGAAGTACCATGATTTATTACACAACAATGACTTTTTAACATTCATCAAACAACCAACTAGAGAAATAAATACATTTAGAGCTTTTATATATCATTGATGTTTATTAAAAATCAAAATACTAGTACTTTTATATATCATTGATGTTTATTAAAAATCAAAATACTAGTACTTTTATATATCATTGATGTTTATTAAAAATCAAAATACTAGTACTTTTATATATATCATTGATGTTTATTAAAAATCAAAATACTAGTACTTTTATATATCATTGATGTTTATGAAAAATCAAAATACTAGTACTTTTATATATCATTGATGTTTATTAAAAATTAAAATACTAGTACTTTTATATATCATTGATGTTTATGAAAAATCAAAATACTAGTACTTTTATATATCATTGATGTTTATGAAAAATCAAAATACTAGTACTTTTATATATCATTGATGTTTATTAAAAATCAAAATACTAGTACTTTTATATATCATTGATGTTTATGAAAAATCAAAATACTAGTACTTTTATATATCATTGATGTTTATTAAAAATCAAAATACTAGTACTTTTATATATCATTGAGGTTTATTAAAAATCAAAATACTAGTACTTTTATATATCATTGATGTTTATGAAAAATCAAAATACTAGTACTTTTATATATCATTGATGTTTATTAAAAATCAAAATACTAGTACTTTTATATATCATTGATGTTTATTAAAAATCAAAATACTAGTACTTTTATATATCATTGATGTTTATTAAAAATCAAAATACTAGTACTTTTATATATCATTGATGTTTATTAAAAATCAAAATACTAGTACTTTTATATATCATTGATGTTTATTAAAAATCAAAATACTAGTACTTTTATATATCATTGATGTTTATTAAAAATCAAAATACTAGTACTTTTATATATCATTGATGTTTATTAAAAATCAAAATACTAGTACTTTTATATATCATTGATGTTTATTAAAAATCAAAATACTAGTACTTTTATATATCATTGATGTTTATTAAAAATCAAAATACTAGTACTTTTATATATCATTGA
Source organism: Stictocephala bisonia (assembly GCA_035578905.1). Lineage (NCBI taxonomy): Eukaryota > Metazoa > Arthropoda > Insecta > Hemiptera > Membracidae > Stictocephala > Stictocephala bisonia. The sequence continues at coordinate 950,792 of JAQJVL010000275.1, read as the reverse complement.
TGTTTATTAAAAATCAAAATACTAGTACTTTTATATATCATTGATGTTTATTAAAAATCAAAATACTAGTACTTTTATATATCATTGATGTTTATTAAAAATCAAAATACTAGTACTTTTATATATCATTGATGTTTATTAAAAATCAAAATACTAGTACTTTTAAGAGTGCCATTTATCAATTAAATTTTACAGATTGCTGTATCTTAAGGGTCTGCAGAGGCTGTTGGCCATATTGGTTTTAATCCCATAAGAGCAATGTTATTTGCAAATTCAGATTTATTTTTTATTTATTGATTATAAGTAGTGTATGAGGAGTCATTGGGTTTGCTTTTGATATTTTGAATACATCCACCTAGTTTTGAAAAATTGGTGGAAATAAAAAGTTCTAACTAAATATTTTTTATATTTTTTTCTATAAAAGTAATTATAAATTTGTAAAGCAATTCCAATGTGCAATTTAATTCTTGATCAAATGCAATTTGTTTGGAAAAAAACCAGTTTAAAAATAACTGTTTGATTTGGATACGCCTGACTGTATGTCCGGTTCAAATTCTGAGGCTAACAGCCTCTGCAGACTCTTAAATTTAGAATAGAAATTTAAAATAACAAACAAAAGTAATGTTTGTTGTTGAAGATAAAAGAAAAGGTAGTTAAAATTTACTTCTCCCTACTATATGTAAGAATAATAGTTTTATTGACTGTAATGGCGAAAATTATGTCAATTTCAGACTTATTTCTGGGAAAATAAGCAAATTAAAATTGTAGATATTTGTGTAAAATCAGGTGGTTTATATAGTACCAAATTTGACTTAATTAGAACCACAAGAATCAGTGCGGTTTGAGGGTAAATTGTTAGCCTGAACACTGCATTTGGTTAATTAATGAAACAATTATCATGTGAGTCCACATTCAAAGGTCCATATATCGGTATATTAATTTACTTAGTATTTTTAAATCACCAAAAAGAATCCAAAATGATCTTATCCCAAAATATAAGTATTTTAGATGGAAACTGGACCTTATCAAATAATTAACATGTTCATTGTTAACAAAGAGTCTGTTGGAACTATTTGTAGATCCCTAATCTAAAGCCATCTTAAGTACGCTACTATAATTTGGAATTCGAATTATGTGTTTTTGGAATATTTCATCGCAGTTGACCAAAATAAGTTCCTTTCATGGATTTGGTCTTAAGATGTCCATAGTTGGATGGACTTGACGTTCATTGACAATTTAACCTTTGAACCCTCTCAGCCGAACGTAGTGTGGCTGACTTTTCACAGAGTGGTACATGGCCACAGCATCTCTGTTGGTAAGATTGGTATGTGAGCTTCAGAATGTACCTTTTGTTGGAGTAGACAGTTTGTAGCACCCTGTTAGATATCTAGACCTCTTTAATTATTATACTTGCCTTTTAGATTAGTTAGACTTTTGGCATACTTAACTGAAATAAGTGACCTAGGTCCTGGTCAATATGGGGTTTTTAAAAGGAAATCTGTAATCAATGCACTTATTAATGTGACAGATAAGGTTTATGCAGTTTTTAAACGATGAAAAGGAGGGTTATTTTTTATTTTATAAAGGCTTTCGATTTGAATAGTCATTAAGTTTTATGAGCAAATCTCTGGAATGAAATGGTTCAGAAGTTAATAGGCAGAACGCAATTTGTTTGAGTGTATGACTTTTGCACTCCTAGTCCTCTCCAAATAAAAATGGTGTGCCTTAACTCGTAGTTCTTGCTTAAGATTTTTTTTTATTTTATAAAAAAATTTGTCTACCAAAGTATTTTTCAAGAGCTGATGACATTGCTTAGTATTAATTTGACAGAATTATATTATATTCATTCGACGCAAATTAAAAAAATTATTCAAAACATATTATGTTATGAAAGTAAAAATATATCAATATAGGTGAACATTACTTTATTGAGCCAGTTGGCGGAGGTTAGCGTGCCTGCGCGCGCAGCGGAAATGTTGCCGGCGGTTGACGAAGTAATGCTTGTTTGTGGAATTTAGTGTGGTCCAGCCACTTGCCTTATAACGGTCGGATTTGCGCTGCATTGTTGCCTGTGTCTAGCGTCACGTTTCAGTGTTCGCCGTTCGTGGATCGCGCCATTTTGAGCCAGTTCGCTTGCATCGGAGTTTTACCATTTTATTTTTGTGTATAATAGGGAAAAATTAGTATCGTGTTGTGTTATATTGTATTGTGATTTGTGTTATATTGTAAATATATTTGTATAGTGCGTTTTATTCTTTTCTGCAATGTTTCAACCAACTCCTGGGCCATCTTCGGCTCCTGACTTTGTCCTGCCGACAGTGATGGTGAAGTTGATGACCCAATCCAACATCAGATGATGGGAAATGCTTCAGATGACTCTGATTCTTATGAATCTGATGATTCTGATATCGGAAATGATACTCCTGTATGTTAAAGGAATTACATAATACATTCTTTGTGTATCGGAATAAAAGTGCTAATCTTATTTGCAAACCAGTCAGGTACTTTAATATTTGTATACTTTGCTATGTAGAGTAATCTATATGTATATAAAAACAAATGTATGCATCTACGTTCAAGTAGATACATACAGTAATATAAGTAATATAAACGTATGCATTCAATATACAAAGACTAGTTTTAAAAAGTTGTAAATAAACTATTTTGTTACTATTTCTAGATAACTGAGACAGTAAAAACTGTTAATTTGTTTTGTCTCTTAGAGGAATCTGCAATTTCAGTTAAGAAGTTGTTATAACTTTTCTTTAAGTAAAGTCTATAGTTATTTATTAGTTCCTTAACCCTTGTAAATAAGTATCATTTTTATAACACTGAAGGAAAAATTGGTAATTTTTATCATTACACGTTTTTAATAATATTTTTCAACATTTCTCCTTTACATGTATCAAAAGCACAATATAAAAAAAAACTAAGTAGATAAAATAAAATTAGTTTTTCTTTAATTGTTTAGTAATTTTTCAGAGGGTGGTATTGAAATATTGTTGTGTTAATTTGCAAACTGACGATTTTTTCCTAGATTAGCATTTTAAATTTCAATCCACAAATAATGCTAAGTTTAAACTCATATAGTTTTTACAATCTGAATCCACAAAAATTAAAACTCATATTAATATACAAAAACTGCTTGTACAATAAACTACTTTGAAAAAAGTCCAGTAATGTAAAGGAAAACATAAGGTGATTTTGACCATCCATATTTTCTAATAAATGGCAATAACCAACTCCTGTATTAAAGATTAAAAAAAACAAAGGAAAATACAGAAGTCACAGAAAATGTGTCTATACTGTGAGTGGTATTATAAATAACAAGCCAAGGTTTAGAAGTTAATTTATTTACTATTAATAGATAAAAATCTCAATCAGTCAATATTACCAGTTTCTTTAAAAGTGTTAAGGGTAAAATTACAACTATAGAAAATCAGGGTTTTATTGAGAATGGTCACTAACGGGGCGGAATACCAGTCTTGATTTCAGAAAAAGATGACTAATGGGGTGGAAAATAGCCAGTCCTATCTCTTCTACCAGTAGTGTTGGTGTGTGTGTGTCTGAAACCAATTTGGCCCAGCCGCTTTTAGTAATTGTTTTATAGGTATATGGACAAAGCTTAGTTCTGGAAGTTGTGTTTTAGACTCAACTCTTATAGAATAATCACTAGTTGTTTTTGTGTTTAAGTATAACACAATCTATAAATTATGTCAGGTTTTGGGCTACAGCTATCAACCCTTCCCTCTTGAATCCAATCTCCTATTTTCCTCTGGTTTAGATTATTTAATTGGACAGAGAGAAACTATTTAAAGTTTTGAAAATGTGGGTTAGTTTGGCCCAGGAATGGTATTGATTGATCCCTCACCCACCCTACACACGGACATACTAACTAAAATCAGGCCTGTTCTTTATGTGCATTGTGCTATAGGCAGACAAAAGTAATGTGCTGCAATGCCTCCCACTCACTGAATATACAGCCACAATACCTAACACTCATTTTTAAATAGATTTCCACTTCTACTTCTACATTCTTTTTGCCAATGTTGGTTTCGGAGAGAAGAGTTAACCCCTAAATTATCTTTCAAAATAGAGAATCGTTCTATTATCCACCACCTATGGACCCGGCCTGTCCTGGACTGGCGACCGGGAACTCTAAAACAAAACAAATATAGACTATATATACAGTTGTGTAAACAGTAGTAGAACAGCATTTCAGGATATAGGTTTTGTAACTCCCACCCTGAAATAAACTGCCATGTGTGTGTAGTACAAAATCTTGACTCACGTGTTCTTATGCCAATGAGTCCTGAAAAACTATTTAAGTCCACATTTCACTCTATCTATGCTCACAGAATGAAAGTTACATCAATTAGTTTCTTTCGTAATTTAGTATTGCTAGCCAGTCCTGTGGTAATGGCCTATAAATTGTTTTCAGACTATTTCCAGCAGTATGACTCTAGAGCCGAGGGCAACACTGTAATGTACAATTCTAGCAGCCCTCCTGAGTACAACCTCTCCCTGGTGACTACCTCAGTCTCCCTGCACTACTCGCATAATGACTTGCTAGCCGGTCCTGTGGTAATGCCACATCATTTGTTTACAGACAATTTCCAGCAGTATGACTATGAAGCCAAGGGCAAAACTGTAATGTACAACTCTAGCAGCCCTTCTGAGTATAACCTCTCCCTGGTGACTACCCCGGTCTCCCTGCACTATTCAGACAATGACTTGCTAGCCGGTGCTGTAGTGATGCCACATTATTTGTTTTCAGATAATTTCCAGCAGTATGACTATGGAGCCGAGGGCAACCTTGTAATGTACAACTCTACCAGCCCTCCTCAGTACAACCTCTCTCTAGTGACTGCCCCGGTCTCCCTGCACTATTCAGACAATGACTTGCTAGCCAGTCCTATGGTAATGGTTTTCTATTCTTGGTAGTTTTAAAATGTTCGTAGATATAGAACGGAAAATACAACTTTTTGAACCTGTATCAATCTAACTTAAAAATTAATAATAACTGATAAAAAATAATCATTAATTTTGAGGCAACGTTAGAAAAAAGGTTGTCTTAACAACTTGATTACAATAGAACTCAAAATGAAGAATAGACAAAAAATTACATTTAAATATTCTGAGATATGAATATAAAATGCATGTGCACTTGAAATGTATTAATACAAAATATCTTATTAATATCCTATTTTTAAATATGAGTAATCTTTATAATTAAAACATACATTATAAACATATCCATAGTAATATTGTTATTATATTAATTACAGTAAAGATTTTCGCAATAGGTATTGTTAAAAATGTGAAAGAAAAGAAATACAAAAATAAAATAAAAGCAATACCTGTATAAATATAAATAAATATATTTTATATTACTTAGTTTGTGTTGTTTGAATGCAATATGATAGGAACTATTTTTTTAGTGGAAGTTGCAAAAATGTTAATTTAAAATTATTAAGTAAAGGGTGAGAAATCAAATTTATCAAGAAATGAATATTTCATGATTTTTTATCTTAAATATATAACCTTGAAATTTTGCATTTTTCTATCGGACTTAGATGAAAGTTATTTACACATAAAAACAGTTTTTACTGCCAATATTATAATATCTGATGAACAAGTAGATACTTGTAGAATCTACAATGTTGGCAAACGGAAAAGTTTTTAATGCGACTGACGCACACAAATATCAATAGGTTCATATACAAGGGCCTGACAACGTAACCTCCTACCTCTACGAGATCCGATTTCACACTGATGAATCAACCATGCAACTACAAATGGCGGCAAAGCCCGCCGCCAGGATGCGCGGAGGGTCCGCCGGCGCGGATATATCCAACGTGTTAATGATTTTCATTGTCTTTCAATGGACCTTTTAGAAGAACCAGCTTCCAGACAATACAATATTTATGTCTCCTAGCCACATGAGACGGCAATTTTAACCACTAGACCATCCAGGTGCAACCGAACATGGTCGAAAACCGGTTCATAACATCTGGGAGAGAATGCTGTACTACAGTTTTGTTGTATACCAGTAGTTCTTGTTTTTGCCACAAGTACTGATCACAACAGGTGGAGCTGCCAGTAAAAACTTTGTCTCTCAACCATTTTAACTGATTGTTTTGTGCATTTAATACTGACATGGTGTCCGCTCAATGTTTACTATAGACATACACATTGAGCGGACACCATACATACTATTTAAACTTTAAAAACCAGGTGCAAACACAAGAAGTCTGTATGATCTCAAAATGAGTTCCGACCTGGTGAGAACGGGAGAGTGACATGTCTGCCGATCTCGTAAACAAAGCAGCCATGGCCAACCCAGTTGGCCACCCGACCTTACGGGTCACTAGCAGGTGTTCGACTGTCGAGCTGACGGGGAAACATGTAGCCAACTGTACTGGACACCTGATCTGAGAGAACATTTTTTAACAGACAGTTCCGAGGAGAAAGGGTTAATATGTTAAATGAAATTTTCAATACAAAGTTTTACTTCATAAAAATTATTTATTTTATAACAAATCTCATGTACAAATATTTTAGTATTTTAATTTATATAAATAAATAAATCTTTATTGTCACAAAACGTTTCCATAATAATAATAGTGTAGCTATGAAACAGATGACATTGTCAATATAGTACTATTTTACATATATCTACATAACAATCCCATACAACCAAACCAAGAATTGAATCATCCTGTTAATGACTAAAAACTTTAGTCCCAATTTAATATAAAAATTTATTAGTTGATTGCTATTCTGCTGTTTTCTATTGTGTTTGATGATTATTATTTTAATTGTATCCTCAAATCATTACATTTTATTTTTATTGTTGTACATTTATAGTAGACAAGAATGACAACTATTTGCCTACCAAGAGAAGGTACTCTCTATTTGTGAATTCAAATATTACATAGCATTCTAGCTGGTGATATTTAACGTTCAAATTGTCAATAAACATATGACTATTGTTGTCATGTTTCAGGATGTAAATAGGTTGCATGGTTTATTACCAAACCAAGTGGGAATGTTTCGGGTGAACCTAACTACCTTTAATCATCTGGACTTCCTCTGGAGCAAGGATGTTAAGGCTCTTGTCTACAACCAGGTGATCTACTTGTTAAACAAGTTTAAAGACAAGAGGGTCCGATGTGTTAAACCCAAGGGCACTAAAAGGAATGGATTGGTGGAGGTCGAAGCCCTGCCATGTTCCTCCAGCATGGTCAGCAGTCAAATCAGAAGTGGCAAGGAGCGTGTGAGTTCATTTATCCAAAAGTTTTCACCTTGGAAAAACTCTTTTTCATCAAACTTGAGAAAATTGTCAGTAATCATATAAAAAAATAACTGAATAAAACAGCTAGTGTTATTAATGACTCACATTATCATGCATGCAAAACCTCATTTCAATGATTGGTAATATCACTGACTTCAGAAACAAGAACACTATCTACTCAAATGAGTCCCGTAAACCGGGTATCCTGTTCTGTGAAATTAGTTTTTCTTCAATTTACACAAGTAGCTTATCTCTGTCTCTCTCCAGCACACGACGAAGTGACTAATAGCTGAGCAAATAGTACGCCAAACAGTTGTCCTACTGCTTATTTAAACCAATCACTGCTAGATAGCAGCACAGGCACTTGTTCAGTATGTAGCAAATGCATTGGATAAAATGTTTCTATGTTCAACGGTAATGGTTAAGAAAAATATTTCAGAAAAAGACTAAATATTACACAGATTTGTTGATGGACTCTAATTCTCTCAAACGGATAGTTCTGGATAAAGAGTGGATATCAGCTTCTCAAATAATAGTCACCTATCAACAATGCCGCCTCATTGGCCATGAAAAATGGTTGATTTTTTTCATTTAAGAAGTTGAAAATACAGGGTGTCCAGTAGTTACGGGATCAAACTTCACCAGTTGATTTTTCAAGTAAAAATATACAAGAAATTTCCAATAAAGCATAGTCCTTAGTTTTTCGTATATCTGTCTGTTTGTGTTTTTTTACAAAAAAGTTTGTATTTTTCCAGTCAATGAAGGTAATCACTTGTTAGTTTAACAAAAACCAATAATTAAAAAAAGTTTAAAATAATTATCACTTCCAGTTTTGAAATTACGGCCATACTAAGTTTTATAATGTTAATAACTCAAAACCCTTAAATTTTATAGTAAATACACAAGAGTAGTAATAGAAGATGAGAAAGGTTTTTATAAATATCTTAAGAGTCTGCATACACTGCTGCCACATTTGATTTTTTTCCTATAAGAACAATTATAACTCCGGAACAACGTTATTCATGGCTCCATCATCATAAAATAACAATTAAGGTGTCAAATTATAAGTACAGTTATCCTCTAGTGAAATGCAACCAAGAAAATTTCATTTTCCCTCAAATTAATCAGATAATGCAATTGATGTTCGCTATAATTGGGGCATTTATTATGGGAGAGTAATGGAATATTTTCAAAAACGAACTATGTCTCTCACTAGTTCTGTATCTTATAGTGCTACTTATAAAATTTCAAAATAGTATTTTGATAAATACCACCGTAATGCTGTCACAAGTAAAGCCATGTTCACTTTGATCGGTCACTGATCGGAGCGAGGCCTAACGTCCGCGCAGAGAACCATCGCACAGCGGTTTGATCACAATCCGGTGGCGCGAATTTTTGAATAACGTGAAATCTGATGTCAGACCATAGAATTCTGCAAGTCCTATATTAGCCAGTCAATAAAGGGCAAAAACAAAACTAAGTCGGAAGAAATTAGTTACAAGCTGAAATATCCAACAGTCGTTAGTACTCATTTAGAGGTACAATTCAGCAAAAGGTACATTTGTTTATTATATCTTGATGTAAAAACTTTGACGAATATGTTACATTATTTCATAACAACAAAGCTTTTTACAGGCTTAAAGTAATATTGTATAAAGTTATATATTACAAAAATAATAATTCTGTTATCATTATTGTAACAAATAATATATTTATTTATTTATTGATTGTTTTTCAACAATAATTCCGTGACTAACCCTTCCAAAGACCAAGTATCATTTCAAGGCCAAGAAGCTCCCTTCTACTTTTTAAACGTTTTGGAATTAATCATTCAGTTATTATATCAAACTAATAATTTACTTTGTTTTAAATTTTATTTTGTTAAATGCTTATTAAATATATCAATAATGTATTGATATTTTCCTGTTGTAACTGATTGTTTTTTACTTATAACATTTAATTTTGTGTGTGATCTTTTTGTTAGCTCAATAATACAGTACTTTTTATTAAGTTAAGACAAAGAAAGTCATTTTGCGGCATGTTCAGGTCATGCTTTTTGTTGTACATTGGTCTTCTTCATTTGAATATGTTTTATTAGTTATATGTAGTCTTAAAACTTAAATCATGAATACGGTATCAATTCAATTGACTTAAATTACTATATTTTAAATAAAATTTGCTGATTTTTTTATGTTAGTTATCTTATTATTAATATGCGTTAACCTTCTTATATTTATATTGATTATGTATAACGCAAAAACTTAAACTATTGAGTCTATGTAAAATTTAAACCTGGAATTCCAGAAAATTTCTTGAAAAATCCTGAAAAAAGTTGGGAATTTTGCTTTAAAGAATATTGGTTCAACCCTGTATATATAGAATTGTTGTATTTTTATAAAAAAGTACACGTTTTTGCGGGCTGGCCACTTGTCCACCCTCATGTTGTGGCGCTTCTTCGCGGAAGTTTTACACACAAAGCTAACAGTTCATTTAAAAAATGCTAGAGCAATAACGTAACTGCTATTTTATTAAGTAAATAATTTCTAAACCCTTTACACTGATAATTATTAAACTTGTTTAGTTTACTGTAGTACTTTACAAATAATCCCACAAATATTAGGGCCCTACAAAAAAATCAGCTGTTATTATTGGAGTAGATGTTTTATTGTTGACCAGATGGGTATTAATAAACATTGAACTTTTGACATGAGTGCAACCTTGAAAATTGTCACAATCAGTCTTTTGTTTGTTGTTTGCTAAAATAATATATAATTTTTTATTTAAGTGCTTTAGTTTGTATTCTGACATTTCTTACAATGTTAGGGAATATGCAGACATGCAGTTTTTACATGGTCTTTGTAATGAAAATGCCCGTGCTGCTTCAAGGGACTACAGAGTTAGGTATCCTAGCCGAGAACGCTTCACTGATCATAGAGTATTTATGTGTTCATAGGTCCTATCAGGAGGATAAGATTCCCGGCCATTCTGAGAGGTTAGGCAGACTCCGTATTAAGAGTAATTATGATGAAATGATAGTAAATATGATAGAAGAAAATCCAACAACAAGTGTCCGACGTTTATCCAGACAGACTGCCACACCAAGTTCATCAGTTTAAAGGAGCCTTAAAAGTTACCAGTTCTTATCATGTGCAGCGTGTTTAATCTCTTCTACCTACAGATCATACTAGAAGAGTGAGCTTTCGTAGAGAAATGCTTAGAAGAAATTTAGTTGATCTTGGAGTTTTCAATAACATTTTGTGGACTGACAAAAGTTTCTTTAAAAGAACAGAAATTTACAATACTCACAACACACATTATTGGTCATATGAAACCCTTAAGTAATAAGAAATAATCACTTTCAGCACTAGTTTTGAATAAACACTTGGGCTGGTATTGTTGAAGGCAAGTTAGTTTGGCCACTTGAATTGCCAAATAGATTGAATGGAGCAAATTATTTTAACTTTCTGCAAAACAAACTTAGAGAAATCCTTGAAGATGTTACACTTGGCACACGTGAAAATAGTTGGTTTCAATGTGATGGCGCTTCAGCACATTATTCTCATGAAGTTAGGCTGTATCTAAATGCCGAATCCCAAAATCGCTGGATTGGAAGATGATGAACCATGGAAAGGCTGCTCAGAACACCTGATCTAACTCCCATAGATTTATTTTTTGTGGGAATACTACAAGGAATTGGTGTTTTTTCTGATTGCCATAAAGAAGATACTAAGACAACGAATAATAACTAGAAAGAACAACACAAGTAGGAATAATGAACAATCCTTTCGTTCTCTGAGGAGAAATTTTATTCATCGTTGTCAGTTTCATCAGGGAAGAAAGTTGGAATTTCGAACATTTATTGTAATAGGTATTTTTTGAAAAATGGTACTGTAATTCATCTGTTGTATTTCCTTATTGTTTTGTTTGCTTGTAGTAATGAATTTTACACAAAATTCATCAACTTTAATGTTACTGTATTACACTAAATTTATTTACTTAATAAAATTATAATCTCAGCACAAAATGTGTGTTTAAATAGCGGATACTTTATTACCCTAGCCTTTTTGTAATTAATTGTTAGCTTTGATATGCGTAAAACTTCAGCGAAGAAGCGCCACAACGAGTGGACAAGTGGACAGCCCGCAAAAAGTGTTTCAATACAACAATTCTCAAAAGAAGCTGATGAATCTGTTAATAACTTAGTATTTTTGAATTCTGCATTAAATAAGGAAGTTTTTAAGGTATTTGGGCATTACCTTAGGGTAAAAATACGTTTGCAGTCACCGTTTGAACATAGTAACTTTCTTTTAAGTTAAAAAAATAAAGTTTAAACATAATTAACTTATGTTTTAACATCCCGAAATGCCTTAAGACTATATAATTATGCAAATATATTTATTAAAATTATATTGTAAAAGTTTTAAGGCCCTGTGTGCATTATTTCTTGCATAAAATGATTTCTTTCTGTTGCAATAGAAAATCAAAAGCTCAGAAACTATTAATATAATACGATAAATCTATAAGTGAATTTTTTTTGGACACGATCCATAAACCAAGCCTGTGAAGTTTGGACGTTGACTTTTGGGACATCCTGTATATCATATATGTCTCATTTCTAACTAATGATTTTGGTCAAAGTTTGAGATATTAATGAAAGCAAGCAAGTGTTGAAACTGAATTTGTTAGTAAACAAGTATATTTCTGGTACTATTCCATGAGTTTATATGGTTTTTATTTTTCATTTTAAATATTTCGTTTTGAATACGTGTTGAATTATTTATTTAAATGTGTGTTATATGTGGCATATCATTGTAAATGGAACTACTAATTTTTATTCATTGATAACATAAAATTAAGTATAAATGAACATTTAATAGGCCTATTAATAATATACAATTAAACAGTTGACACTAATAATATGTCAACAATTTGAGTTAGAAGGTAGCATGCTTTTTGCACGTTCCACTTGTTGCTTTTGTTGACTTTGTTGACACCCCAGTTGACAAATCTTAGAAGGAAGATGTCGGTCTTTGGGCTAGGTCGGTCTAGTAAACAATAGGCCCGGCTGCCGACCCTTAAAGCAGGGCCACCCCCAAAGAGTGAGAGAGAACGAAAGACGTTCCCGGCCTTGTCACACACAGCCTACATTGACAGAGAACACAGGAGGGAGAACTACTTTTGAGGCGGCACTAGCAGCAGTTTGAAGCGGATACAGACAATACAGTTCATTCATAGTACCTCTAGACGCCACGAGTTTTGGAGCGCTGGGTTCAACTGCGACTTTCGAATTTGGTAAGGAAGACTCTTAAGACCAGGTTCGTAGTGATACGATAAATATTAACAGAGAATTTAAAGTTTTCCTTAGCACACTGTTGTATTTAAATTTAACACACTAATAAACTTAATATTGACTGTGGATCATGTCAGTATCGTAATCAGCTGATTTTATTCAATCATATTACTATTATTTAGTGGCCTATATAATATGGAATAACCAGCCTATTGCAGTTGTCTTCATGTAAACTTTTTAGTTCCTGTTTACATTTCATGTGTGATGAAGAATGTTTCAGGAAAATGTTAACATCTCTTTATTATTTATTGTAGAACAACAAACTTTGTCTTAAAATGTTTACGATGATCTTTTCCATATTTCGGTCCCCTATTGTACATACTATGAAACTTAAAGGCTTTGAGTTATTAACATTGTAAAACTTAGTATTTAAACTGTAAATGATAATTATTTCAAACTTTTTTTAATTATTGATCTTTGTTACACTAATAAGTGTGTAAAGTTTTAAGTAAATACCTTTACCGACTTGAAAGATACAGATTTTTTAGTAAAACATACAAACAGACGGACAGAAAACTAAGTGAGATAGGACTATGTTTTATTAGAAATTTCTTGTATATTTTTATATGAAAAATCAACTGGTGAAGTTTGATCGTGTAGTAATTACTGGACACCCTGTGTATTAGATAGTGGTTTCATTTGCTCTTAATAGCATGAATATCTTCTCTGCATTGCAACACTTTCAAAGGACTTACCAAAGGGATTGTAATAAGGTAATCCTGAATTCCTGTCCCAAAGAAAACCGAAATAATTCAGTCACTTGATCAACTGTGAAAAACTTATTTATACTTTATTTTAGTTAATTTGTAATCTATGTTATTAACTATCTATAATATAGAATAACTTAGAATAGAATATATTTTATTTTTTGAAAGAAAGAAATATACATTGAGTCTTATTTCTAGAATTGTTATAGAAGTATAACCATAGTATACATAATCATTATAATAGCTAAATAATTATTTTTAATAAACTACATATTAATTAAATACAAACAGTTTTACATTCTTCTTTTTGATTAAACAAAAAAATATATGGCTACTTTATTTAGAGGAACCAAAAATTTGGTTTCCTTGAGATAAAGCAATCTTTCAAAAAATCTAGGGCCTCATAAGGCAGAGCCTGTATTGAGGTTCCTTCAACAGTATTTTAATATTATTCTATTGAGCGCAAAAAAGTTTGTACTTTAGGTATCTCAAAGCCCACAAATACATACTGTATATTTCAATTATTAATATCAAATCATTATTTAAAACAAGTTATTATTAGTTCTGTTATTTTCTACATTTGTATATTAGTCAAAAAATCAATGCACTCGTGATTTAAAAGCCAACGTTTCAATTTCTTTGCAAATAGTTCCTTAGAAGGGGTACCCAATAAATAAACAACCAAAAGGTAAAAAACACTATATTATATTACCTGATCATTTATAATTTATTTAGTTGTTTTGAAACAAGATAATTTACTTTTTTTAATATAGGATTTAATAAATTATTATGTATTGTAATTTATGCTTTTCTTTGTGTATACACAGAATATAAAATATTTAATAAAATAAATGAACAATTATAATAAAACCAATTTAGAAATTTGTATAACTACTGTGACTTTAAATTTGTATAACTACTGTGACTTTAAATTTGTATAACTACTGTGACTTTAAATTTGTATAACTACTGTGACTTTAAATTTGTATAACTACTGTGACTTTAAATTTGTATAACTACTGTGACTTTAAATTTGTATAACTACTGTGACTTTAAATTTGTATAACTACTGTGACTTTAAATTTGTATAACTACTGTGACTTTAAATTTGTATAACTACTGTGACTTTAAATTTGTATAACTACTGTGACTTTAAATTTGTATAACTACTGTGACTTTAAATTTGTATAACTACTGTGACTTTAAATTTGTATAACTACTGTGACTTTAAATTTGTATAACTACTGTGACTTTAAATTTGTATAACTACTGTGACTTTAAATTTGTATAACTACTGTGACTTTAAATTTGTATAACTACTGTGACTTTAAATTTGTATAACTACTGTGACTTTAAATTTGTATAACTACTGTGACTTTAAATTTGTATAACTACTGTGACTTTAAATTTGTATAACTACTGTGACTTTAAATTTGTATAACTACTGTGACTTTAAATCAATTTCCATAATGATAATTATTTTTACTCCAGTGTGATAATTATTTCACAGTGTGAACTTTCGTCTACCTCCGAACTCCAAGGGAGTAAACACATCAATCATGTGAAGGGATGACAACGAAGGGTATTATGTGAGAAAATAACTGTCTACTTACCACAAGTGACGTGTAAGGCATTTTTCTTCTACAGCCCTGCATCATTAGCAACAACGTATCTTTTCTTTACAAGGGATTATGGAATGTTTTCACGAAAGTTAATTATTCATATATTACATCTTATGTTTCTTTCAAAATTTTAAGTGATAAGCATTTTAATGAAAATTTAATGTTTAACAAGACAGAGAATCTGAATTAGATAAATACTACGCGATAAATACATTAAAAATGACAATACATTTAAAAATCTCATACATTTTAATAAAATTTCAAATCTCTCAAAATTTTTGAAAAATTAGGCACCTCCTTACCTGCTGGCATTTATTATTCTATCAATTAAATCTTATCTACTTTTAAGATCCCACAATGTTTCCCATAAATATTTTCTTAGTAAAACATTTGCACTATATTTCTGAAGTACATTACTGACTATATTCTGTAATGACATTCCTCATTGAGATTAATGGGCATGTAAATGCTCGACTTTAAATTAAAGCACTTGGGCCTTTTTGTAAAACAGTCACGAACATCCGCTCTGTCGAGAAAATTGAGTGTTCATCACTTCCAAACTCTTTCCTAGCATGTGAATTCAATTATTTATATATTTCATTACTACTTTTTACGATTTAAGAAATATCTCAATATGTCATATCATCCCCACCCCCATTTCATGAAGTGGGTTCATTTGATTTGTTTTTAGTGTAATTTCCAACAATACATTAAGGTATTTGTAAAACAACAAAATCAAAGAAGTAAGGGATTATTTAGTATATTATATCACACAATAAAGTCAAAGTCAAAATAATCTTTATTCAACACTTTGTAAATAAATACAATGAATGGCGTCATAAAATACTAAACACTAAAATACTAAGCCTAAGAATATTAAAGTTATGAATATTGTATATACATGGTTATTTACAAAGTAACCAGTTCCTTCTTAAAACTTATAGAAGAAAAAATAATAATAATAACAACTTAATGGTATTTGTATATTAATAAGCCAATTCAAAAAACTCATTTACTGAGTATAGAGGCTTTAAAAGCAGATAGTCTTTTAGTTTTTTTTTTAAATTTAACAAAATTATCAATATTTTTTTATTATCCTGGAAGTTTATTAACACACTTCACCCCCATATACTCTGTTTTCTTTTCAAAAAATTTCAGTCTGTGGAAAGGGAAGCTATACTAAAATCATTTCTATTCCTTGTTGAATATTGGTGATTATCTCCTACCCGCGAGACAGAATCTGAATTTTGGAAAATATATAAAATAAATTCAAAGATATAATTGCTGTATATTGTAAATATATTTAATTCCTTAAATTTATCTTTCACCGATTCTTGCCAGTTCAAATGTAACATGATTCGTATTGCCCGTTTTTGTAAAATTAATAATCTGTCAATATTCTTTTTTGAGGATCCACCATACAAAGAAATTCCAAAAGATAAATGGGAATGAATAAAGGCAAAATAAACAAGTTTCAAAGTATCGAGTTTACAGAATTTTGATAGTCTATATAAGGCAAATAATCCGGATGAAACCTTTTTTGCTACATGATTGATGTGGATATCCCAATTTAATTTACTATTAAATGTAACCCAAGAAATTTAGTATGTTCTACCTTTTGTAGTATGACATTCTCTATTTGTAATACTGGTGAAATGGTCGAATGAGGTCTAATATTGAATTCTATATAGTTAGTCTTTAACATATTTAACAAAAGCTGATTATTCGAGAAAAAGTTTTGAATAAGAGTTACATTTTCCACAGCTGATTTCTCTACTTCTACATTAGATCTCCCGGTTACATCCTCCATCCTCCAAATAAAATGTATTTCATTGTTTCCATTCCCCAAGATTACAGGTATGTTTGGTTGTAACTAATTAAAATATATATAACATGTGAAACAGCTTTTTTTAAAACACAACTCTTCCCTTATTTCTTGATCAGTTTTAACGAATAAGTTGTCAAAAAAGTTGTCCCTATTTGAAATTGTGCAATAAGGTCTTCACTGTTTGATACGGGAAGCCCTCAGTTTGTGTTTTTCAGTTATAGGATTCAATACACGTTTTGTTATCTATAAATAAATATGAAATAGCGAGTGTAAGTCTGTCTCTGACTTTGTAATCATCATCTGTTAAATAAAATAATTGAAACGGAAGCTTTTGGGTGTTTATATTTATACTATAAATAAGTAGTAAGTGTAGTAATTGAGCTATTATAACTAAATTTATAAAATATAATTTTACTTAATACAGTTTAACTACTAATATTTATAGTCAAAAGTCACATGCCGAGGGCCGATTTTTCACAAGCGAAGCGAGTGATCGGATAGGCATGCGAAGCGTACAGAGGTGTTCTATAGTATAATAAGTTGTAAAAATATTTATGAATTATATCCTAGGTAATCCTTCTATTAGCAAAAGTATTACCTTCAATTATTGCTATATCTGACACCGAAATGCATATTAATAATATATAAAACAATTTGTTGGCCTTTAAATTTTGTATAGGTACCTATCCAGTTTGGAGAAAATGCATTTCTCCCGGAAAACTGAAAAAGATTCAAATTTTTCAGGACAAAGTTCTAAAAATTTAAGTGATTAGCCCATGGTCTGTATCGAACTAACATCTTCATGAAGAGTTTGGACTTGGTACCATTGATCGATTCATTAAAAATTACTCCTATGTTCATAGCTAACTTGGACAATGCTCCAGGAGCTGTTAATTCCATACAGGAGAGCCTACTTTACACAGGCATTTGAAAGCCAGACTTGCTCAAAGATGTGAGACTGATTTATGGCCATCTCCATTTAACACTTATTTTGTTTCTTTGGCATTCATAACAATGTTTTGTACAATATAAAATTATTGATATTCTTGTTACATGGTGGCTGAAATAGGAGCGAACCTGATAATGTTACTATTCCAGCTGTGTATAATGTATATATTGTGTGTACTAGTCTATCTATCATCTATATATAATGTATGTAAAAATTGAATAAGACATACATTTTTTAAATTAAAACCCATGCATGAATTCTTTATGAAAGATTATTTGGTGTATTCAAAAAATGATTATTTGATAAGTTCTTGCAACAAAACGTGTTAAACTTTTCTTCAAATTGAAACATAACGATTAAAGTAAACATACTTTTTCATTTTGTAAATAAATATCCAATTACTGTATTTTGTTAACAACATTTATTTAATCCTGTACTGAATAATGAAAAAGTTATTTATATCGTCTCTCAAAAACCGGGCCTTCTTTAAAATATGAAATACGAGCAATAGCAGCCCTTTAGCAGCCCAGAATTCAGTTTCTATTGTAAAGTACAAAGGTTTCCAAATTTTAAGCTACAGCGATATTCCTTTGTCGATATTCCTTTATCCTTTGTTATCCTTTAAGCCGCTGTTATACTGGAAGTAAATAAGGTAACAGAATTCATTGATACCGAAAAGCATTCAACAACTCTATTCCCCTTAAATAACATGTATTACTGTTACTACACAACAATAACACAGTTATTTGTTAGTGTGTTAGTACTGCCATGAAGCAACGTACAATGTAAACTAAACTCGATTGGTACACCTTCACTGACCCTCTCACACACCTACAGTGGTATTGACCATCCCACCCACCCAAATCCCTACAGTACTACTATACTGTTGCGCTATTAATAAATGACTCCTTCTGAGCTTAGTCGAACTCAGTTAGTAACCAGACTACACTCATGCTACTAACATATAATTAATGATATTCACAAATTGTGTCAGAGCCTCCTATATACGAACAGTGTTATTGAGCCACCCACCCACACAACTTCAGTGGTATTTATTTACTTTGTAGTACATTCAAACGGACTCATATTTGCCGTTATATCCAATGATTGTCACCAAATAAATAAAACAGCATATGATGTCTCAGAGAAACCACTGAGGATGCCACATCACAGTATGGGCGAAACGTCTGGTCATCTTGTAAATAATGTAGATATTACCTTGACGCGGTTGTCACCGGAAACTGTAGATTCTAGTTATGACACCGGCCGCTTAAGCCTAAGTTCTAAGAAAACAGCATATGTTTAATTAATTGTTCAGTTATTGTTTAATTATTCACTAATGTTTATATAAAAAAAATAAATATTATTAAATTATAAATATTGATATACGACCAAATAAAAATAAAAGAACAATACGCCAAAGAGGCAAATTAATGTTGGGAAGGCAAAACAATTGAAACAATATCATATGGCATTTATTTGGTATGCAAAGCTCGCCTTAACTCATGGGATTATTGTAAGAGACGGGTCTGCCTGGGCACGGAGATATGTGGCTTACATTCTAAGTCCACGATTATCGTTAAATACCTGGTATTAATTAATGTCATGTCAGGTATTTTGACTACATATATATGTTCCCAAATTGAAATTATTTTCATTTACGTGTTTTTTTTATTATGTGAATTTACTTGGAGTTTTTAATGAAGGCAAATTTGTTTTCTTGCTGCCTTGATAACGTAATGTCACCTAACATTCAAGAGGAGTGTGTGGGTAACAATGACTACACTCATTCACCCTCATATCCACCCATATCTTGACGATCGGTGGCTTACTAATCAATAACAATAATATACAGATATACACTAGTAACCTATATATATATATATATAAGTGCCACTGAGGTGCTCGCTGCGGCCTCGTGAGACTTGTGTATATTAATTTAGTTTTTAGATATTATCAATATACTGCATAGGAAAAAATGTATGTTCCAACCTTTATTCATATTTTTACAGTTGAGAGATGTAACCAATACTTTGTTTATATTATTATTATTTTTACAACCCACAATGTGAATAAATATACAGCTGCACGCACTGTACTATGGGCGCACGTCTGCTCAGCAGATAATAATCCTAGATTTAAATGTTTGAAGAAATTATAGATATTTTAAACGTTCTGCGTACTTAAAATGTATCAGGAGAAATATTTTGTTGAAGCAAACAAGACCTAAAACACGTTGATACACTCATGGGGACACTGAATATTGGCCTTTATAGAGGACGCCAGCCGTACCCTTTAATTACGTCTTAGTCTTCTCGTTTTTGTTTTATCAAAATATTTTATAAACCATTATTGCATTCAATAAAACTATTTGGTATGTGATGTTGAAGTATTTTTTACGAAATATATTGTTCAAAATTTAAATATATCCCACATTTAATTTAAATACAATAAAAAGAATATGGGAATAGTGAAAATCATGGAGTTGTAATGATGTTCTAATTTTTTACAGAATCATTCCTTTTAATACCTGTTAAACAATTCAGTATAAGTAATTAAAGGAAACTTTAACAATTGTGGACACAAGTTAAATATTATATGTTATAAATACTGAAAAGCCAGCTTGCACGCATAGCTTGCATTGTTTAATTGTTTATTCATGATATGTAGATAATATTTGGAAACTTCCAATGCTTTGAGTGTTTAAGAAACAAACAAAACGTTTCGACAGATATAACAAACTCCTGCCGTCTTAACAATATAAGTATAAGTGGGCGGGTGGATCAATAACACTGTACGTTTATGGGTGGACGGGTGGGACAATAACACTGTATGGGTTATTCCCATCCGCCAGTACTACTTTTCAACTTTTCTCAAAAATTTAAACTTTTCTCAAACTTAGCCTACATATAAAACATCTTTTTTTACTCTCTTGACCCATACTAAATCAGAAAAGACTTAATACTACATGCTAGATACTAAAGATTACTGTTGAAAGTCAAAAGTTAACTATAACACATAACATAATTATACAAAATATGAAATCAGTCAACAAAACACATAGTAAGTTATTAAATAGACAAAATACTCAATGAGATGCAAAAATATATGCAAAATATGGAAAAATCAACAGAGCATAGATCAGGTTATTAAACAGACCAAATATTCAATGAGACATGAAATAAATGCAAAAATATGAAAAAAATTCTACAAAACATAGAGCAGGTTATTAAATAGACAAAATATTCAACTTATCCAACCAGATTCCAATTCCACTGAAGCGGGGTAAGAGTCCTCGCACCACTACACTCACGAGATCAACTCACCACGACCGTCAAAGATGAACTCGAACTGATGAATCCTTGCTGGAAGCCGATCCGTGATAAGTGGTGGGGGGTAGCCCCCTCCAAGTGATGCCTAGGTAGACTGTGAAAGGTGGTTGGCGGGAGGGGGGAGGGGGTGTTGTAATCGTCCCTGTGTATTGGAACAATTCTGTTGTGTTTGGAAGTATGTTTTTGTTTGATTTTCCTCATGACGAGCCTCCAAGCTAGTGTTCTAGGAGACACGAAAAAAAAATGTTTTAGATGTAGGCTAAGTTAGTAAGTACACCTGAAGAGGGCAAGAGTTTGTTACACCTGTCGAAACGTTATGTTTGTTTCTTAAACACTCAAAGCATTGGAAATCTCCAAATACTATCTACATATCATGAACAATCCAATGCTAATAAATAACTTTCAAACAACAGATTATTTCATGTTACATATCTTACGAAAGACATTTTTTTACTATAAACATGCGACAAATCCATTTACTAAATCCCATATTTCCTTACATGAATTCACCCGTTTACCCTTTAAAAAAATGTAGATAGGATATGTTTTATTCCCTTCAGTAATTATCTCACCCTTTTTCACTATCGACTATAAGCGCAGACCCCAAAAGTGTTTCGATATATATGTTTGTAATAAACTTTACTACCGCCGACGCTTTTGTATTTTGTATACTGTAGTACTAAAATACACTTAATTCACATTAGAACTATTATTTTGTTGGATGTATATTTTGTCAAATTTTATCCTTTCAACACCTAAACATACCACGAAGTGACCAAGGTTCAAGATGAAGAGGAATAGAGAAACATTTCAGAACACAAAATAATTCTGTCTACTGGAGAATCCCCTATCCTTTTTGTACTTCTCCTACGGCTTCCAGATGTAACTGTCGTTGTAAACCAGTAATATATATTAATTAAGGCTTCGTCCAACTGTTAGACATGTGTACAGAATGATTGTTATAATAATGTAGTTCGTGTGAGGGTGGAAAAGAGGTACCCCTCCCAAATAAAAAATATGCTCAAAAACCCAAAATTGGATAATGTTAAACTAATACACCCAAATGGGGTACCGTATTACAGATATTCGTCTCTTAGGCCTAATTTACTAATATACCATCAGATTTTAGAAAAGACTTTGTTTATGAGCTCCACTGTCCAAAAAAACAAAATGCATGGTTATACTATACAGATAAAGAATCCTGGCGAAGCCGTAGACCGATCTTCCTAACGAGGCGACATGCCAAGATCCACAAAGGGGTCTGTAGCAGAGCGTTTTGGCGAGGCCGCAGGCCGAGTTCCAACAAAGGGGCTAAAGGCAAACGCGGAAGACCTCCGAAAAGAAATTTATTAATAGTATTTTAATACATTTTATTCATTAAATTAATTTATTAGTAGAGCTTCAACAAACAGTTCTCAGGGAGATATGGATGCTTCCTTCTCAGTTTGTAAAATTAAAGTAAGCGAAGCTCAGTCTCCCTGTACTACTGAGTAATAGGATAACATTGATTTGATTAGTGAAACTTTGACATTACATATACTGTACCTCTTTAAACTAAAGGGTAATGTTAGAGGAGACCTTAACAAGAAACTGAAAATCGTAGGGCCTAATTGTATTATGTAACAGGAAATTCTGAATAATCATTGTTGAATAAATAGTTTCTTAATCAGAACAGTACGTGTAAGTAGACATTTACGAGAAATGATATTGTGTTAAATTGAGTGGTTCCACATGTCTTGGAAGTAATTAATATGAATTAGTTAAAGACGACCTTTGTACTGTATCTTGAAGCTATAACGGAACAATACACAATAATGACTATGAGGTTTTTGTAATATCTTAAAATTACGATTTTTTCAACTTACCCAACGTTACTAATTATATTGTTTGATTTTTAATATTAATCGCCAAGAGGCTACTTTTAGGTTGCAATCCATTTTTGACCTCACTTAGCATACCATACAAATTAACTTGTAACTAATTTAACTATTGATGTGGTCCTTCGAGGCTGATAATAATAATGCGATTACTTTCTGTGACTACTGACTGTCTCTTTTACTTGTGCACAATAACTTAATTACACACATGATATAACTACAAATATAATACACTGACTCCGTCACTCAACACTCACTAAATCTGGTCATTCCATTTCTGCTACTCCTCGTGAACTGTCACTATTTAGCATTCACTTTACTGACGAAGAAAAACTTCTACTTCATGACGACTGTACAGTATACTTTCACCCATTAGTCGGCCGAAGGGATTTTTTAGAAGGTGCCGCTGCAATCCAGAAGATTCCAGAGGTGTGATCTAGAAAGGTCTCCGATAAAATGCTAGAAGATTCTTGTACTACGCAGAAGTCGTGGTATAAGGCTCTCACTTCATTTGGCGTCCCGTTTGAAGACGGGAATACTCACCACAACCCACCGCAGAGAGAGAGAGAGAGAGAGAGAGAGAGACCCAAATTAGCATGGTCCCGCATCACTGTATTTACAACAACAAAAATATAACAAAATATATAAAAAATGGAATCGTATTATTGAAATTCAGTACCAACCGGTGGTTGGTTATCATAAAATACTCTAGAGTTGCATTTTTTTGAACACTTTCCTACCCCACCTAACAATATTTGCAACAGCAAACAATGTATGCCTAATCCATTTTTGACCATTATAAAACACTCGGCCATTAAATGATCTTTTCCCTTACCATATTTACTTACGTATTTTTGAAACACTTATTTAATCAACGCTTTATTTAATCTCTCATTTGTTTGTTCAGCCTCCCATTCACAGAGGATACGTTCAAACGCCATTGTACATACCCTTAATAATCCCATTGGATGTGCATCACCAGTGTACTCCCGTAATCCCTTCAATGCAGTGGAACAGTAGTTGTTCATCTCCAATACAATCTTGTAATTCCTACTCGTTGGGGATTATTCTTATAATCGTAACGTTGCAATAATATGTTAAACGCTCTGAAGAAAACCACACTGGCCATTCGATTTATTTTAAATCAAATATTGAGGTGTCTTACAATAAGATACAATAAGTCGTTTAATGCATATTGGCCTCCGTAGGCTATATTTATATTATATTTAATTTATTAATAATAAATTATTAAATAACAATACTAGTAATACAATTGGAAGTTTTCTATGTAGATTTTTGGTACATCTTTCTTCACTGTCGCTCTGGGTCTTCCCATCTTTTGCCTTGGTGTTGTTCCGCTGGCCATATTTCTTTCGTTCATTCTAGTCACAAGTCCAAACCATATCAACCTTTCAACCCCTATCTTATTAATGTTATAAGTGATTCCCATAATATATATATATATATATATATATATATATATATATATATATATATATATATATTCATTTCTCACCCAATCTTGTAATGTAAACCTGCAACAACCCATCCACTATCACATCTCCATTTCTTCCATTTTTATAATATGTTCTCTCATATTTACACTGCCGTTAAATAAGAAGCAATAAACTCAATAAAAGTTTTGTAAATTCACCTTTTTATATCAGGTCTTATCTGCTGACCCCAAAATATGCAGTTTTAATTGTTTTTATATTGTTACCACCTGCTTACTTATGTTTTTTTTTCGTAGAAGTTGCTGTGAATTTCACTCCAATATATTACTCTTAATTGATCAGATTTATTATTAGCCATGTATATTTTTGTTGCCCGTTATTAAAATCACTGAAATTTAAGAGTTCACTCTTCCTAAAATACGTTATGCAAAATTATTCCATGTTTATAAATTAATTGCATTTTCATTTGTATATAATGTATGAATGCATTCATACATTATATACAATGACGTACAATAGCTATTACTATTACGTACTCTCTTCTACACAATCTTAAACTTTTAAGAGTTATTTTAGTCAAGGGTAAACACTATTTTATAAGTTTATTTCCGACACATGCTACGGTACCTTATGACACTTCTAATAGATTTGTACATATAAAAACTCAACTTTTGAAAACTACCTGATTTTATTTTTTGGTGATTACAAAACTGGTCCAACACGTGTTTATAAACTGTTAACTACGAATACTAGGAGTTTTCTATAGATATTGAAGTTTAATTATACATATTGACGTTTAAATGTACATATTAAAGTTTAACTGTACATATTGAAATTTAACTATATATATTGAAATTTAACTGTACATATTGAAATTCAACTATATATATTGAAATTTAACTGTACATATTGAAGTTTAACTATACATATTTAAATTTAACTGTACATATTGAAATTTAACTATATTATTGAAATTTAACTGTACATATTGAAATTTAACTGTACATATGGAAGTTTAACTGTACATATTGAAGTTTAAATGTAGATATTGAAATGTAACTGTAAATATTGAAATTTAACTGTACATATTGAAGTTTAAATGTACATATTGAAGTTTAACTATACATATTGAAATTTAACTGTACATATTGAAATTTAACTGTACATATTGAAATTTAACTATATATATTGAAATTTAACTGTACATATTGAAATTTAACTATATATATTGAAATTTAACTGTACATATTGAAGTTTAACTATACATATTTAAATTTAAATGTAAATATTGAAATTTAACTGTACATATTGAAGTTTAACTATACATATTGAAATTTAACTATATATATTGAAATTTAACTGTACATATTGAAATTTAACTATATATATATTGAAATTTAACTGTACATATTGAAGTTTAACTATACATATTTAAATTTAACTGTACATATTGAAATTTAACTATATATATTGAAATTTAACTGTACATATTGAAATTTAACTGTACATATGGAAGTTTAACTGTACATATTGAAGTTTAAATGTAGATATTGAAATGTAACTGTAAATATTGAAATTTAACTGTACATATTGAAGTTTAAATATACATATTGAAGTTTAACTATACATATTGAAATTTAACTGTACATATTGAAATTTAACTATATATATTGAAATTTAACTGTACATATTGAAATTTAACTATATATATTGAAATTTAACTGTACATATTGAAGTTTAACTATACATATTTAAATTTAAATGTAAATATTGAAATTTAACTGTACATATGGAAGTTTAACTGTACATATTGAAGTTTAAATGTAGATATTGAAATGTAACTGTAAATATTGAAATTTAACTGTACACATTGAAGTTTAAATGTACATATTGAAGTTTAACTATACATATTGAAATGTAACTGTACATATGGAAGTTTAACTGTAGATATTGAAGTTTAAATGTACATATTGAAGTTTAACTATACATATTGAAATGTTGTAAGCTGTTCAAGCTGTATTACGTATAAATAGTTATTACAAAATTTATATATAGTCAACTAACCATTTTGGATTTAAAATTTGCTAAGATTAGTATTATGGTTAGTGTTAATGATACAACTTCAACAAGAAATATTCATTATTCATCATTGAGATCTTAGAGATATGTGCAAATATGAAGATCGAATGAGTGTAGTAATTGTTACTAACTAAGGTAAGCCGTTCTTTAGATAGAGCCATTTATTAATAGACCAATATCCAGGGCAACTAAGGGACCTACAGCTCTACGTGGAATCCGAACCAAGTAGTATTGGTCTGATTTTCACGTTTCTGACAAGACTAATACTCAGTTCTCTTCCCCACACAACAACCGGACGCTGACTACCACCCAACACGGACACATCAGACCTATCAAGTAGTGGCCACGATGTTGGTATTAGACATATATAAAATGAATAAAGTTAATTTTTTAACGCTAACCATCTTTGTATATATGAGATTTAGTATATTTTAAATAGTCAAAATAGATGCGAAGCCTACAAAATACACGGTAAATTGCTCAGTCTAGCGGTTAATCGCCAGTGTCTGGGCGAGCTGGGTAAACGCCAGTTTACATTTATTATGTCATGACAGTTTTCCTTCGGGGAGACATTTATTATTGCTAACGTCCAACAAATCCTTAACACTATCCGGGCAGGAATTCTCTTTAACACTCTTTAACCCCACAGATGTTTTTAACCTTGTTATCGACTATTTACAATGTTTAAATAAATGAACACAGTCGTATGAATAATACGAACTAACTAAACATTTATTATTATTACTAAGAGTTTATTTATTTTAATTAAATATTTCCATTTCGAGATATATAATTTTTAGGTTTTAAGCAATACACATATGAACAATAATTATATATGAAGATAAAATTTACTTTCATAAACTCACCATATTTTCATAGTGTACAGTATAAGTTTATCATTTCATTTTTGAAATAGTAATTAGTCTTATGACTTGTATCACTAGTGTTTTTACAACTGTGAATGGTGATTGGAATAATTTAAAAATAAATTCTACAAGTACGTTAAGAGTATTTATTTGAGATAGTTAAAGATACATTAGATTTATTATAATTGAGGTAAATATTTCAAGTATTTAGTTTAATATAAAGAAGGGCAAATAGAAATACAGTATATTGAGACAAGTTTTTTCCCCAATAGTTCTACAAGAGAGGTGTGGATAGTATTATATTTTTTAAAGTTAGAAACAAATGGGAGGAATCTTCAAACATTCTTAGCTGTATATATTTAAAATTAAACTAAGACACATGCTTTATTGTTGATATTTGATAAGCATTTTACCATCTAAATAGTAAAATAAATTATATTATATTTGTATACTTTAGAATATTATTTTGACTTACGAATATTAAAAGGACTATCGTATATTTCCCTCAATTCTTGATTCATCCGATGAGAAAAGTTTTTGGTCTGGCGAAGATATGTCCTAAAATGTATACATTTTTCAAAATTAAAACAAATAATTTTAAGTGATTTTGTATCTTATTATTCCATCCACTGTTTTTAAAATATTGGAAGGCTTTGTGATTTGCCAACACTGGAATGCAATAATTACAAGAACTTTTTCTTATATGAAAGCAAAAATTCCATTAAGCACAGAAATATACTACTATAAAAGTGCATATTTTTAAAAAACAGTTAT
Source organism: Stictocephala bisonia (assembly GCA_035578905.1). Classification (NCBI taxonomy): domain Eukaryota; kingdom Metazoa; phylum Arthropoda; class Insecta; order Hemiptera; family Membracidae; genus Stictocephala; species Stictocephala bisonia. Next base: position 922,657 of record JAQJVL010000275.1, on the reverse strand, counting down.
ATTTCGATGTTATGTGTGACATTTTAACGTGGAAGCTTGTAAATAATACCAAAATTAAGCGTTTTTTCTTTGAACCACAGTAAAAAATATTTACAAATAAAATATTTTCATCTAATGGTGAGACGCAAAATTACTTGAGCTAAAAAATTGTAAATACTTTGTATAAATTGAATAAATATTATATTTCTACGACAGGCTTAAACTCTAGTACCTGTATTGCATTTTGAAAGAGAGAGTAGTAAGATAGAACTATTTTTTCAACTAAGTTTTAACATCAGTTGGAGCTGATATACTTTGAACTTCAAAGTTACATTGCGTGTTTAATAGAGCTAAGTAACAATGTAACAAGTTTGGTCGGGTAGATAACTACATACTCATGTAAGGCTGTTATATAATCCATACACAGTAATGGGAAAGTTCCTCAAACTATACGAAACAAAGTAAGATATAGATTTGCAAGGTAACAAGACAAGCCCAAAAAGTGCTGGCCATATTATTGACTGTGTTAGTAATAGCATGAAACATTAGGCACACAATATCTATATCTATAAAAGCCAAATACCACTCACTGACTGACTCACTCACTGATCAGCCCATACGGTAATACCTAGGAAGCTGAAATTTTTACACAACATTCCTTGCATACTGAATGCGTGCAATAAGAAAGGATTTTGGGAAATTCCAACTCTAAGGGGGGTTTTGGGAGTGCCAAAAATCCCCAAAAGCGTAGTGCAGTCGATCCAGTTTTTTGGCTCTACTGGCTTAGCCGTTCATCGAATTTAAAATTTGACAGAAAATTGGTAGTCTGGAAGTAGATTATCTACAACTTTGGCCTCTTTCCTTTTTTTCACATCTCTCCCCGTTTGGCTTAAAAAAGCACAAACTTCCAAAATTTTATCAAAAAGTGGAGAAATCACGCTGTTTTTGGCAAATATTTCTCTAATAATTAGTTGGTGTTACTTTTTAACACATAGTATTATGGTAAAGAATATAGTTTTCAACAACTTTCAACAGCTTTAGCGCCAGAACAGCCCAAAAACAATATTTAAAAATAAACATGAAAAGCAATATATCGGCCATAAGTGCTGTATTTGACTAATTTAATTAATTTTTATAGCCGGTTTTTTTCTTATAGTGTTTTAGTTTTAGGAATAAGATAACGTACCAGGATAAAATAATATATTATTTCTTTACTAATTCTGACCAACTATAATAACTTTATGTCTACAATGACAGGACCTAGGATATTGAACCGTTGCACGTATATCTATCTATCTATATTAAATTTTTATATAACGACTTTTGTAGTCACTTGAGTAGCTACTGATCTAAATTTAACGAAGGCTGTTTAGTTAGCTGTTTTTTACTTATATAAAACTAACAGTTAAAGAGGGTGTGAAGCATAAAATTGATGTCAGACTCGGTCATGAATTTCTGGGTTTAGTCTAAAGGTCAATACTGATAACTGTACCGGGTCTTGGACCGGTACAGTTTCGTTTTTTTCGTCGTTGTCTGCCAGGCTGCCTGAGATTCGCTTTTGCCTTGCGTTTCGCGTAGTTGGTGGCCGTTGGTTTCGATCCGTTTCGTTCCTGGTTCCAGCCTCGGTCAGGTGGTCCTGTCTGTTCAGTCTCTGCTGCCGATCAACTTGACGATGAGTGGCTAGACAAACTAAAACTCCAGGGTCCTCGAGTAGGACGTTTCTACCCTCGGCCTGCCGTCCGGGGATTGTCTAGCTTCTGCACTGCCAGCCTGACCTGAGGACAGAAGACTCATACCCAAAGATGTAGCTGGGGCAGAAGGGTCACCAATGGCCTCTATACATGGTCCTCAGGCCAGGCTGGCAGTGCAGAAGGTAGACAATCCCCGGACGGCAGGCCGAGGGTAGAAACGTCCTACTCGAGGACCCTGGAGTTTTAGTTTGTCTAGCCACTCATCGTCAAGTTGATCGGCAGCAGAGACTGAACAGACAGGACCACCTGACCGAGGCTGGAACCAGGAACGAAACGGATCGAAACCAACGGCCACCAACTACGCGAAACGCAAGGCAAAAGCGAATCTCAGGCAGCCTGGCAGACAACGACGAAAAAAACGAAACTGTACCGGTCCAAGACCCGGTACAACCTCCCTCTGCAAACCTCAACACACCCAGGCAGGGGAGTAAACTCGGTACCTCAGGGAACCTAACAGAAGACGAAGAAGACCTCCGAAGAGTGGTGCTCCTAGGACGTCCAAGAGAAACTAAGAGGGGAAACCCCTCGAACAGGGAGCAAACTACCCTGACTGTCGGGCCCGACAAGAAAAAAGAGAGAGAGAAGACTCTCTCAGAACAGCCACCTAGGGCGCAGAGGTGATCAATCTCTTTGCCCCAAGAAACCCCCAGGAACACCAACTCCTGGACCAACCGTTCCCCGGAAAGCCTTAAGCTGGGACACATGGGCTTTCCTGAACACCCTGCCTGACTGGGGATCAACCAGCAGAGCAGTCACCGGTGACAAAAACCTGTCGATGCGGTGGGGACCAGACCACCGATAGCACAACTTTGCAGCTCTTCGTTCCGCGGCCGAACTGACCGGGTGAGCCTGACAAAGAACCAGATCTCCAACCTGAAAAGGGTTAGGAGTACGACCCTTATCATACCTCCTCCTCACTCTCTCTCTAGCACGTAGCAGGTTGCGCCGAGCAGCCCGCCACGTGGACACTACGTCAGTGGCACCTGGCGTAGGTAGAAGATCCTCTAGCCTCCACAAGTTGGACAAAGGGTTGTTAGGAGGGTAGCCATGTAGAATCTCGAAGGGAGTGGCATTGTGACTCTCATGCTTGGAAGAATTAAAAGCAAGCTGGAGCCAAGAGAGACTCTCATCCCAGGTGTTCTGCTTCTCAGCATGGAAGGTAATAAGGGCAGACCGAAGATTGCGGTTGAACCGCTCTGCATGAGAAGGCTGTGGGTAATAAGGAGAGGTAGTCACATGCCTGATACCATTGCCAAAACAGAACCTACGAAACTCATGGGAGGTAAACTGGCTACCGTTGTCGGACACAATAGTGGAAGGCACACCAAAGTGCTGGAAGAGTTGGGACTGGAGAGCACGGATGGTGAGCTTAGCCGTAGCACTCCGAAGTGGGAAAAGCCAAACGAACTTCGAGAAAGCATCCACACAAACAAGTAGGTAGGAGCTACCTGACTTGCTACGGGGAAAAGGACCCACGTAGTCGATGAACACCTTCTCATAAGGACGCTCGGCCACCTCAGAAGATAACAACCCTAACCTTGCATTCTGACTAGGCTTGCTGAGAGAGCACAGGTGACAAGCCCGCACTCTGCCAGCAACATCCCGGTCCATGCCCTTCCAGATGAAGTACCTACGAATCTTAGCGATGGTCTTATGAATGCCAAGATGACCGCCCACAAGAGAAGAGTGATAATACTGAAAGACCATCGGTACTAGATGACTAGGCAGCACTACACGGGGTTCACCCCTCTGTCGAGGACGGCAACAGAGTACCCCTTTGGACAGAAAATAGGGAGGGTGGGCACCTCCCTCTTGAAGCTCACCTAAGATGACTGACAGCTCAGGATCTTTCTGCTGATGGGACAGTAGGTCGTCAAAAGCCAGAGGAAAATCCAGAAGAACAGCACCACACTGAGCAACAGCCTCAGTCGGTGGATCACTGGGTTCATGGTACATGCGGGAAAGAGCATCCGCGATGACATTCTGGGTACCCCTAAGATGTTGAACTCGGAACTTAAAGGCAGAAATTTGGACCACCCAGCGACCAATTTTCCCAAGCTGTCTGGGATGGGCAAGAAGCCAAGACAGTGCCTGATTGTCCGTCTCCAGCAAGAACTCAGCGTGTTCCAAGAAACGCCGAAACTTGTCCGTACCGAAGACAACAGCCAGACACTCTAACTCATAGATGGAAGAAGCTTTCTGTTCCTGGTGAGACAACGTCCTCGAAGCAAAAGCGATGGGCTGCCTGACCCCATCAAACTCCTGAGAAAGAACAGCAGCAAGGGCGGAGGAGGAGGCATCAGTCTGAAGAATAAATTCTCTGCTGAAATCAGGCATACGCAGGACAGGAGGTTGCATGATAGCCTCCTTGAGAGCATCAAAGGCAGTCTGCTGAGCTTGGCCCCACACAAAAGGGACACCTTTCTTTCGCAGCTCGTTCAACGGGGCAGCAAGCTCGGCCACGTTAGGGATGAAGCGACGGTAAAAATTCACCATCCCCACAAAACGGGCAATCCCCTTGGCATCTCTGGGAGGAGGAAAATCCCGAATGCCCTGGGTCCTCGCAGGATCTATGCAGACGCCTCGAGAAGAGATAAGATGACCCAGAAAAGAAATCTCAGGACGAGCAAAAGTGACTTTCTCTGGATTGACGGTAAGGCCAGCTGATTTGAGGCGACTAAGAACTTCCTCCAGATGTTGCAGGTGTTCCCCGAAAGTCTCACTGTAGACAAGAAGATCGTCCAGGTAATTGAAAACAAACTTGAACTTCACATCATGGAAGATGGAATCAAGCAGACGAGTAAGAGTCTGGGCACCCACAGCAAGACCCATAGGAACCCTAGTGAACTGATAGAGATTCCAGGGAACACAGAAGCTAGTCATGGGCCGTGATTCCTTCTTCAATGGAATCTGATGGTAGGCCTGGTTCAAATCGAACACACTGAAAAACTTAGCCTTACCGAACCAATCAAACGCAGAATGCAAATCAGGCAGAGGTACCGAGTCAATAGCGACCTTAGCGTTGAGCCTCCGATAATCCATCACAAGCCTAGACTTACCATTAGGCTTGGGCACAAGAAAAGCTGGACTGGCATAAGCAGAACGAGACGGTTCAATCACACCCTTGCTCAGAAGATCCTCAATCATAGCCCTCATAACCTCCATCTTTGGGGGAGCAAGTTTGTACGGATGACTTCTAACTGGCTGAGAATCGGTGAGGTGGATCTCATACTCCAGAAGAGAAGTGACCCCAAGCTCAGCCGTAAGCACATCAGGAAACCGCAAACACAGCCTCCTAATGGCCTCCGCCTGCTCAGGGGGGAGATGACCAACCGGATCCACCTTGGGTTGTTCGGGCTCACAACCCACCTCTCTGACTGCAGGAGGGCAGTCAGAATCACCTACTAGAGGCACCAAAACTCGCCGATTAAACTTGAAAAATATCTGGCGCTTCTGGAGGTCAAGCACCATACCACTCTTAGAAATAAAGTCTGCCCCTAGGATACAAGAAACCGCCAGGTCCTTGGCAACAAGAAAACCCCACCTCCAGGAAAATCCTTCAATTTTAAAATGGAAAAACGCCTTAAGAATTATAGGTAGAGGAGTTTGGGATGCCGTCCAGCAAGTAATAGAAGAAGGCTCGGTGTGCCTGACAAGTCCTAAGGCGTCAAGGGACTCAAAAAGAGAAAGGCTGATGATACTGCATGCCGAACCAGAATCAAGAAGGGCTCGACACACCGTACCACCAAAAGATACAAAAACGCCAGGACACACCGAGGTGACCGCACTAAGTCCCAGGGAAGCCATGCCAACAAGGCCCGAAAAATCCCCGACACTCCTGCTATGGGCACGTGTCAAAGGCAAATGGCCACGGTCACTCGCAACAACGCGGGGAGCTACTGTGGAGGCAACCCCCCGCGCTGAGCGTTTCCCGCCCCACGACCTCGAGCACGTGGACAGTCACGTCGAATGTGACCAGGTTGGCCACAAGCAAAGCACACAACCGGAGGCCGAGAACCACGACCCCCCACTGGCTGACTCACACCTACAGACATAGCCGGTCGACGGGTGGGGAGAGCACGATGACTCTCAGAATCCCTCCCTTGCTGGTCTGAGAACTGCACGCTGCGCGAAACAAAGCACAGCTGATGCAGCTCCCGAAAAGTCGAAGGAACACCAGCAAAAACCAATCTGCACCGTTCCTCAGGAGAAATGCCATCCAGGATGACACGAACGGTGTCAGCTTCAGAAAGGGTGAGGCGCAACGCTTGACGAGCTTCCTTGACTGAAGAGACATAGGCTGCCAGAGACTCGCCCCTACCCTGCGACCGATAAAATCTGTCCATGACCATCCTCTCCCGGAGTCGAATGGGAAGAAACGATGAAAGTAACTCTCGATGGAACGAGTCCACCGAGGCATCACTGGCCAAAACAGAACTCAGCAACTCCCCAACGGGACCTCTGCAATAAGGGAAAACCAGACGAAGCAAGTCCCCAGCCTGCATGCCGGGCATCTCACTAAGTCTGAGAAAGGCCACCAGAAACTTAAGAAGCTCCTCAGGATCCATCCCATCGATCACAGGGAGATTCTGGATCATGGGCGTGAGAGGGTTAGGCAGCTTGTGGTAGCTCAGCTGCAGAAGAGCAGGTGAACCCAAAGAAGTAGTAGGAACGGCAGCTGGAGCCGAACCACAAGCAACCTCAACAGAAACGCCTGCAGGCTCAGAAGGAACCTCAGGCACAGTGAGAGCCGGTGTCTCAGCCTGCGGCCTCGACACATTAGGCGAAAGCGTGAAAGTAGGCCGCTGACCCAGACCCGTAGGAGTCGTGGAACCGGAGAGTGCCTGAAAAATCTCATCCAGCCTAGACACACTCTCCAAGATCCACGCCCTATCCGATGGTTCCAACCCCGGTGCCCGGTTGACCAGCCTTAAACGGGCAAGCAGATGCCCCAAACGTGCAAGGCGGCAGGACCGGTCACGACCCACTGGAGGTTCAAACTGCAAATCTTCCAAAACCCCTTCCCAATCTTCCACCTTACGCTTACAAACAGACAACTCCTCACCAACCTCCAGTAGAGTAGACCAATCCACCGCCGTACCCGCGGACAACTGCTCCCGCAGCAACCTCCGGAGATTCAAAACATCCCCCTCCGGAGTCACACCACGCGACCTCAACTCAAATATCAACTCCTCCTTCACCAGGAGGGCAACATTCTGCAGATAGGCCATCTCGCAAAACAAAATTCTCAACAGTACACAAAAAAAAAACGACAACTCCAGGGTCCAAGACGAACTAAACCCTCAGCCTACCGAGCCACTGCCGACCACTCCAATCCACCCATGAAACCCATTCAACAAAGTAACCAAGCGGATTGCCTGTTTTTTTTTTGTTTTTTTTTTGTAAGTTAAATTATTTATTAGGATTTTCTAATTGTTTTGCTTTTTAAATAATTTTTATTTATTATTATTTTTTTTTTTTTTATATACAATACCAAGACACCTTGACGGTAGGTCGGCCAATCATGACCTACTAACAGGGAAACACCCACCGTCAACAACCAAGAGAGATTTTTTTTTTTTTTTTTCTTAGGCAACCACGCTCTGCTACCAATTGAGACCCATCCCCCCCCACCAAAGCTGGAAAGCGTGCCAACCGGGGGATGGCTCAAAACAAGTCGAGCGATGGGATCACGGGTGGCAGTTGGAGGGTCAAAATAATACTCGGCAGCTGAGCAAAACTAATTTTATTATCAAGCAAGCAAAAATTAAAAAAAAACAAAAACGGCAGAAGGCCACAACAAAAAAACAGAAAGCCACAATAAAAATAGGCAGAAGGCCACAATATAAATTCTCACTAAATAAATAATAACAAACACTAAAATTACCAAGATACTACACAATAATAACAAACGCTATAAATACCACAAACTCTACAAATACCAAAATTTAACAATTAATCAACTACAGGGTGTATGGCCTATCTGCAGTTTAGCCTGAGACACCCCAAAACGTAAGAAAAATATTAAGCCCCAAATAAAAGTGAAAATTTAGAAAACTTTTGGATCACAACACTTAACCCGGCAATTTAGCCCACACATCCCTTGATTCCACCGGGTCAGGGAGTAAGCCGGAATCCCTGGGCAGCTCCGAATTAAAAATTAAGCAAAGCACAATAATCCCCTTTTGGTGAAAGTTTAAAAAAATTAAATAATTTAAAAGAAAATATAACACGGTACCGTTCGAGTAAAAATTCACTTCAAAACCCCCCCCTAATACACTTAACAAAAAAAAAAAATAAATAACAATAACTAGGCCTAAACATATAAATAAAGAATACTATAGTTTAACAGTAGGGCCTAACAAAATATAAAAATTTGAATAACTATAACAATAAAATAAACTAAAGATTAACAACAATAAATATTAACACAAATTTTTTTTTATATTTTAAAAACCCTTCTTTTTTTCTTAAATTTGCAATATCTATAACAATGTCCCCCATGGCTGTGTTTCCTAAAATCACTGTTCGAGTTTTAGGCCTAGGCCACATACAGTTCCACAAACTTTTTTTTCTTCTTTTTTTTCTAATTTCACTGTTAGAGACCCCCAGCTCAGCCGCCGGGAAAACTAAATGGAAAGCACTGACCTGAGGACAGAAGACTCATACCCAAAGATGTAGCTGGGGCAGAAGGGTCACCAATGGCCTCTATACATGGTCCTCAGGCTATCCACGGACCTCTGGGTTATGGGCCCAGCACGCTTCCATTTCCTGAACACCCTGCCTGACTGGGGATCAACCAGCAGAGCAGTCACCGGTGACAAAAACCTGTCGATGCGGTGGGGACCAGACCACCGATAGCACAACTTTGCAGCTCTTCGTTCCGCGGCCGAACTGACCGGGTGAGCCTGACAAAGAACCAGATCTCCAACCTGAAAAGGGTTAGGAGTACGACCCTTATCATAACACACCTCCCTCCCTCAGAGAACAGACATTCTTGCACACCGTGTGGTTTGTTCAGTCCAGTTGCTGTTCTGTTACAGACCGCTTCCGCGCTTTCCTATACTACTACTCCTGTTGGATTCAGTTTAAAATATTATTTTAAATTTCTTATTAATTCTTACCTTTCCTTTATTTAATTGACAAGTTAGACTAATCATTTTCTACAGTAGTTTTCTACTTATCATTAGTTAGGTGTTTCCTATTACAGCTGTTGCTCCTAGCCATTTTTATAGAAGATAATTTTGTTTATTGACTTATAAGAAATGAATAAATTTCTTACTTAGTGTTTAACTCTCTACTTTTAAGTTTTTCTACTTTAGTTAGTACTCTTTTTATCAAGTTAGTCATTCTATATTGTTTCTAAAGGTTAATTAAATTTTGTTTAGTTTTTTATATAAAGTTGTCGCTCTTTCGGTTTTTAAGACGATAGCTACTATATTTTAATTTTTGCTTTCTTAACTACTTTTCTGTTTTTATTAGGTAGGTGTTTCCTACTATAGCTGTTGCTCCTAGCCTTTTCTTAGAAGATAAATATTTTTATTTTTACTTTTCACTTTCTTACTTAGTGTTTAACTCTCTACTTTAAAGACTTTCTAATTTAGTTAATACTATTTTGATCAATTTGGCATTCTATAATTTTTTCTAAAGGTTAATTTTAATTTTTAAGTCGTTTATATAAAGCTGTCACTCTTTTAGTTTTTAAGATGATAACTACTATATTTTAATTTGTCCTTTTTTAACTACATTTTTGTTTTTGATTCTCAGTTTCTAAGCTTCTTTTTTTACATTTGACTTTGCTACGTGAAAATAGATTCTGATCAACAAACACAATTGCGATGATGGAACATATTAATGTTGATGGGGTTATGGTACCTCATCGTATTGTACCTGTGGGTGCTGATGGGTCGTGCTTTTTTTACTCCCTGTCTTACCTCATGTACGGTAATGTCTCCCATGCGCCTCAACTGCGAGCAGGCGTTGTAGAGTACGTTTGTAGCAACTGGCACCGGTTTCATGAGCATACAATGATGCCGTGTGGTAACATTTATTTATAGAAGTTTAGCTGAATACCGTGCTGACATGTCTCTTTACACCACATATGCAATGCAATGTGAAATTCAAGCCGCTAGCGAAATATACCCTTACCATCTGGTGATCTATCATGATGGTTTGGTGATTGTACAGCCTGATGAGTATGAACAGGAAAAGCCAATATTGCGATTTAAGCGTTCTGGACCCATGATGAATGGTCACTTTGAATCTCTTTGTCCTCAGTACACACCTGCAGTTGCAACAATTGTCGTTGATAAGCCTATTAATTGTACTTTGCGTAGGAGTGAATACGCAGAAAATATTGATGATGAACAAACTGCTCAAGATGGCACAGACGATGATTTGCCACTTAACTATTTGTTAAAATCTGTTAAACGTGATATTAAAGTAACGTCCAGTACTGACCTAATCACTTCCTCTTCCTCCGAAATAATCTCAACTATTGATGTAGGTATTGGTAAGAAAAGAAGAAAAAATCGACGTTCTAGAGTTACTGATAGAATCAAAAGGCAAAAACATATAGAGTCCGTAAAAAAACACAACAAAAAATGTCCCGAAATCAAGAGAGAAGCAGTGAAAAAATACCATAAAAGGAATCCGGAAGTAAATAGAGAGGCTGTGAAAAAGTACACTAAAAGTAACCCTGAAGTTCATAGAGAGGCTGTGATAAAATACAACAAAAATAATCCGGAATTACATAGAGAGGCTGTAAAAACCTATAATAAAAACAATCCTGATGTTAACAGGTGTTCGGGAGCTAAATACTCAATTAGACATGTGGAAGTTAATCAGGAAGCTGTTCGAAGGTACAATGAAAAGAGGCAGTTGATCCCATGGAAAACAAAATCTTTATCTGGATTTAAATATGAACGCCTCACAGATTACAGTAATGACAAGGTTCTCTCTCTTGGTGGCTACATTGAATTTAAGTGGTGCCATGCAAAAAAGTGGAAGGAAGAAAGTCCTGGCTTATGCTGCAGCAATAACAAGGTTTATATTCCTTCTATTCAACAGCTTCCCGAACCACTCCATAGTCTTCTTACTAACAACCACCATGTCTCAACATTTTTTATCAAATATCAGAAAGTATAACGGCTGTTTCCAAATGACTTCATTCGGAGCTAAAGAGGTGGTCGAAGGAAATTTCATGCCAACTTTTAAGGTAAAAGGGCAAGTTTACCATCGAATAGGAAGTTTGCTACCTTCCCACCAACAAAATCCCTCTTTTTTACAAATTTATTTTGTTGGGAACGACGAAAGAGAAACGGAAATAAGAGCCAACCTCTTTAATATGGTTAAACCTTCTTTAGTTAGTCAAATTCAAAAATGTCTGCATGGTAACAATCCTTATATTCGAGATTTTAAATCTGCAATTGAAAATGTTCCGGAAGGTCAGGAATTCAAGGTTGTTATTCATGCGGATAGGAAACCTGCAGATGGACATAAAGGTCGTTTCAACGCACCAGTAACAAGAGAGGTCGCTTTGGTTATTGTGGGCCAGGAGTTTGAAAAGAGAGATATTATTTTACATAGTAGAAACGCAAAGTTAATACGGATAAGTGAAACGCATCGAACATATGACGCACTCCAGTATTCTCTTATGTTCTGTCGTGAAGATGGCTACGCTATCACTATTTTACAACGTGATCCGATATCTAACGTACCTCTCAATAAAAAGGTCTCAGCTTGCGACTTTTACGCTTACAGAATAATGGAAAGAAAAGGCGATGGAAGTTACTTATTACTGTACCGCAGCCTTTTCAATCAGTATTTGGTTGATATGTATGCTAAAATTGAGACGGAGAGACTAAACTTCATAAGATTTAATCAGAGTAAGCTGCGAGTGGAAAATTATGTTCACCTTATAGACGCCATGTGTAAGGGGGATGCTAACGTTTCAGATATAGGACAAATGGACGTGTTACCATCCAGTTTTACTGGCGGTCAGCGCTATATGCACGAGAGAACTCAGGACGCCATGACTTATGTTCGTCACTATGGTCGTCCTGATTTGTTCATAACATTTACGTGTAATCCGAAATGGACAGAAATTGGAGCTGCCTTAAAAGACGGCCAAAAACCTCAAGATAGACACGACATTATAGCTCGGGTGTTCCATTTGAAAGTGAAAAAACTGATTAATCTTTTAACTAAAGGTTCAATTTTCGGCCAAAGTAGGTGTTACATGTATACTGTGGAGTGGCAGAAGCGTGGCTTGCCTCATGTACACATTTTGCTGTGGCTGCAAAATAGGATCATGGCTGACGAAACAGATAATGTGATTAGTGCTGAGATACCCGACCCTGAAATGGACCCTGAACTACATGAAATTATCAAGTCTACGATGATCCACGGTCCTTGCGGCAACTTAAATAGGAGTTCATTCTGCATGGTTAAAATTCATTCTTTATATAAAATGATATTTACAACCTGTTAGAAATCTAAAGTAGTAGCTGGGATACAACACTTTAAATAGAATGACTTTAAATAAAACCTTTTAAACATTAAAAATAACACTACAACATTAAACACCATCACCTTTCAAAACCATGCCTGTGTGCACTCATCCTAGCTGAGTACGCTGTGGTATTGATGTTATCCAATATCCAATATCCAAAAGATATCCACGTCCCTTATCCAAAGAAACCCAAACTGCTGACGATGGCTACCCTCAGTACCGTCGAAGGTCTCCAGCTGATGGTGGTTACACAATCAACATAAATGGAGTAGACCTAGACAGTCGGTGGGTAGTACCGTACAATCCTGTTCTGTCACGTACCTTTTTAGCACACATCAACGTGGAATTGTGTAATTCTGTCAAGTCAATAAAATACATTTGTAAATACGTGAACAAGGGCAGTGATCAAGCAGCTTTTGTTTTGGAAAACGAGAGAGATGAAGTATCAAGCTATGAAGCAGGCCGTTACATCAGTAGTTCCGAAGCAGCTTGGCGTATATGTTGTTTCCCAATCCATGAAAGATATCCTCCTGTAATGCAGCTGTACATCTTGAAAATGGTCAGAGAGTTTATTTCAACCCCGAAAATGTCCAAGAAAAACTTCTGAATACACCAAAAACGACTCTTCTGGCATTCTTTGAGCTTTGCAAATCTGACAGTTTTGCCAGACATCTAATTTACAGTGAAGTACCTGCTTACTATACCTGGAAAAATAACAAGTTTAGTCGTCGTAAACAAGGCAAAGCCGTTCCAGAACATCCAGGAATAAAAAAAGATCATGTACTTGGTCGAGTTTACACAGTACACCCTAACAACATAGAATGTTACAATCTCCGCATGCTTATTCATGAAGTTAAAGGGCCTACAAGTTTTATTGATCTTAAAAGGGTATCTGGCATAGTTCATCCCAATTATCAGTCTGCCTGCAGAGCGTTAGGTTTACTTGAAGATGACAGTAACTAGGACATAACCTTGGAAGAAGCTGCTGTGTCGGAATCACCTAAAAAAAGCAGACAGCTTTTCGCAGTAATTTTGGTATTTTGTCAATCAGCAAATCCTTTTGGGCTATGGGAAAAACACAGAGATAGTATGTCAGAGGACTTTAAGAGACAAATACAACATGAATGCCCTGATTTACCACTTGAACCACTAAACAACATTGTTTACAATAAATGCCTACAGTCATTAGAAAACTTAGTGCGTTCAATGTCCCACCAATCAATTCAACAGCTCGGTCTTCCTTCTCCAAGTCCAGGACCAAACAGTACTGCAGTCAATCACGAGTACTTAAAAGAACTCTCTTACAACGCGGTTCATTTATCTCAGTTGGTTTCAGAAAACTTGCCAAAACTTAACGACGAGCAGAAAGATGTATACAATGAAGTAATGGCTAGCGTTGATTCAGAAGCTGGAAGACTGTTTTTCCTTGACGCACCAGGTGGTACAGGGAAGACATTTTTAATTAATTTAATTTTAGCCTCATTAAGAAAAGACAGGAACATCGTAATTGCAGTGGCTTCTTCAGGTATAGCAGCAACGTTATTGGATGGAGGGATGACGGCTCACTCTGCGTTTAAACTGCCTTTAAACTTACGCCACTCTGAGACTCCAATGTGTAACATCTCAAAACAAAGTGACATGGCGGAGGTTCTCAAATATTGCAAGTTAATAATTTGGGACGAATGCACAATGGCCAACAAGACAGGAATTGAAGCTTTAGATAGATCTCTTCAAGACATTAGAAATAACAGAAACCTGATGGGTGGAGTAACGCTCTTATTGGCTGGAGACTTCAGACAAACTTTGCCTGTTGTACCTAAAGGAACTCGAGCTGATGAAGTCAAAGCCTGCCTTAAGAGATCTATTCTTTGACCTAAAGTCCAAGTTCTTGCCTTGAAAACAAATATGCGGATTCATCTTAAAGGCAGTTTAAATGCAGGAGAATTCTCAAATTTACTTTTAAAGATCGGCAATGGAAATCTACCTGAGAAAAACGGCAAAGTTAGTATTACAGCAGACTTATGTAAAGTTGTATGTGACTTGCAAGCGTTGGCTGAAAACATTTACCCAGATTTAAAAAATGTTTATGTAAAAGATTTGTCTTGGTTTCGAGAAAGAGCTATCCTTACACCAAAGAATGACACTGCTACAAGTATCAATAATATATTATTGGAAAAACTGCCAACTGAGACTGTATGTTACCAATCGGTGGATTATGTGGTGGAAGTAGAAGATGCGGTTCACTACCCGGTAGAGTTTTTACACACGCTTAATCCTCCAGGCATTCCACCACACAATCTTTACCTTAAGGTTGGAGCTCCAATAATATTGCTAAGAAACCTGGTACCACCTAAGCTTTGCAACGACACTAGGCTACAAGTAAAAGCGTTGCACAAAAACGTCATAGAAGCAACAATATTTACTGGATGTGGCCAGGATGAAGTAGTCTTCATTCCACGTATTCCCCTAATACTATCGGATTACCATTTTCAGTTTAAAAGACTGCAGTTTCCTGTGAAGCCCTGCTTTGCTATGACAATAAATAAATCACAAGGGCAGTCTCTGAAAATGGCCGGCGTTGATCTGAGGGAAGACTGCTTCTCTCATGGCCAATTATATGTTGCTTGCTCAAGGGTTAGCTCTTCGGAAAGTTTAACGATCCTTCAACCACAGGGTCAAACAAAGAACGTTGTCTACAAAGAAATTTTATAATTTCCATTTGTGTTTCATCACATGATTTTATAATTTTTGTAATGATTATCAATTAACTTACCGCTAAGTAATTAAGTAAATAACCGTAGTGTTATTTACTACTATATATTACTAGCACGGGTACTCGGCTAGTAATATATAAATCAAGCCAACTATCAACTACAAATCATGATACAATAACATAAAATAAAAATGCAATTACAAGAAAAAACAGTTAAATACAGATACACAACATATGAAATCAAATTAAAACGGTAAAAATAAACACAACATGATAAAACTCTAGATATTATTCACACTGGAGTTACATGAGAAGAGAAACGGAGAGATGAAATAAATGGTCTAGATTAAAGATGGAGTTCAGTGCCATTATGAATAATGTTCTTCGTTCTGGTTTTTCGTAATAAGTATTTAAATTTCATCATGTTAGCATAAAAAATGTGTATTTAGAATATGTAAACAATTTTCATTGGTAATATTTTGATTGGTTTTATTTAGTTCAGTATTTTAGCTACGTGAAGTGTCGATATCAATCAAGTGATTCAATCAAGTAATTGAAAGGAAATCAGCTCAGTGATTTGAAATTTTTTAATTTACATAAATGTTTCATTGCGATCATAAGTATACCGTAAGTTCCATTAAGTATCTCCATAACATTTTGTGTCATTCCTTCGACGATTTTTGCAAGAATTTTTAAAGTACGTCCATCGCCAACAAAATCGTCAAGTAACAAAATAACTAAAAATGTTTTTATAGATATTTCAAAATGTAACATTTACATTTTGAATAAGTGATTCATTGTTACTAAATATAGCCACCAAAAAATCACTGTTACGTCGAACAACGTAAATTTAAACAGTTTATCAAATAATATTTATTTGTGTTAACCTTTAAGTGTCTCAGTAAGAGTTAGTAGATGTGCAATCTTCATAATTTTATTATACTTTTTGCCCTATTAAGTACTTTCGTGCAATTTAATACTTGATATTTCTTTTGGTTTACTACATTTTTGGATCTGACTTTACGTGTAATCAGTATGATTCTCTTATTATAATTGGATTGGTGATAGTTTTTATCAGTTCCAAATTGTATAACATCTATTTAAACAAATTTATTATTTTGTAATTATTTGCTTTTAAAACGATTATGTTTACTATCGTAACAATTGATGGTAAACTTTACCTCTTTTGTTCCGCCACCAATCTTCAGTTTTTTCTGACACTACCGGTTTCGGAGACTAATCTCCATCTTCAGGTGTCCATCACTGTCACTACACACTAAATCATTAAAGTTTAAAACACTTGAGTTTGTATTTTTGAAACACTAACGGTTGTTTTAGAGGTGAGGGTGGTGTTGCCAACCTTACAGCCTATTGTTGAGTTGTTTATATTTCTTGTTATGTTTTCGATGTTGTATAACTGTATCGAAGATTTCATTGCAAAACATAACAAGAAATATAAACAACTCAACAATAGGCTGTAAGGTTGGCAACACCACCCTCACCTCTAAAACAACCGTTAGTGTTTCAAAAATACAAACTCAAGTGTTTTAAACTTTAATGATTTAGTGTGTAGTGACAGTGATGGACACCTGAAGATGGAGATTAGTCTCCGAAACCGGTAGTGTCAGAAAAAACTGAAGATTGGCGGCGGAACAAAAGAGGTAAAGTTTACCATCAATTGTTAATATTAACCAATCAGGATAAAATACCGATAGAATAATCATGGATTTACTATCGTGTTACAATATTTTATATGTACAGGAGTACATTAGGTATTTGTATTTTAGATAAGTTTAGTATAGCTTACATTAAATGCCTAAAAATTATTGTTTTATTGTAAATTAAAAGAAAATAAATCGAATTGAAAATACAGTTTCACTTGTTATTACAGGTAGATATAAAATATCTGTAAAAATTATATTTTTGCTCCAAAGTCCTTGATGGGATTTTTTCAATCTTTGTAAAGACAGTCCAAAATAACAACAAATTGTAATTATAACATCAATTTCAACCAGGTTAACTGACCTGTAACATCCTAGCTGTACATAATGAACATCATCCCCCCTCCCGCCCCATGAGTTGCCTACATATGGGAACTTCAAACACCAGCCGTACAAACAAAGAGCTGTCGAGAACAGACCATTGCATAACACCGGTGTTAAATTGAAAGTTCATGTTAAATACCATGGTTTTACCTAGTATGAAAAACATTTACTCAACGAATATCTTATGGCCGTACTGACGTGTTAACAGACATGTTCACAATGCTTACCGAACATATCTTATGGCCGTACTGACGTGTTAACAGACATGTTCACAATGCTTACCGAACATATCTTATGGCCGTACTGACGTGTTAACAGACATGTTCACAATGCTTACCGAACATATCTTATGGCCGTACTGACGTGTTAACAGACATGTTCACAATGCTTACCGAACATATCTTACGTCCGTACTGACGTGTTAACAGACATGTTCACAATGCTTACCGAACATATCTTTCGTCATAATATCTTATGGCCGTACTGACGTGTTAACAGACATGTTCACAATGCTTACCGAACATATCTTATGGCCGTACTGACGTGTTAACAGACATGTTCACAATGCTTACCGAACATATCTTACGTCCGTACTGACGTGTTAACAGACATGTTCACAATGCTTACCGAACATATCTTACGGCCGTACTGACGTGTTAACAGACATGTTCACAATGCTTACCGAACATATCTTATGGCCGTACTGACGTGTTAACAGACATGTTCACAATGCTTACCGAACATATCTTACGGCCGTACTGACGTGTTAACAGACATGTTCACAATGCTTACCGAACATATCTTATGGCCGTACTGACGTGTTAACAGACATGTTCACAATGCTTACCGAACATATCTTATGGCCGTACTGACGTGTTAACAGACATGTTCACAATGCTTACCGAACATATCTTACGGCCGTACTGACGTGTTAACAGACATGTTCACAATGCTTACCGAACATATCTTATGGCCGTACTGACGTGTTAACAGACATGTTCACAATGCTTACCGAACATATCTTTCGTCATAATCTGATATTATTTCAGTTAAACATTCTATATTTTTGCAAGGCTTTAGTATGATGAATTAACGTTTAAAGCGGTAAATAAAAATAATCAAATAAAAATGTATATAGTGTGATAAAACAGTTCTCATATTATTTATGGGAAAAAGTATAAATTTCTAAGTACATATCTTTAGGAAAAAAGATTTTTTAGACGGATGTTCTATTTCTTTTATAGTCGAAAAAAGGTAATTGGTTCAAGAATGTTCTAGATGACCTAGCACGAAAGAAATATTTAGTGCATTAAATCTAACAATTATATAAAAATCAAATGATGTCAGTCTGTCTGTTTTGCTCAATCACGCAACAACTACTGGACCAGTTCAGTTGAATTTTGCATGGACATTCTTAAGGTCTCTGGTTAACACATGCCCTATATTTATTTTTAAATTCAAAAATAAAGAATCCCCAAGGGCTCTAAAAAGAATCAACGCAAGCCGTATGGCAATACCAATTTGACAGTTGTTTATAATAGTTTCATAAATCAGCTGTTGGAATAAGCAAACCGCTTTCGTAGTTCTGAAGCAAATACCACGGTAACTAATCAGAAAAGAATTTTTCTTGTCTAGGTACCATGGGAAATACCGTACTAAACCTAACCACAGCGCACTTTTGCATTATAGACCTACAGATGCCAATAGGTCACATGTTTTGTATTACTGAATGCAATAAGCACATTATAAATCAACGTAAACCCCGTAAGAAGGACTGGTACTCTGCTAGTAACTTTTAAAATCAAAGAGTTATAAATAGGCCATTTAGAAAAATACCTTTTTAAGAGTCTGCAGAGGCAGTCAGAGGTTGTCGGCCATGTTGGTTTTAATCCCATAAGAACAATATTTTTTTCGAACTGGACATAGCCTACGATCACGCCTTTCCAAATCAAACCGTAATTTTGAAATGAATTTTTCCCAAAGTAATTGCATTTGATCAAGAATGAAATTGCGCGTTGGAATTGCTTTGTAAATTCCTATTAGTCTTATAGAAAACCAAGATAAACAATGTATCTTTTGAGGTTTTTATTTTTACATATTTTCCAAAACTATGTGTATGTATTCAAAATATGAAAAGCAAACCCAAGGTGCAATATGATAACGTATAGAATAACACCTCATACACAACTTTTGGTCAATAATAAACGAGAAAATATGGATTCGCAAATAACATTGTTCTTATGGGATTAAAACCAATATGGCCGACAGCCTCTGCAGACTCTTAACGCACTGGTGCGAGTGTGATGCATAAAGTGGTTCAAGTGAGACAGAAAACTATTCTTACTCCATGTGTAATTCTATTTTAAAAAATGTCATGGCAACTAGAGGAGTAGGTTTTGTAAGTCGAAATTACGAAAACGGATCTTTTCCGTTAATTCACTACCGCTACTTCTTTCCCGTTAATTTTCACTACAACTTGATGATTATTCTACTGCTCTAAAAACGGTTACCCAATCACTTTTAGGTCCACTGTGGTATTTCTTATCCGCTATTAATCCGATATACTTAGCCTTATCATATCGTTTTCCAAGAATTTACACACGGAAAGTGCATTCGGCGGTAGTTCAATTATTGTATTTTACCAGTTTGTGATCAACTTTAGTAGCCAACTAACGTAACCTAACCGTAATTGCGATGGCAAAAGTAGTGGTAATGAAGTAACGGAAAAAGTAGTGGTAGTGAATTTACGGAAAAGGTCCGCTTTGGCATTTGAGAGTCTAGAGGTTATCTATCATCCTAATAGCAATGCAGTGGAGTCATGCATGGTTCCTAATTACTGGAGGTCCAGCTGAATTTAGCAAGATGCATATATATTTTTGTCTAATATAAAGTTGAAACATTAAGTACAAAATTCCACGCACTGATGTAAACAAAAACAAAAAGTAAGTATTTTTATTTTAAAGCATTTTTATAAATTATTCTTGCAGCAGGAACTTATATAGACACTCTTTGGTCGATTAGTCAGTCTAGATTCAGTAGGAGTGTAAGTCTTCAGCCAGCAGTGGAAGTAACAGTACAAGTAAACGTCACACAACACAAATTTATTACAATATAAGCACAAAATGCACAAATATACTACAATACAAGCACAAAATGCACAAATATTATGGTGATCGATTTCGGTGAACCACGCTCACCTTCCTCAGACCAGAGGGATTTACAAAAGAAATCCACGAAGGGAAAGGGAAGCTATACTAAAATCATTTCTATTCCTTGTTGAATATTGGTGATTATCTCCTACCCGCGAGACAGAATCTGAATTTTGGAAAATATATAAAATAAATTCAAAGATATAATTGCTGTATATTGTAAATATATTCAATTCCTTAAATTTATCTTTCACCGATTCTTGCCAGTTCAAATGTAACATAATTCGTATTGCCCGTTTTTGTAAAATTAATAATCTGTCAATATTCTTTTTTGAGGATCCACCATATAAAGAAATTCCAAAAGATAAATGGGAATGAATAAAGGCAAAATAAACAAGTTTCAAAGTATCGAGTTTACATAATTTTGATAGTCTGTATAAGGCAAATAATCCGGATGAAATCTTTTTTGCTACATGATCGATGTGGATATCCCAATTTAATTTACTATGTAAATGTAACCCAAGAAATGTAGTATGTTCTACCTGTTGTAGTATGACATTCTCTATTTGTAATACTGGTGAAATGGTCGAATGAGGTCTAATATTGAATTCTATATAGTTAGTCTTTAACATATTTAACAAAAGCTGATTATTCGAGAAAAATTTTTGAATAAGAGTTACATTTTCCACAGCTGATTTCTCTACTTCTACATTAGATCTCCCGGTTACATCCTCCATCCTCCAAATAAAATGTATTTCATTGTTTCCATTCCCCAAGATTACAGGTCTGTTTGGTTGTAACTAATTAAAATATATATAACATGTGAAACAGCTTTTTTTTAAACACAACTCTTCCCTTATTTCTTGATCAGTTTTAACGAATAAGTTGTCAAAAAAGTTGCCCCTATTGAAATTGTGCAATAAGGTTTTCACTGTTTGATACGGGAAGCCCTCAGTTTGCGTTTTTCAGTTATAAGATTCAGTACACGTTTTGTTATCTATAAATAAATATAAAATAGCGAGTGTAAGTCTGTCTCTGACTTTGTAATCATCATCTGTTAAATAAAATAATTGAAACGGAAGCTTTTGGGTGTTTATATTTATACTATAAATAAGTAGTAAGTGTAGTAATTGAGCTATTGTAACTAAATTTATAAAATATAATTTTACTTAATACGGTTTAACTGCTAATATTTATAGTCAAAAGTCACATGCCGAGGTGTTTCATAGTATAATAAGTTAGTTTTTTAATTAGCATAATACGTGTTGGTACAAAAGAAATTTCTTTTGTGAATCCCTCTGGTCTGAGGAAGGTGAGCGTGGTTCACCGAAATCGATCACCATAATATTTGTGCATTTTGTGCTTGTATTGTAGTATATTTGTGCATTTTGTGCTTATATTGTAATAAATTTGTGTTGTGTGACGTTTACTTGTACTGTATATGTACCAACACGTATTATGCTAATTAAAAAACTATTTGGAAGTAACAGTAAAGTGATTAGTGCGAAAAGTGACAATTACCAGACAGTGGCAGATACTGACCGAACAAACACTCGTGTGTATTAAGTGATATAAATAACTGTAAACAAGCACTAAAATAGAGTCAAGTAATTTATATTTATAAATATCTGATATTATATGGTTTAGTTAGTTCATTGTAAAAAAAGGAAAATTTAGTATCCACGGAGTGGAACTGCCTTGTTATCTAGGATTAATGGACCATAACATTATAATAAATTGATAAATATTCATAGAAAAATAATCTAGATGAAATAGAAAAGTTGAAAAATCACAGAGAGAGAAGACGTAAAGCTTTCCATTACTGTAATGGAATCAGAAGCCTCCAGATGTTTTGGCTTTTCTCTCCGACCGTAACTAGGGACATATAACATTGGCGATGTGCCAGGAACCAACTGTAACAATATGTTTTCCCTCTCCTTCCTCAGGCCTACCAACACTGCTTTGTTTTCTCACTAAACTTCCCAACATACGACGTTATATATTGTGTTGTTAATAAGAGCTCCTAACAATGTATATATTGTTGATACAAATGTTGATGAAACTGTTCAGAATAAATTGCATTTCAAAAATTGAAATAAATATTGTTTTTCTCTTTTTATTTTCTTATGCATAGAGAGAGCTCAGAGCTTAACACAACAAGCTTTCCTTTGAAAATATCTAATAAATAAAAATACCAAATGAAATTGTCGTAGATGTATGGGAAATACACGTAAAACCATCAAAATGTAATTTATTTGATTATTTTTGAAACTGTTTTAAAACTATTCTTTGTAAATTACTGTCATTTATGTAAACAAAAACGCACTTGAAAAAATATTATCTCAATAGAATGAATTAATTGTTTTTGCCAGGTGACAGAGAATGATTGTATAGTAAATGGTATGTTTTGATTAATAGTTTTTTCTTTCAGATCTGCTCGTACAAATACTGATAGTGATTAAATCTCACATATTTATTACGGTACGGAAACAAGTATGTAAATGTTCTAATAGTTTCATCCCATAAACACTATGATGTGGCTTTTCAATTCTTTATATTGTAAACTGAAAACCTCAGGTCCCAAGCATCAAACCCTTTCCCCCCTTCCCCGCGTCATCCAACCTGATGTATACACTACACAATGTATCCATCAGACTATCCTTTCCATTGTAAACACTACCCTTGGCCATTTTCCTCATCATCTCTCTTTCATTCACCCATCTATGGTCCAAGTTTAATCGAGTCTACCACAATATATGTAGACCATAGTTCTTTAGATTATATCTGCCGGAAGAACAACATACGTCATAGCATGGAATGGTTTTTTTATGGTAATGAATACTGGTTTTGTTTTTTATTTTTATGCATTTCCCTAAATCATCTGTTGTACATGATTCAGAGGAAGATTTGGTAAATCTAATAAACATTTTTAGGAGCACATGTTGAACAAATTTCTGGAAGAAAATAAATGAAAACCATTATGTTTGTTAAAGTGAAAAATTAAAGACAGTTTCTGTCCTAGGCTTGAATAAACTAGATCACCTTACATATATCCGAAGGAGGGTGTACGATCAAACATAACTTTTGAACCTTGTTTTGTATTAAAGTGTTTGTCATCTTTAAAGTAATAAAAGTTTTGAGAGAAAAATTATTTATTGAGATATAGCTACCTAAAGTGGTTGATTTGGTCTTCTATCTACATAACTCATTAGAAAACCGTGCGATACAATTTACTAACATTTTTAGAATATAATTGATAAAAGGTACTAACCAACCTAGTGTAAAGTAAAAATTTAAAAAGTTATATATTTTTAATAAAAATGTAAACAATTATTTTTCTATACGTACATATGACATTTATACAAATGTCGAGTTGAAATCTGTACAGTTAATAACTAACTGAAAAGAGTAGATAAATAAATATAAAAACTTAATCGCTAGAGTTCACTTTAAATGAGGGAGTTATGTACTTTTGTACAATTCGTTGGATGGGGCTTGCGTGGAAATGAGAGATAGAGAGGGGGGAACACGTAATGCGTGTGTAAGTAAGCCAGGCTCTTTGCTGCTCCTAATGATAGTTGCGTAAAATCTAGAACAAATTCTCGATGTTGATTACAAATACCTCAATGTGAATTAAAATTAGCTTGTACATCGCTAAATCCCTCAATGTGAATTAAAATTAGCTTGTACATTTTGTAAGTTGTTTTTCACTCTATTTTATACATTGATGTTTAATATCTTCAATATACAAACAGTTTTCTATGAGTTAACACATTTGAAGCTATATAATACTTAGTCTATATTGATTATTACATGGCTACGTGGTGTTATTACACCATGTTTGTATTATTACATGGCTACGTGTTGTTGTTACACCATGTTTGTATTATTACACGGCTACGTGGTGTTGTTACACCATGTTTGTATTATTACACGGCTACGTGGTGTTGTTACACCATGTTTGTATTATTACACGGCTACGTGGTGTTGTTACACCACGTTTGTATTATTACACGGCTACGTGGTGGTGTTATTACACCATGTTTGTATTATTACACAGCTACGTGGTGGTGTTATTACACCATGTTTGTATTATTACACGGCTACGTGGTGGTGTTATTACACCATGTTTGTATTATTACATGGCTACGTGTTGTTGTTACACCATGTTTGTATTATTACACGGCTACGTAGTGTTATTACACCATGTTTGTATTATTACACGGCTACGTGGTGTTATTACACCATGTTTGTATTACTACACGGCTACGTGGTGTTATTACACCATGTTTGTATTATTACATGGCTACGTGGTGTTATTACACCATGTTTGTATTGTTTCAATAACAACTTTTATTCCAGTTTTATATTTATCATGATACTGTTACTTTCTATATGTGTATATTGTTAAGTATATTTGTATGTTTTCTACTCTCCCTTATTAAAAAAAAAAAAAAAAAAAATATTTATGTACACTATACTCAAGAGGCTACTGATTTATTCAGTATTCTCACGTTTATTATTCACTACTAAGAGATAAGCCAATATGAGGAGCGACTGAGTGTAGCCATTTTTACTAACTGAGGTTGCTTGTTCCTTAGAAACAGCCAATTATTAAAAACCCAATAACCAGTGCAAGTAAGGGACATTAAGCTTACGTAGAATCCAAATCACGAAGTATTGGTCTTATTTTCGGGCAATTGACAGGCCTCACGCTTAGTTCTCTCCCCTAAAATAACACCCAAACACCGACAACCACCCAGCATGGACACTCAAGACCTCTAGTAGTTTCCACATCGATGGCAGCCATTTAGAGGACGCCATGTCAGTATTAAGAGGAACAAGCATAGAGAACCTATCGCCTACAATCTCCTCAACATTTTGTCCCCAAGAAGCAGGGTTACAGCACTGCGTTAATGGTGCCAAAACTATTACCATTTAAAATAATATTTATAATATTAATATTAACAAATGTTATTTGAAACATATTTTCTAAACTTGATTAATTTTTTATTTCACACGTTAGTTTTGCAAAAATATCCATCCGCTCTATGTTAATTCATCCTAAATTATAATGGGTTGTTAATTGTAAAAATCAGTTAATTTACAAAGATGAATTTAACAACATTTAAGTTATAAAGTTGGTTTAATCTATGAAAACATAAAGCTTAAATGACAAATATAAGATTCGTGTTTTCTCATTTATAAAAGGGTGATTAATTTATTGAATATGTAGTTAATGTCAGTAATCGAACAAGCCAATAAAATAATAATATTATTGCAAATATTTGTTCTACTGGGCCGTTTTAATTACACGCATTAACTACAGTTATATTTCCAGGAACCATTGCAATGTACACATAGTGTTTTGACAAAACAACTAAACAACACATACAGCTAAACTGAAATAGCCAAGAGCCATGAAATTGAACACAATATTAGTAATTTATTGTCACGTGACCACCTCAGTTATTTATGAAAGTTTAGTTAATTTTTAAAAAGATGTCATTATAATTTACGTTCGTTAAAATATTATATACATTAAATCAAATGTATTTAGGCCTACTTCATCCATTTTATAAAATTTCGTAGTTTTTCGTTTAGTGACCTTAAAAATAATTAGAATCTAGAAAAAAATCACTATAAATGTCATTTCCGATATAGTGAAAACGCAGTAATATGTGACATAATTTCCAATACTAGCTTTTTCAATAATCGATATATCCTGAGAGGAAATATAGACATGTTGGGACATGTTCAACCACTCTGGCATGCAGCCAAAACCATATGTTACGTTAAGGAACGACTTATCAAAGATGAGCATTATTTTGAAAATGAATTCTCTTTATTTCTTTAAACATACATATTTTAAAATAACGTACTCGGTAATTCATTAACACCTCCCACACTTTTGCAGCACGTTATCCCAGTAAAAAAAACAAAAATATAAAAATGTCAAACAAACAAGAGCTGAAAACACTTCATTGGTGGGTTACAGGTAGAAAAAGATTTCAGCATGATCTTTCATAATTTTTATAGGATTTCAACACTGTAATAAAATGCGTAAAAATGTCCCGATTATTTTTTTCAGTAACTTACTATACTAAGTACCCCAAAATTTACTTCGTTGTACTTATTTCGCTTTTATTTAACTTTAATCAATTTTCTCATAAATAAAAATAATCTACGTCAATGTTTTTGGTATCCATTTAATAGCCTACAGTCATTTTGCATGAAAAAAAATGGTTTCATGCCCGGATTTCTTGCACTCAACTAAAAATGATTACACTAAAACTACTAAAGGAAGGTGATGTTCTGAGACCTATTTTAATATGTTTTCCAGGTAAAAATACATAATTTGCTATGAATTTTCCACGTATTCTAGGTTTTTAGTAAGGCTTTATTTTACTCTTTAACCAGGAATCTTGTTTACGAAACGTTTTCAGACCTTAGTTTATTTTTAAATTTTCCATCATTTTTACTAGTAGAATGTACTGTAGAAATGGGGGAGAACTTCAAGAATCACCCTGTGTAGGCATAATTTTACACAAATTGCTACCTTTTAATGTATCACATTTCATCACTTATCTGTAATATAAGAATCAATACACCAAGTTTTACTACTTACAGTATAATTATTAGCTGTTGTGCCTAAACTTTCATTTTCCCGATAGTTATACCAAATATAATAATGGAAGTAATTTATATTAGTTGTAGTAATTTATATTTATATATCAGTTGAGCCATCGGCATATTGTATCAATAATGAACAGCTAATGAGTAAACTGAACTGTCAAGACTGGAGTAGTGTTTACAATCAAGTAAATGCATCTCTCGCTTACGATATATTTTATGACATACTAAATTCTATAATAGCACAATCTAAGAAAATTATTAATCGTAAAAATCCTCGAATTGTAAAATTAAAACCGTGGATAAATACAAATCTATGCAAGCGTATCAAAGTAAAAAACAATCTACTAAAGGCGGTAAGAGCAAATCCAAACAATATTGATAAAATCAAGTATTTTAGAGAGTACAGAAATAAACTGCAAACTGATATTCGCGTTATAAAAAACAACTATTATGCTGAGAAGTTCAACAATTGTTGTGGTGATCACAAAAAAACGTGGAGAACTATTAAAGAAATTACAGGGCAAGAAAGGTGTAAAGATTCCACACTGGTATTGGAAATACAAGGACGAATTGTAAATAATCCTGAAATCGTAGCAAATGAATTTAATAGGTATTTTTTATCTATAGCAGGAGATTTAAGTGAAAAAATAAAAGAACCTGATCCTTTATTGCATGTTAATTTGAAAAATGTTTTTAAGCAAAAAAGCATTGCCTGTTCAATGTTTTTTAGACCTGTCACGGAAATTGAACTAAGAACAGCTGTTTATTCTCTAAAGACCGGTACCTCACCGGGACTTGATGGTATTACTTCTTCTATTGTTAAGCAGATATATAGTAAGATATCAAAGGCTTTGTTGTATATTATTAATTTAAGTTTAGAAAAAGGAGAATTTCCTGTAAAACTGAAGGAAGCTGTTATTATTCCTGTATATAAAAAGGGTTCAAGGGCATGTTGTTGTAATTATCGACCAATATCATTGCTGTCTACATTTTCTAAGGTATTTGAAATAATAGTTAAAAATAAATTATTGCATTTTTTGGAAGAATCCAAATTTTTTAGTCAAAACCAATTTGGTTTTCGGCAAGGGATGAGTACAGAGACAGCGTTGCATGATTTTATGGACACAATAACAAGGGGACTTAACAACAAGAAGAAAATTACTGGCCTTTTTTTGGATATTACTAAAGCGTTTGACACGGTTCACCATGATATACTTCTAGATAAATTATATAATGCTGGAATCAGAGGAATTGTCTATAACTGGTTTAAAAGTTATCTGTCAGGCCGGAAACAGTGTGTTAAAGTTAAAGATTTGAGAAGTAAATTTGGGGATATAAAATTTGGAGTGCCCCAAGGGTCGGTTTTGGGAACTACGCTATTTTTAATTTATATAAATGATCTATGTGATGGGCGCTTTCATGGAAATGTAACTTCTTTTGCTGATGACACAGCACTTTGTTATGTTGAAGATGCATGGGAAGATATTAGTGTCAAAATTAATCTTGATTTGCAGGCACTTAGATGGTGGTTTTCTAAAAACAATATGGTTTTAAGTCCAGAAAAGACCAAATTTATTAATTTTAGGGGAAATTTCAATTTTGAAAATAGCTTTATTTACAAATGTTTGGATTGTATAACTAATAATAGTGTTGCATGCGATACAGAGTGTGGACTGGTAAAGAGTGAGACATCTCTGAAATATCTAGGAATTTGGCTGGATAACCAACTGAACTGGAAGATTCATATAACACATTTAAAGAATAAACTGAATAGTGTCATTAGAATTTTTTATTTTTTGAGAAATATTTGTAATGAAAGGCTGTTGAGAATGTTATACTTTTCCATAGTACACAGTAGGATAGATTATGCGCTTTCCTGTTGGGGAGGGACGTACATATCAAATCTTAAACCTATAATTACGATGCAAAAATATTTCATAAGAATAATGTTGAAGAAGAAAGTAACTGAGTCATCCTTTCCTTTGTTCCTGAAATTGAAAATTCTGCCTCTTAGATACATGTATGTGTACAAGGTACTTAAAATATTTTATATAAGAAGCAAAAACAGTAAAGTACTTAATGAATATAAGTTGAGATTGAGAAATGCTAACAATTATATTACTCCACTGCCAACAAACACCTTCTTTTTAAAAAACTATTCATTTCTAGCTCCAAAATTAGTTAATGCATTACCTTGCCAAATTAGTAACCAAAGGTCACTTGCATCATTCTTGAAATGTATTAAAGAGTGGTTGTTCTCATTGCAAAATATAGAATGTTTATTAAATGTAAATTGAATGTGTCTAAATGTATATATGTATAGGTATGTATTTGTGTATGTGTATGTATATATGTATGTAGCTGGAGGAGTGTGCATTGTTAATAGCTATATTGTGTATGAATTGCTGTTTTTTTTTTTTTTTTTTTATACTTTGTATATTTATAGGTAAATAAATGTGTTTAGAGTAGGAAAGTGTAGTTTCGATAGTTTTGTCTAAAATAGTTTTATTTAAAATAGATGTAGGCATAAATATGGTTTATAGTATAGTTACTATATTTAGAGTGTGTGTGGTTTAGCTGTATTGTGAATGAATATTTTGGAAAAGAGGGTACTAGGGTCAAGTTGCAAATATTTTTTTGAATTTATAATTTTGTTCTAACACTGTTATTTCTTTTATTCAATGCAGTATGTAAATGCCTCCAAACAGGCTTTGCCTTGGAGGCCAATACTTTATTTTCTCGGATATGTGGGTTTGTATGTGTAGTATGAATGTTAATTTGCCAAGGTCAGCCAGTACTGATATATTGTATAAGTATATAATATTCTGTTATGTATGTGCTGTATTACTACATTTTATAGATTGCTCTAAATTTGTATTATACGTGTTAATATTGTTATTGTATTGAGAAATAAAGTTTATTCTATTCTATTCTATTCTATTATTAAGCCACGATTTCTATAGTTTATTAATTGAATTGAAACCTTTATTAATATCAATAATTATTTGTAGACATGATTATTCTCTTTTTACCTTCTTTTGGAAAAAGTACTTCAAAATTAATTGCCAATGAAAATCTAAATCAATTATTGATCAACCCTTGCAACAATTGTTTTTAGGATGTATAGCATATTCTTATATGTTTTGTGCAGTTAAATATGTAAAATGTTCAGTGGCAAACTATATGGAGTAATTTTACCTCACGGTCTAGTATGTAGACACAAAGGCTAACCTAACATAAAAAATAAATATATAAATAAATAAACTAACAGCCTATGTTATCTATACTGTAAGCTGTTGTAAAATGTTAATCACAATTTCGTTAAATCCTTTTCTACATTGATATGGGTTGGTTAAGTAGTATATATAAAATATATTATTACATGTAGGATAATGTGGTAATTAGCACCTGAAGACGACAGGAGTTTTATAAATGTCGAAATGTTGTGTTAGTTAGAAAAACTTAAAACGTTAGAAATCTCCAGCAAATTTACCAATGCAGTTTAATTACTGTTTATAATAGAATTAGCACGTCAAATACTCATATCTTCTATCAAGCATTTTCCTTCTTCATCGAAAATGTTTTAAAAATATTAAAATTCACGAAAGATAAACTGATCAGAAAGTTAAAACTCTGTAAATAGGTCACCTGACTGATTTAGTGCTCCAACTTTGTTTCCTCCTCTTCAGAACCTCCAAGGAAAAGTATCTCTTGGAAATATCTAGAGAAAGTTTTCTCCAGAGCGTTTCCAGTTGAGTTATTGATTATATTGACAACATTCTGTTTTCAGACCAAATCAAGGAGTTCCAGAAGGCATACCTGTTTAAATATCTGTACAATCCTAATTATAAGGTAACATAAAAGAACGACATACAATAACTATCGGACAGATTTACTCATAAGAATGAATCGAGATCCTAAAAGTTACAAAAATATGTTTGCCTTTCTTGGCCGATTCCTCATGAATGGCATAGAAAATCTTAACACACGAAACTAACTTGAAAAACTGTATTTATTAATTTATGCCAACGGTTTACACCAATATTACAATATTATTACCCACATGCATGGGTCGGTGGGTTGGCCAATATCTGTACATGTGTATGGGTCGGTGGTTTAGCGAATTTTGTTTGTCACTTTCTCCTTTTCAAGACAGTGACTGTTCGTTATAGAAAGTTACTAAAGGTATGACTATGAAACGACCAAAGTCTCCTATAACTCCAATTTTAAAATAGGATGGCACCTTGGCTAAAACTAACATAGAAAAGGCTAAGATATTTACTGAACATTTTCTTAATTTTTTTAAATTGCATCCAAATCATGTTTTTGGAAATGGCGACACACTGGAATTCCTGAACTCTCCGACCCAATTGAGTTTTCCAATAATCGTAAGCCATCTGAAGTAAAAGATGTACATGTGTATGGGTCGGTGGGTTGGCCAATATCTATACATGTGTATGGGTCGGTGGAATAGCCAATATCTATACATGTGAATGGGTGGGTGGGTTGGCCAATATCTATACATGTTTATGGGTCGGTGGGTTGGCCAATATCTATATATGTGTTTGGGTTGGTGGGTTGGCCAATGCCATTGGAGGAAAGCCAGAGCCTTTGTATTGTATTGTACCACCACATTTTAAATCAAACGTTTTATGTAACCGAATTATTTAATTGATAAAATCAATTGATGAATTCGAATTGAGTTTGTCCAATTAGCATTTACTTATCTGTGCTTGAAATTGCTTGAACAAAGGACTCGTTCATGAGTAGTTCATTAGTCTTTAGCTCAAAAATCAATATTAAAATCTAGATTAAAAACATGTAGTAGATAACCAACTGAAACTGTTTCAGGAAACATCTTTATTAACCGTAAGACATCTTTTTATAAAAACTCTTCTGATCTACATGTATAAACACTGTAATGTGATTTTTACTTCAACTCCACATTCATAACGATCTTCTGAAAACGTTGGAATAGTTCCGGTTCAATTGGAACTAAATAGAAAAAGTCATTTTCTATTATTGATGTTTTTACGTTTCACAGATTTTATATATAGAAACGTTCGCAATTAAAACATTTTTACCGTACCCACCTTAACTATTGGTTGCGTTGATTAACGCCAACGAATCAAGGTTAGTTCGATTAAATTAAATCATTATCTAGTATTCAAATAACAATTATTAAAAGCAATAACACAATGAACAATAATGTAAACAATAAATAAACAAAGTCGAACAGTTCATTACAGTTTTTTTTTCAACTAAACACTATTGAACTTGAATTGAAGTTGAACAACTGAATGCGGAAGTTAATCAAGCCCGGGAAGCATTAAGTCTTCTTTCTAATTTTAGAATTCTTGAATGAGTTCCTCTTTTGCAAAGCCCAAGTTCTAGGAAAATTCAATATCATTATTTCCTTTTCTTAAACTTATCTCTTTAACCTCAAACAGATTTGCTATAAACTTACAGATGAACATTAAGTATATCATATTTATATAATTATTTAACAACTCTTTTTGAAATTGAAAGTTAAGTTTGAGAAAATTAAAATTCGATACTAACTTTTCATACAATTTGGGCTTTGCATAAAACAAATCCATTCGTTAATACTACAATTAAAAAGAACACTTTGTTTTTATATTGGTTTATTTCTTAAAAGCTAGGTTTACAGCTGCGAGAATAGTAGCGCCAGTATTTGTGCAAGCGATGTCCCATATTGTAAACACTTATATGCACCCTTTCCTGACAGTTGGATGTAAGTTGGCCTGAGAGCTCTCACGCGAGCCAGTGTCAGGTTGTTGCGACAGTTAGTATAATG
The DNA here is from genome assembly GCA_035578905.1 of Stictocephala bisonia. Taxonomy (NCBI): domain Eukaryota; kingdom Metazoa; phylum Arthropoda; class Insecta; order Hemiptera; family Membracidae; genus Stictocephala; species Stictocephala bisonia. The sequence goes on along the minus strand of JAQJVL010000275.1, from coordinate 890,053 downwards.
TCCGTTTACAATTGTTATCATTCGATGTAATTTCAACACGCAAGTACTCCCTTCCAAGTCAATTTCAGTCTCTTACTAAACCATGACACAAAGCAGGCGTGTTAAGACTGTTGCCACGCTTTTTGTAGTATATTATTGATGTCGAACAGAAGAGAGGAAAAAGGGGAAAATATGGATAAGAGAATGGATTGAGTGGAGAAAATACTTTGAAGCGTTCACGACTTTGGCTAATGAGTTAAGAATGGGAGATTCACAACTCTAAACTTCATTCGAATGTTTGCTGTAGAGCTAGAAGACCTACTCTGCATTATTGGTCCCAAAATCCTAAAACAAGATACAGTCTTGAGAGATCAGCTTGTTACTAATATCTATAAGTATTTCGTGCTTTTTCACTCTATTACTACATTCTTTTGTAGAAACGTTTAGAGAATTTCATGTTTCTTAATATAATAATGAGATCAGTTTTCTTGTTTCCAGATCAGACCATTTCTTAAAGTTAATGATATCTAAAGTGATAGAGGTGTCTTCAGCTATAATGTAACAAATATATGATAACAACGAGAGCTGATACTCAATAATAAAAGTAATAACAATTGTAATACAACCACTGCGAAGGCCAACTTGCACAAAACTGTCACAAAATATCTCCCACTGTTTGATCGAACGACAGTGCGTTAGAAGGCCAACTTGCACAAATCTGTCACAAAATATCTCCCACTGTTTAATCGAACGACAGTGCGTTAGAAGGTATACTTGCACAAAACTGTCACAAAATATCTCCCACTGTCTGATCGAACGACAGTGCGTTAGAAGGCCGACTTGCACAAAACTGTCACAAAATATCTCCCACTGTTTGATCGAACGACAGTGCGTTAGAAGGCCAACTTGCACAAATCTGTCACAAAATATCTCCCACTGTTTAATCGAACGACAGTGCGTTAGAAGGTACACTTGCACAAAACTGTCACAAAATATCTCCCACTGTTTGATCGAACGACAGTGCGTTAGAAGGCATACTTGCACAAAACTGTCACAAAATATCTCCCACTGTCTGATCGAGCGACAGTGCGTTAGAAGGCCGACTTGCACAAAACTGTCACAAAATATCTCCCACTGTCTGATCGAGCGACAGTGCATTAGAAGGCCGACTTGCACAAAACTGTCACAAAATATCTCCCACTGTCTGATCGAACGACAGTGCGTTAGAAGGCCGACTTGCACAAAACTGTCACAAAATATCTCCCACTGTCTGATCGAGCGACAGTGCATTAGAAGGCCGACTTGCACAAAACTGTCACAAAATATCGCTAACTGTCTGATCTGGCGACAGTGCGTTAGAAGGCCGACTTGCACAAAACTGTCACAAAATATCTCCCACTGTTGGATCGAACGACAGTGCGTCACTCCTTATATTCACCCATTCTTCTACTGTCGACGTATAAAAGAGGAATAATGAATAATAAGGATTTAATATATATTTACTACGAAAATTCGCAATTATTGGAGCAAGAAATGTCTAAATAGGTTTCATCCCGATCCAATTAAGTTAGCTGAAGACAAACACGTGCCGTTATCGAACATTCCGCTAAGTTGGCTGCTAAGTCAAGTTGAGTCACTAGATCGAGGTATAAATTTACATTATCGCTTTATTGATCAAATGAGATTTATTCCAAACGATTTTAAAATATCAATCCAAACAAATAAAAGTTTGATTTATATTTAATTGAGGTTTATCTTGATAAATTCCAGTTTTATTTAGGTTGTTTCATAGTTTGATACCGGCTTTAATACTTTAAAATCTTTATCAAAAATAAAGGTAAAAACTATAACACATTTAATTATGTCTCACTATTCATAAAAAATAAATTAATGGAGAGGTTAAAAGATGAGTGCCTTACACCGAGATTGGTGAATTGTTTATTATGAGAGCTATTTTTAGCACTGTCACACAGTGATACGATCATTTTTCCTCTGGTACGGATCATGAGGTGTTACAATTCGATGATTTTATGTTATTATTTTTTATGAAAAGTACAAATAAATGATAATACATTTAGCAATACCTATTCAATAAACGAACATGTATGATTATTAATAATTATCTAAAAAAATGATAATGTAGGGGATAAGAGAAACATTGTTTTCAATAATTTACCAGTATAAATTATCTATTTTAAAATGTAGTCCACATCCATATCATACCTTTTTATTTTTATAGTTACAAGGTCTTGTTACGAGTGGTTGACGGAATTGGTTATTTTACATATTTGTGAGTAGTTAGATCGGTTTTTATTATAAACTGATGCACGAAAGGTATTTAGGTTTAGCCAGTGACCTGTAAGGTATTTAGGTTTAGCCAGTGACCTTGACCGTAGGGTTGCGACGTCATCGTAAGATAATGGAGTCAAGCAACATCGAGCGTGGCTGTTCCTTGGATGGGTGACCATTAAGAGATGCATATTTAATTATTTAATAATGCACTATCATAAAGTTTACATACTTTCTACTTAATTCATATCACAAATATTTTTTGTAATTATTCATTTAAAATGTTTAACTTTTTGTTGGATTGAAATCTCATATATTGTAACGCTTCATACTTTGTTACCTTTATTGTTTTATAAATACATAAAAAATGGTGTGGTTACTTTAGACCTTGTTAAAATCAATCTACAGCTTCAAGGCTTAACGAAATTTACAATTTAGAATACATTCAGGTTGAAATAATCACTGTTAACATCCAGCTAAGCGTTAAATGCAGATATTGATCTAAATCCCCTTGATGAAAACGGCTTTTTAAACAACAAACAGCATTGTTGAAAGTGAACAAAATTAATTAAAATATGCTTGTTAATTTTTCCTGACGACACCGTACATTGATTTCTCTTTCAGCAGTCGTCGTGGATGGATGATTCGTAAAAACGGTTTTCCTTTTTTGGTAGCGAACATATATTATAAGGGTTGGCCTTAAGCAGTTTGATCCAATCTTATTGGGTACATTTACCTACATTTGGAATAGATTTTGTATAGTATAGTGCTGTAAGGGCATTAAACAGAAAGGGGGAAGAGGAATCATTTCCTTTTTTTTTAAATCTGAGTGGGGAGAAAGTATTTTACCAAGCTTGTAAAATCGTCCTAAATACAAGCTAATATGTCAAATTAGTACACGTAAATAAAAGTTTGAGGGTAAGTTTTTAAAGTATATTTTACAGATAGAACTCTATGATTTGGTAGTTCATTTTTTTTTTTTTTTTAGTTTGGTCCTTTAATTTTTATACTTGGTTTTGTAAAGCTGGCTCAAAAGTATAATAAACAATTGTTATTATGTTAATTGATGCATGGTTTCACAAAATTATTACTTTACAACAAGTTTATTTATCCATCCCCACAATCTTCATTTGAGAGAGAGAGAGTAGGAAGGGAGATAGGGAGAGAGAGAGAGAGAGGGAGAGAGAGAGAGAGGGAGAGAGAGGGAGAGAGAGAGAGAGAAGGAGAGAGAGAGAGAGAGAGAGAGAGAGAGAGAGAGAGAGAGAGAGAGAGAGAGAGAGAGAGAGAGAGAGAGAGAGAGAGAGAGAGAGAGAGAGAGAGAGAGAGAGAGAGAGAGAGAGAGAGAGAGAGAGAGAGAGAGAGAGAGAGAGAGAGAGAGAGAGAGAGAGAGAGAGAGAGAGAGAGAGAGAGAGAGAGAGAGAGAGAGAGAGAGAGAGAGAGAGAGAGAGAGAGAGAGAGAGAGAGAGAGAGAGAGAGAGAGAGAGAGAGAGAGAGAGAGAGAGAGAGAGAGAGAGAGAGAGAGAGAGAGAGAGAGAGAGATGGTGAGGGAGAGGGGGAGAGCGTGTGTAGAAAAACCATAAAAAAACAATAGTCAAACGAGGAACTGATTTGATTACTTTTGGAATGAGCTAAAAACGAAAGAGCACTTGACAAAATTGAACTGGCCAGCCGTATTACACGGCTGGCTTGAGACTCAAGATGTGTGTCATTGTGTGGAAATTAGTGACCTAGACTGTAAGAATAAGACGAGAATCCTCTTCACCATCATTGTTTCCTTTCTTAAATAAATCCAAGATGACACATCATTTGAAAGAAAATAATATTAATATCATCGTGGTTTCATTGAAGAAAAGGATCAATGATGCTAAGGAGAATTCTCGTCTTTTTCTTACAGTCTAGGTAATTTCTATGCAACTAAGATAATAAGATATTTGCTTTTCTAATTTTATACATTGAAATTATTCAGCTGGCACTAGGATGGGTACCTTCAGTGTGTCGCACACCTTGAGGGACACCTACTCAGGGTGTACCAAGTATGGTTTAATTTCACTTGGGATTTTACTTTATTTATGAAATTAGAAAGATGAATACCATACTATTTTAATTGCAGAGAAAATCCTCTTTTTAAGAAACAATTCTTAAGATGAACCAATTTTAGTTTCAGAGGCCCCTTGGTCCTTCACGGTAACCCGAGCCAACTACGTGGAGAAGCTATTGCCTTTTTCAACTATGGCCATTCATTTTCAATTATACTGAGCAATTAACTATGTTAAAGATGAAGATCCTTTTATTTTACCAGGTGAAGTTAGGGCTAAGAAGCCCTCTTTAACACTTAGCTGGGGACCAATGGCTTAAGGATGACTTCCGGACCACCACCAGTGACCGACCGGACAGGTGGGCTGCGTGTAAGGACGGGATCGCTCAGACGGTCACCCATCCAAGGGACAGTCACGCTCGATGTTCCTCCAGTCAGTTATCTTGTGATAACGTCGGAGCACTCCGTTGAAGGTCACTGGCTTTATAATAAAAAACATATTTCAGAACTATCTCGAAAATTGAACTGGAAATACAGGCAGACAAGTTTTAGTGTACAGTTTTTATTTTTGTTAAGCAACTTTTAATTTCACAGTCACTAAAAATAAACCAACGGGACTACTACATTGATGCTGATCCTTGACTATATTTAAAATGTACAATGTCATAAGAAATATTAGGATTTTATACCTCAACTCAAATGATGGCGATACGTTTTTGTTATTCTTATATGCAAGGATTTGCACCAACCCATTATTTTATCAACTAAAAACTGCAGACCGTAAATAATATTTCTAAGAACCCATGGTGAGTACCTAAAAAAGTGGTTTCTTGGACAGCTTAGTGTTAATTATATTTATAGCCAAATTATATTTGTATAGTCTAAATTTGGACAAGCCTAAATTTCAGACTCCGAGCCCTCAGTCAAATAACCAGCCGTGTTAATATTATAGATTTTCTATTTAAGTTCGTATTTTATGTTTATTTCCTATTTATGTTATATTTTCCCTTGTAATTATTTTAAATGTTTAGCATTTGTTAACACTGTTGTTAGATTAACTTTTGTTATATCATTTTTTTCTCACTTTGTGTTATCAATAGGCGTACGAAGGTACATATTGTTTTTAATTTATTTTTTTAAAGAAGTTTTGTTGCTAAATTTAAAATCGATTTCAAATTGGAATTTTCACCTACGATCAATTTTGTTATTTACCTCAATTTTAATTTGTTTTATTTTCTTCAAGTAAACGGGTTTTTTTTTGTTTCTAAACAAGGGGTTTTAACAGTAAATAATACTTGATTTTACTTGAAGTAAACAGATGTTTTTTACTTAAGTATTTTTTAAATTTCCACTCCTGAGGTGATGCATTGTCTCCCTCCCTCGGTGGAGCTCAGTTTGTGCAAGGGTGGGTTTCATTAGTGACGTAAGAGAAGTCGTAAACGAAGCATAAATAATTAACTAATTTAGGATTGCCTTCAATTTGTTTGTACAGCACTCATACTTTATTTATAAGTTAAAGGATTGTGTTATCTTTATCGAAATTTGTATAGTGGAATTAAATCTAACACCACTGTATATCTTTCAATCTTCGAGGCATTTTTACTGATTATTCGCACGTTGTTATGGGACAACGGCCTAAACCCATGAAGTTAAATTTAGTTGCGCCTCTCGAACTTTGAACCCGTGACTCTCTGCATTGAAGTCAGTATTGCTAATCGTTAGCCTAGCAAGAGGCACATTATCATCAATTAATTAATCAACCCATTACTGTCGGCGGACAAATTATATGTACCCGAGCGTCATGGTTCTTTCCAAGAAACTAAGAAACATATGAAAAATATAATAACACCATTGGTTTTATAATTTAATGTTACGTTATGACATGTGTATTTATACATTTTATCATAAGTTTTAGTAATTTTTTCTTATTTGAAACAAAAACAGAAAACGTACCGCAAGTTTAACTATTTTTCACTGTACATCAAATGTACACCGTTATAATTACTGGAGAGACTCGTTTATAAAAGTGATAAACCTGTGATCACATTTGTAATTTAATGTTGAAACAGGAATGTTTTGTGCTTCTAGTTGGTTTAAATTAAATTGATTTAAAAAAATATAAAATCACTACATTTACTAACGTATATAAAAGTAATGTATCGTAATTATACAATTCATAAGGATTACATCGTGACCAAGTAGTTATTTTTACATCCTATAGAAGCCAAGAAAACGGGGTTTATTGAAATTCATAAGGACTTATTAACTTGTAGGAAACGTATAAGAAAAATCCTGCCAATCACATATTTAAAAAGGTGTAAAGTTGATGTACAGTGAAAACTAGCTAAAATTCCGGTAATGTTTTGTTTTAAGATAAAAATTATTAAAACTCATAATAAAATGTAAAAATGCATGTGTCATATAACGTACAATCAAAAGAGACAAATAATGGTGTGATTAGGTTTGTTATAGTCCTCTTATTTTCTCAGGAAACAACCCTCAAACTCGGACAGTAAGGACCAATTAATTGGTACGATTAATGAAGCGTAAAAATTAGGAAATGAAATGAAAAACGTCTTTATTTAATCTGGCGAAGTTGGTCCGAAGAAGTCCCTTCTTCAACTTAACCTGAAGAACTAGAACTATTGTAGAACTAGCTTCCATATTAATTCTTCTTCAAATCCTTGTAAAGAATCCACTTTTTAAATTCAATTTCCACGTCTGCTCCTCATGTTGTAAAAAGCAGAAAAGCTGAATAAATATTTCCAACTACACTATATTGCCGTGTTATAAGGTCACACTCGATACAAAAACGTAATAACGCATGTGAAGTTAGATATTGGCTGTTATATTAAGTTTGTTATACAATTGTTATAGATTAAATGGGAAAGTTCTCCTTTTTTGGAGAGATGCCACAAGGTATACGTACTTAGTAAAGGAAATATTTAGTTGCAAGTTGGAATATAATTTGTTATAAATATGTTTTGTAATGTTTTACAAAGCATTGTTGTGATAATTTTGCATTTTTAACTATCGTTTAAACAAATTAACTCTTATTGTCCCATCCTCTCTTTTTGCTAATAACTAATGAGTTACTAGAACAATCAGTTAGTAAAAACAGTTCAATTTTCAAATCTTCCCTTATTGCTTACTGGGCGTAAACGTAAACCATGTTTAGATAAATAAGTGTTCATACTCGTACAACTGCTATTGTATTATGGGAAAGGCAGAGTTAGTTATAGATCTGGAGGGCGTGTAGTCCTAGCCCGTTTATCACTTGACATCTTGAGGCTTGTTACTGAGGTCAGACTGACAGGGAGAAGGCCATAACTGACGCTACAACTCCTTAGTCACAGTGTACCTTGAGGCTTGTTACTGAGGTCAGACTGACAGGGAGAAGGCCATAACTGACGCTACAACTCCATAGTCACAATGTACTTTGAGGCTTGTTACTGAGGTCAGGCTGACAGGGAGAAGGCCATAACTGACGCTACAACTCCTTAGTCACAGTGTACCTTGAGGCTTGTTACTGAGGTCAGACTGACAGGGAGAAGGCCATAACTGACGCTACAACTCCTTAGTCACAGTGTACCTTGAGGCTTGTTACTGAGGTCAGACTGACAGGGAGAAGGCCATAACTGACGCTACAACTCCTTAGTCACAGTGTACCTTGAGGCTTGTTACTGAGGTCAGACTGACAGGCAGAAGGCCATAACTGACGCTACAACTCCTTAGTCACAGTGTACCTTGAGGCTTGTTACTGAGGTCAGACTGACAGGGAGAAGGCCATAACTGACGCTACAACTCCTTAGTCACAGTGTACCTTGAGGCTTGTTACTGAGGTCAGACTGACAGGGAGAAGGCCATAACTGACGCTACAACTCCTTAGTCACAATGTACTTTGGTTTGTTTTCACTCAAGGTGAATAACTTTATTTTTCACTTCCAAAGTCATGAGTTAATATTCTTATCGGACTGCTAGTAATTAACATTGACACTTTTTCTATACAATATGTTATGCCAAATACAATGTATCAACTTATTCACCAACTTTTTAATTGCCCTAAAATATAATTAGAATAACTGGCAATTTTTAACTTTACATCATGTAAAATACGATACAAACTTCGTTTAATATTAAAGTTTTTAAAATTAACACTTAATATGTCTCTTTTTGACTTATTAAGTCAAACCCTTAAAGAACTTAAAGCAAACTTATTTACTGAGTACAACATCTTTATTGCTGTAAATAATATATCGTCTGAATTGCAAGAATCACAATATTATATTTGTGATGAGGAAAACTCGAGTTATACATTGCCACTTGGACTCGCCTGGATAAACATACTCTCCTACACACACATATACACAAATACAGCAGCCTTGTTTGTTCAAATATTCAGTCCCATTTCAATTTCCCAGCTGTTCTCCAAGAACTCCTCAACCGAGCTAAACGTTTTCAGCATAAAAAAGTGCTTTAATTAAGCATTTAATTGATTTTGAGAATGTAAGTTTTTCTTTAAAAAATTGCTTCAGTAAAAAATCAAATAATGTATAATAATAATAGAGCATTACTATTATTTTCTGTCTCCATAACTATTCTTTACATTACGTTGTATTTTAATGTTCATAGCAGTTGTAAACGTTGGCCAAATATATAAAACTACAATTAGAATACCAAAACACGTTTTTCTACGGTTGAGATAAATTAACAGATCTACTTGCTGCTTTCAAGAGGCCCCTTTTAGTTAGATTGAAAAATGGTGCATTCCAAGTCGTATCTTTCGGAATAAATTACCTTTCAGTTAATTAAAAAGTCCCGGGTGGTTCTTATAAATTGAAATTTAAATGTTCAATTTATAGTTACAATTCAGCAATACTTCTTAGTAATATTACACACATTTTGGAATTATCCTTAAGAAAAGTACACTTTTTTAATTGTTTACTGAGCTAAGAGATAATTAACTTGTTCGTTCAGTTCAAACAACTGTTTATTGTAGGAAAAGGTTGAATTAAAACGCACGGCTTCTTCGACGTGTTCAGTAAATATATGAAACGAAATTGTTTATTGTTGTTTCCAAAAATAACAAATATAAAATTGGACATACAATGAAATAACAAAAAATATACATAAATAAAAGACATTAAAAATATTAATGTAAGATTAAATTCATAGGGTCATTTGGAATATGGATATATGTGTATCGCCCTTAGGGAAAGAACAGGCGCCCTTACATGGTCAGGCAGTGTAGGCTCGAGTTTGTAAAACATATTACATTGATGGGTGAAACAATTGTTATCTAAACGTAGCCTATCCGTTATTGATGCAAATACTTTTGGAATAATGTTATATTTATTTGTTATTGCCAGTCAGTATTTAACAGCAATACAGCGAATTGGATTCTGAGGCTACATAATGATGAGAGATAAAGGGAGGACAAGGGTCACTCGATTACGTGTTACTAGCGCACAAGGGCCAAAGCGTGTTAGGAGCGCACAACCCTTCTACCTGGGGCCCAGAGGGTCCAATCTGACCTGCCGGCGGTCCGGTATAATCCCCTGGCCATAAATGGATTAAACCAGGCTGAGTGCACATCCTAATTCAAATTTTATTATTTGTGGAATAAACATTTCTTTAAAAATAAACACGACGGATGTAAAAGTAACATTATTTAATTATATTTTTGTTTTTGTCCCAGTTCAATACGACAATGTTAAGTGTTAACAACTAGTTCTTCCGGTGTCAACCACGTCAAAGGACTATTTACAATATATACAGTTCCAGACGTTTCGCCCATGCTACGATGTGGCATCCTCAGTGGTTAGGCTGAGGCTCACAGCCTAACCACTGAGGATGCCACATCGTAGCATGGGCGAAACGTCTGGAACTGTATATATTGTAAATAGTCCTTTGACGCGGTTGACATCGGAAGAACTAGTTGTTAATAATGACTCCAGCCGCTTAAGCTTACGAAATAGAATGTTAAGTGTATTAAGCTCAAGTTAAGGAGCACAAGATTAGTAAAATTTAATTCTAGTCATTGAGTGTAATTATCAGCAACAAAAAATAACCTACTTACTACGAGACAGCAATTGTAAGGTTGTTGAACTTATTTATATATAATTATAACTTTAAATATTATTATACTTTTCATTTTGCTTATTATTGTATCTGTTATTTTGTTAATGTTATTGAAAGACTATAATAAAAAATGGATTGAGATGTTTTTAAATTTAGGATTTAAAAATGTTGCACAGTAGAATAATATTTAAAAATTATTGTTGACTGTTTAATATGATTTAAAAATAAACATCTCTTTTGCCAGCCACATTATTATTACTAGAATTCGTTATAATAATATACAAATTAGATCCATTAGTATCTACTTCAAATTTACAGATCCTGTGATATATCCTGCCTTTCGGCCTGTTCACACCCAATTTGTTTCTTACAGCATGCGATAATTTGGGGAAAATTTGTGGAAAGTAGTTAGAAGATTGTTTTTAATTAAATTATTGTAAAAATTGTATTGCCTAAATACAGTATTAGTGAATACTAAATACTTATTTTAGTCATTTACACTATCGATATTTAGAAGGGGCGGTTTAATGATGTAGTTTTACTTGACTCTAAACACAATCAGGTGACTATTGACATACGTGTATACTAAAAATGTGGTTCTTCTATTGCCCATATGGTCGTAGGCCATTTTCCTATATTATAATATGAAAAGGCCATGGATACAGGTGTTTCCCAATATCACTTAGGCACATATTTGTCAGATTTATCTATTGGAATTTTTCAATGGAAGTTCGGTATTTAAAAGTACTTGGGACACCAAAGGGGTCATTATCCTTCAGATTTACCTGAAATAACTGGTAACGGCATTCCTGTAAGTATGATTTAATGAACTAGTAATAGGGTGAGAATATAGCAGCATCGGCTTCAGTCATTCAATTGAAAGTTACTTCCAAGTCTAGATACAAGTCCAATCAAATATTCTAACAGAACTCATTCTTGGTATAGCTATCAAAATGTCAAATAAGTTTTATCATAATTTTATTTGAGAATAACGAGTACCATTATAGAAGAAAATGTAGCTATGTTAATCAATGTTATGTATGTGATATTTAATAAATACTGTGATACAAGACGTGTTGTACTATACTTTTCTGTAAAATAAACTGTTGTACCAAACTATTCAGAGAATTAATCAGATTTGAGACGCTAACACAGCTGATAACTACACTGAATGCCTGTAATTAAATGTTACCATACATGTGCTCCTTAACTAGAGCTTAAAACACTCAAAATTGTTGTATTGAACTGGGACAAAAACTAAAATATAATTAAATGTTGTTACTTTGACATCTTGTGGATTAAAAAGAAATGTTTAATTCAAAAATATTTAAATTTGAGCTAGGATTTAATTGTTTAATCCATTTACGGCCAGGGAATTATAACGGACCGCCGGCAGGTCAGATTGGACCCTCCGGGCCCCACGTAGAAGGGTTGTGCGCTCATAACACGCTTTGTACCTTGCTTCTAACACGTGCGCTAGTAACACGACACGGGATCACTCAGTTGGCCTGCCCATAACTGGTCCCGATGATAACCTCGACGCTATTGGTAGTTCTAGAGCCACCCACGTTTCCCATCAGCTTGCTGAATGACGTAACCATCTTTGCTGACTTCTTGTGAACTATTTGGATGTGATCCTAGTATCACGATAGGCAATCGAGAACACAACCAGATAACTATCAACTTGTGTTCGTACATAATAAGCTATTCAGTAGTTTTAACATTTCAGACTCAAAAATAGTTAAGGTGGGACGGGTAAAAATGTTTTGATCGATTTTATCACGATTATTTCTATATAACATAGGTGAAACGTAAAAAGATTAGTAAATGAAAATTATTTAACTAATTGAACCGGAACTTTACCAATATTTTCAGAGTATAAGGTAAAAATCACTTTACACTGTTTATACATGTAAATCAGAAGAGTTTTTACAAAATTATGTCTTACTATTAACAAAGATGTTTCGTGAAACAGAGTGCCAGTTAAGTATCTCCTACATTTTTTAAACCCAGCTTTAAATATTGATTTTTTAACTATGCTAATAGGCTGAAGAACCGTTTTATATGCTGCCCCATATGAGATAATACCAAAAGATAACAATGACTGTACATATGCATAATAGGCAGATTTGATTTATTTTTCACTTAAGATACAAATGAGGTTTCTAAACGCATACACATATTTACGCAGTTTTTGCACAGAACATGGCTTTTTTACACACCCTTAGAGCAGACCTGTCGTTTCTCAATAAAACAACTCTAAAATCTTTATAGAACAAACATAATTTTGCAAGAACAAAATACAAATCAAAACAAAATAGCCAAGAACTAATACTCCAAGCTGGAAGTAAACGTCCACCAAAACCTGTAAATAGCAGAAAAGATGTCAATATAACTCGAAAGTAAATGATTTTTTAAACAAATATTAATTTTGCTATACTAAAGAGTAAAATCTACTTTTATATTTGAAGAGGTAGTAGGACTGTACAATTTTTATAAAAAAAACTTATGATTTTCAAACCACTTCTCCATTCCAATTAATGTTTCCAAAATCTCTATTTTACCAAAGATAATGTAACAAACATTGTTACAAAGGGACAAGGAACAAAGAGAATATAGAAGCAAGATGATTAGAAGCAATCTCATGTACGTGTCAAGTAGATGATATTGCCAATGTAACAGAACTATTTAGTAACAAGAACAAGGTGTGAACAATATATAGTTACATCTTGAACTAGTTAAACTGTAATTGAAAACTATTTACTTCTAAACTAGTAACTAGAATCTAACTAGTCACTTAGAATAAATAATTCATCGAAATACGTGTACAGTCAATTATAGGTTAAACCATAATAAATTACTGTAGTTTCTGAAAGTGAGAATGAATAATTAATAAATCAAATTGACCAACCAATCAGAATTAATTAGATATCGGACAGTTTATTGATGATGTAATACCTCAACGATTAGAATTGGATTTCAAATGAGCAGATATTGTGTTAAATGCTTTGAGAACCGTCACCATATATACTGACTACCCTCCCACTCACCCATACACGTACTATGGTGATGGCCCTTCCACCCACCCATACACGAACAATGGTGATGGTAATCTCACCCACCCATTCACAAACAGTGGTGATGGCCCTCCCACCCACCTACTGTGGTGGTACTGTGGTGATGGTCCTCTTACCCACCTATTCACGTACTGTGGTGATGGTCCTCCCACCCACCCATACACGTAGTATGATGATGGTACTCCCCATACATGCACTGGGGTGATGGTCCTCCCACCCACCCATACATGTACTGTGATGATGGTACTCCCACCGATCCATACATGTACTGTGGCGATGGTCCTTCTACCCACCCATACAAGTACTGTGGTGATGGTCCTTCCACCCTCTTATACACGAACAGTGGTGATTGTCCTCCCACCCACCCATACACGTACTGTGGTGTTGGTTCTCCCACCCACCCATACACGTACTGTGGCGATGGTCCTACTACTTCCCAAAACCGAACAGATATAAAGTCTTCGAAGACTTCAAGAAGGATATAAGATACTAACGATATATAAAGTCATATAAATATAATTAATTGTTAAGTAAATTACTATGGCATTGTTATAAAATATACCAATATATTATCATATCACTTGATACATTTTTTATTTTAGTTAATACTAAACTTTAAACACAGTAATATACTTTATTTTTTACTATAACACGAATGACGAGAAAACATTATTACTCCAATTGTTGGATTCAATAACAATGTTTATTGTTGCTTTACAAAATATTGAATGGTTTTATTCAATTATAGGCCTACGCGTTTGAAAATCAATTGAACAATATAGCAGAGTGTGTCCATCTCTTGGGGGCATAATAGTGAATTAATTTAAATTTGAAAGGTTTGATATAGCACATCTCTCGCGATTGGGTTTCTCAGAAAGATGAGGTAGAATCAGTGTAATTGATGTGTTTCATTTGTACTGTGGTTTGGGATATGCTTAAATTTTAAATTTTTACATTCTTTTAAAATTATGATTTTCCCTGGACAAAAAAGTTTATGTGAACTAATATTTTCTGGATTTTAGCAATAAGTTATTTTGCTCATGAAGAAACATGGCAACAATGTTGAATGAAACATTTTAAAAGTCAAACTTTAATTCTATATTTGTTTTATTTTAAATTTTTTACAAAATCACCAATAGAAATCACTCCTTACTAGACCTTTTGCCACCTAAAAAAACATGATTATTTTTACTAGCTTTGCTGGTAAACGGTCTTGTAAAAAGTGATTTTTATTTGTGATTTGGTAAACATTTTTACATAAAACGAAGAATACCAATATCAGCTCCATCTGAAATTAAAAACTATATTTGTTACTTTTTAGAATTGTTTTCGTTTAGTGATATCATAATATTAAACTTTCTAAACAATGTATTCGGTTATACTCTTTTAATTAATAATTACCATTTTAGTTTGCCACCATTTAGGGAAAATAGTACATTATCTAATAAAGTGATTTAACATGGGTTTTTTGTTCTTTAGGTTCAGGTGGGCCATACCTTGGTCCTCTCAACTTTGTATCATAAGACAGTACTTGACCTATCCGCCCACTCATACACGTAAAATGATCATGACCCACCCATCCACCCAAACATGTTTAGTAATATTGTCCCACCCATCTAACTATGCGCGCACACTGATATTGACCAACTCGCCCACACATACATGTACAGTAATACTAACCCAACCATACACGTACAGCGATATTATTTATCAACCATCCATACACGCACATTGATATTGCCCCATCCACCCACTTATATATGTGCAGTAATATTGACCCACCCTCCTCATGTAATGAAAAATGTTTTGTCCGAATATACTCACTTTGTTTATCGTATCTTTCTTTAATTAATATCTTATTAGTTAATATGTGAAACAATTTTAAAACTATATAAACTATCTTACAACGTAACTCATGCATAATGATTATAATCAAATTGAGATAAAAACTACGACAGAGCATTAACCAATCGTGATATTAACTCTGAGAATAGAAAACTTCCACGATACAAACGACTGGGGCCAACGTCCTTGAATAGATGAGCCAACTTCAATAGGAAATGTTTTCAATGGATTCATTTAGTAGGTCATTCAGCGGAAAATGCTTCTTTTCTTGGCACAGTTTTATTTTCTACTTGTTGACTAATGTTTAACGCTTGTTAACGCGGGATAACAACAGATATAGTTTATTTTGTTGCACAGTTATTAAGAAGCTGTTCTTTTATTGTGAATTATGATTCTTACGTTGTAAGATTGTACCTAGGCTAATTTTGAGTTTTTTTTTTAAATTATAAGAATTTAAATATTTATGAGTAAAATGTAGTAATGAAGCCATCTTTGTAAAGTTTCCTGTAAAAGTGGCACTGCCGTTCGTAAAAAAATGAAAATAACGCGTAATAGACTTTTTAAAAGCATTTATAGGCTAATAAAAAAAATATTATGACCACAAATAACTGTCCATTAGTTTTTTTTTCTAACAGGGGAAGCTATTCTAATCTAGTTCTAATAATATGTCTCACAATGTAGTTGACTTGTATTTATGTAGAGTGCGTGGTGGTCGAGCGTTCTATGGTCAGATCTTTGACCCTAAGATATAGATAGCACAGGTTTGAATCCTGGTCTTGAATTAAAGGAAGTTGCTGTCAGTTATATTCACCTTGTGCTGTAGAGGTTATTTCCCTTACTCTGACTGAATAAGTTCCCCACACATATATAATTTCGAAGTTTGGAGGTGAAAGTGTGTCTACTAGTTGCATAAGACATTGATGACGTGTTGTAAGGCAAATAAATGCCTTGTGCAACAGCCACGGGTCTCGTCTTGTTGCGCTTGGAGAGACTCCAGAAGGCCATTAGAACAGAAGGTCGACATAACACAGCTGTCGTCTGGCTGTCCCGTCTGTCCGATGTATCTGGAGTACGAGTTTAGGAGCAACCAGTTTAGAAAAACGACAGGAGGATATGTGTGTGACTTATTGCGAGAATGAGTACATGTGTTATTGGTCTAGGAGTTCAAGAATTTATCTTTCGATCAAGAGATCCAATTGCCTCCTCATACTTTGGAGTGTGTGATCCAGTGGTCAGATATGCTAGCATTGCAAACAGTCTTCTCCACCTAGATTTTTTCGACTGCAATAATGAATGGTTTCTAAGGATGCTGAACGCAGTATATCACTCAGTCGGTATGTGAACTAAACTCTCTCTCAGTCGGTAAATCCCATTTCTCGAGTGTTGCAACGTTTTTATTTTGGAAAAACGTATTTTAGTCTAGATTAGTTAAGTAACAGTTATTGATGCCCTGGGGCTCGGTGTTAATAGTTTGTTTTAAATACCGTATGTCTGTTATATCACATTTTCAAGCTTCATGAAGTTCCAATTATTACAACGTTCCATTTCCATCAATACACGCAAAAAATAGTATTTTTTCACTGAACATCAAATAATTTAACCCTTGATAATATACACATACAATAAATAAACCATCTAATAGGAATATTGTGGCAGTAATTTTGTTAGTTAGTGTGGCCCGAACCACAGCTGGTTTAAACTGCATTACATTTTTACATGGGACTACACTAGCGCTTCACAATGGACATCAAAAACAGCTGATATTTGGAGACTCAAAATTTAACATTGGATGGGAAATCTATTTGTGTTTAAAAACATTGCTTTAACTTTTAGTTTATACGGCAAATGCAAAAGTAGGATTGCTTATTAAAATCTTCGGATAGAACTACAGAGGAGATACTGCTATTTAATATTACAGAACAAATAGTGTAATGTAATATTACAGAAATTTAACTTATTTATTGCTCTCTAAGTTTTCCAGTATAGATAAACTTCTATAATTTATTATGCGGACTTTAATATGCAAGCATAAGATATAAGAAAGTTAACAGAAGAAAGTTAAGATCACCAGGGAACGAAGTAATGCATAGTAAAGGTTTGTATTTGTGAACTCATTTTGAATTCTCTAAGACACCTCTTGGTTAAAATGGACTGCGAGTAAAAGTAACACTTTAAAATTAAATTACAAAACCATACATAAAATACCATTTCTAAACTATGTACAATTTAAAAATATGAATAAATCTCTTTAGCTGTACCCTTACAGCTCTTGCAACTGTCATAGACCTGTGCTTCATAAACTAGTTCTTTATTTATGATACAAATGCACTACGTTGATATTGATCCACCCACCAAACCATACGCGTACGGTGGTATGATCCACCACCTAACCATACGCGTACGGTGGTATTGATCCACCCACCCAACCATACGCGTACGGTGGTATTGATCCACCCACCCAACCATACGCGCACGGTGGTATTGGTCCACCCACCCAACCATACGCGTACGGTGGTATTGGTCCACCCACCCAACCATACGCGTACGGTGGTATTGATCCACCCACCCAACCATACGCGTACGGTGGTATTGGTCCACCCACCCAACCATACGCGCACGGTGGTATTGGTCCACCCACCCAACCATACGCGTACGGTGGTATTGATCCACCCACCCAACCATACGCGTACGGTGGTATTGATCCACCCACCCAACCATACGCGCACGGTGGTATTGGTCCACCCACCCAACCATACGCGTACGGTGGTATTAATCCACCAACACGCTTGGAGGTTATTAGTTATATATTTATAGAAGTTTAATATACAAAAGTAAATGTTAAATTGTTGATCGGTTCACTAGGACTTACGTTAGGTTAGGCGTGTACTATTACTTTTTGGGTTTAGTAGCTTGTGTTGCAAAATGCCAATTTTCAGGACTAGAAACAGTAAGAGGGGCAGTTTGCCTCCGCGAAAAACGCCAAAAATGTGGGATTTTATTTCAAAGATTCGGTCTGTAATAATATAATAATATTCGTATGATACCTCTCGAAGCGTCATTTTATATGACAAATACCTCTTTATGTACGGTAGGCTATTCTTATAAGTAAGTTGTAGAATTTTGTATATTTATTACTTAAAATTTCTTTAAAAACGGAAGGAAAATGTATAAAATATCATCCTTAAGGAAACAAAAGCCTGACTTTCCTAGCCTTAAGTATCCTGTAAAATTTTCAGACGTTTAAAAAATGTCTTACAATATGAAGAAAATCCTAAACTTGATATGGGAACGAAAACAACTTTGAAACTGGATAAAAATCGCCGAGAGTGATTCAGGGCCTCTCCAACGATGTTTGTGAACACTTTGAAAATATAGACCTACCTCTCCTTCACAGCTCACGAAACCGAGTTATTCTTAACTATTGATTATTCTGCTAAGAGGGTATTTTAGTGAAGACTAAAATAATACCACTGTGCGAGTAAGGGTGGATGGGTGGGTATGTACCACTGCAAGTATGTACCACTGTACGTGTATGGGTGGGCGGGTGGGTCAATGCTACTGTAAGTGTATTGGGTGGGTGGGTGGGTGGGTCAATACCACTGTACGTTTAGATCAACTTGTACCACTGCACATTCATGTGTTAGTCACCTTCATGAATTGTTGCTCATTCAAGACTTATAAGACAAAAATAAAATAATTAATATTAGTATAAATAATAATATTAGGTAGTTGTTAAATAATAAGTAATTTTATTCAAATTCTTGCCATACCATTAAAGTATTATTTAAATAAAATAATATAGGCTAGCAAGAAATGAACTACTTGAAAAATAAATAAAACAGGTTTTTAAATAGCATATTTCAAAGAAATAAGAAATCACATTACCATTTTTTTAATACAGTGAAAATAAAAGTAAATAAATACAATCAGAAGTAACATACGTAAATAGGGGTTTATATAAGACAATTGTTGTCAGTTTATCTAACCTGGCACCTACACGTCAAGAGCCAGATACTGTAGCCTTATTAAAGCTACTATTTATTTTTGATATGTTGAACAAACTTAAATGAGAGATTAAAATAAGACTTCTCCAATGATAAAAATTTGTCTTTATTTTATCTTCTTATAAATAAGTTCAACAAATAAAATTCGTATCTTCTACAAATAATGATAATAACGAAAATAAAATATCTCTTCTTTTATTGACTCAATGGAACATAAATAAACTAAAAAAAACTCTTCCAAAATAATTAATTAAATATCTTCAGACCAGAACCTTTTTTATTTATTTAACTTTTTTAATAAATTTCTTTAAACTTTCAAATCAAAAAATTCAAAATTCAAAATTGTAATAAATATTTCATCACATCTCTAAAAGGACTTGAGATTTTCTAACCTTAACAAGCATTTTCCAAATCTACCCTAAATTTTCCTTTTCCAGACCTCCAAAAAAATTTTCTCTCTTATACTACCATCTTACAAACTACTATAACACATTTAATTCATTTCCAACAGTCACTTGACAATTGGGTCAAGAGCACGCACTCTAAACAGAAGAACGGGACAAGCAAGCATGCCCACAATCTCCATCAGCTGACTGGCCCGATCGATACTAGACCGGTTCGTTACCTTGGCTCCTCACTCCACTCCAGTCCTCCAGAAGTGTTCCACATATGCAAAAGTTAACCAAAGTGACATTAGACAGTGTTGAAATACAACTCTCTGTTGCGTGAAAAGAATTCTTTTATTTATTTCACCATTACAATGAAGTGCTTCAAAATGAGTGCTCAGTGTCGTTCCGTTTGGTAAAAACCAGGTTTTTCGCAGCCATTAAGTGCTTGGAAACAAAAGAAGAAAGAAAAAAATTGGGTGCGTAAGTCCACTCATATTAAAACAATTCACCAACAAATGAAGATTCAAAATTTTTCTCCATTTCGGATCCCATTTGCTTCTCCTTTCAGTGTTGTGTTTGGTTTTTTTGTTATTTACAAACAATTGGAACAGGCTGGAAAATGGTATTGGATATACATTACAATTATAAACACATAATTTTTCAACTTACATTTTGTTTTAGAAGTTCAAAATTCTTTCTTGTACTATTTAACACACTTATAATATAACAAAAATACAAATACAGATTATATTTCAAATACATAATATTCATGGATAATTAACTAACTCAATATATTTTACATAAACAACGTTTGTTTACTCTTTGTTTACTTTTATCCACCAAGCAATTTATTCGAACATAAAAAAATTCCTTAAACTTTAAAAATAATAACTTTGACAGTCTTAATCTAACAATTTTTAATCCAACAATCTTAATCTAAAATTCTTAATCTAAAATCATCAATCGAACAATCTTTATTTACAATCAGAATCATGAATGATAAATCCTACCCTGTAAGACATTTATTAAATAATTGAATAAATTTCAACTAAAATTACATTCCTTCGTTTTCATATCAAACATATCTTCCCTTTTATCATCAAATATTTACTTTGACTTGACATTCTTTTACTGAAAGTACATAATTAATATACTAATTTCACTTTTCTGAAAATGAATTACACCATGAGCATTAGTAATCCGTTATTTACAAACAGACATATAACATGTAAACAAAATTAGTCATTCATTATCAACTTCAATAATCAAATAATACATTTTAAATAAATTTCAAATATATCAAGTAACTTTGTTTACCCATTTATTTAATTACACAATTTTTTTCATAACCTGAAATTATTAATTGCTGAAATCATACATGATCAATTAAAGTTCATAACCCCTTCATACATTACCAACTCATATTTACCACCTTCAAGAATATTGACTTCTTTAGACCTTGACATCTTTTATGTGCACTCTTCGCACTTCTTTGGGATTGGACAGCCTCTGCACCAATATGCTCAACAGACTCAGCTGGGCTAGCACCTGGTATGGACCCTCATAGATGCAATGCAACTTCTCCTGGAATCCTCGGCTTTGGTCGGACTGCACCCGTGATCTAATGTAGACCTGCTCTCATATGCGAAGTGGATTCCTTTGTTGTCCTTCCGCCTTGTGTTGGTTGCGCTCTCTCATTCTTCGAAGGTTGTCCACTGCTTTCTCAAACTGCTTTAGTCGATCTTCTTCACTGAGATTTCTCTCCACCAGGTCGTTCAAGCTCCACTTGTTGGTTAACGGATCATTTTTGGCGTGGTTAAACATTAATTCAAATCCACTAAATCCAGTACTTTCACATGTGTTGTTGTTTATGGCTAAATTCAATTCACTGATTTCTTTGTCCCATTTATTTTGTTTATTAAGTGCATAAAATTTTAATATGGCTTTCAAATTGTGTAAAAACCTTTCACTTTTCTTACCCTGGGGCTGATAGTTTATAGTAGTTTTATGAATGATTCCTTTTTTAAAGAAAAATTGTCGTAAGTCTTGCGATTGAAAATATGAGGCGTTATTTGACACTATTATTTTAGGCAGTGAGAACAAGCTGAAAATTCGATCATTTAACAATTCTTGAATCTTACTGGATCTAACTTCTTTCATGGGAAATAACCAATTAAATTTTGTGAAATCATCCACAACAATGAGCAAGTACTTGTTTTGTTTACTACTCCTAGTTAGTGGTCCGAATATATCCATATATAACTTTTCCATAGGTTGCTTCGAGTAATTTAATACTACAGGTCCTTTTAAATATTGATTTGTACTTTTACATTTTTTACACGATTCACACTTTTGCACTAACTTTTTTATATATTCATGTAGATTAGGCCTATAAAAGTACTGGTTTATTTTTCTAAAAGTGTTAGCTATTCCAGGATGTCCACCATAGGTTGACGTGTGATAATATTCAAACACCATGTTTATTAATTCTTTGGGTAAATAAACCCTATCCTTACTTAGGTTGTTATATTTTTATACATTAAAACACCATTTTTCAAAAAATATCCTTATTTTGATATTCAGATAACTGTACACATGACATAGGAAAGTCTGTTAGGTTAGTAATAAATAGTCTATTGGAGCTATTTTGTTTGACAATAACAGGTTCTACAGTGGGTGAAACATCGCTAATATCTTCCTTATCTACTTCCATTGTTTTTACTACCGACTGATCATAACAATGAACTAAAATGTCTTCACTTGTAACTTCCTCTTCATTATTGCTAAATATTCTACTTAGATAGTCTGCTAATACGTTATCTTTACACTTAATTATTTCTACTTTGAATGGTAAACTCAGAATTATTTTACACCATCTTGCTAGTTTTCCTAATGTTCTACAATGTGTTAAAATCCAAGCTAAGGCACTATTGTCACACCTCAAAGTGAATGGCTTTACTTCCAAATAACTATAAAATTTCTGTATTGAAGCTGTTACAGCTAAGCATTCCTGATGGTATATACTCATTACTTTTTCATTTTGATTTAGTTTCTTGGAATAAAATGCTACTGGCTTGAGATCGCTCCCTCATACTGTAATAAACATGCTCCAACCGCATTGTTACTGGCATCAGTGTGTAGAATAAACTCTTTATCATAATTAGGTATTTTTATTACTGGTGGATTGCTAATTATTGTTTTTATTTTATCAAAACTTTCTTGACACTTGGAATTCCATTCAAATTTAATATTTTTCTTCCTTAATTCATTTAAAGGAGCTGCAAGTTCAGCATAATTTGGAATAAATTTAGCAAAATAACTGGACATTCCTATAAATCGACTTACAGCTTTGCTATTGGTAGGGGGTTTGGCACTAAAAATTGAACTGGTGCGCTCAGGATCTATTGTAACTTGATTATGGCTGATTAGATATCCTAAAAACTTTATTTCTTTAAATACAAATTTTACTTTTTCTGGGTTAACAGTGAGGTTCCATTTATTGAGTCTTTCAGTTACTTCTTCAATATGTTGTAAATGTTCATTTAATGTCTTGGAATAAATTATTATAACAGGAGATTACTATGGTGAAAATTCAATGGTAATTTAAAATCATCTTTTATAATTACGATCACGGTAATTATGAACTTCCAAGTTGAAATAAATTTCATCTCAAGCTACGTAACTAAAATGATAACTAATATTTATTTTGTATAGCTAGACTATAACTAACGACCATCGTTAGTGACAGTATGTCGTTCATGTTGAGGCTGAATATTTAATTTGACAAATCGAAGCTTTTTCTATAAAAAAGTCAAACTAATAATGAATAGTTAAATAGATAAAAATACAGTAAAAATGATCTTTAGAACATTATTAGAACAATGGCTTTGCTAAAAAAAATATCATTTGCCCAAACAAAAATAATAATACTAATTCAAAATTATCTTTAAACTTGTACAATTCGTCATAAATTCATAAATATATGTTCACTCTCAAGGCACAAAACAGCTGATAAAAAAAACATAAAGATGACACAACAGTTTGGCTGATTTGTTTTTCATTGTGAAATGTTTTACGTAATTTTTGCTAACTCTGATATGATTGCCCAACTTTACATTCCCCCTAAAGCGGACGTACCGGGTTTTCTCCACCCTGTTATATATGAGAACGTCAGCAGGCTAAGAATTTATATTGATGTGATAGTTTAGAAAGAACCATGGAGAGAAGGGTAAGCAAGTGTGGAGAGCCACTTCGTAACGAAGCAAGGGCTGACGGCCAATAATTTATACAAAACAAAGGGTGTGAGATAGTTAAGAAGGGAATTCTTACAAATCAGTAATTAGTTTAACAAAGAAGAAATAGAAAATAATCACCACTGTCGGCGTAGAAATTATTTGTAACCAAGTTGAAGGTTGTTTACTAAGAACCCAAGAGGCATACGGAAAATCTAATTGCACCAATATTTACCTCGTTTAATTTTACGTCATGGCATATTCATTTTAACATCGTACTACAAGTTTTAATAATTAATTTCTATCCTTATTCGAACAGATAAAAATTAACCGCAATTATAGCTAGTCTGTGTGATCCACCAAGCCTTAACACGAATGACAGAAATATTAATTAAGGTAGTTTAATACATTTACTTGTATTATACACTCTTAAAAATGGAACAAAAAAGTTACGAAAAACAAAATTGGATAATAGTTGGCCGTAAGATGTTTGTACAGGGAGATGCTTCTTCCCGTTTAAAGGAACATCAAATAAAAATATATTAATAAAAGCTTCTCTGCCATGCTTCATGAAATAAGTGTTTCATAGTCAGCATTAATAATTGCTTTTATTTTTATTACTTTACTGAACAAAATTACGTTTCATTTTGTGCCTCACAGGCATTTTTAATCGTAAAATCAAAACAAGCAATTAACTAGACTTGAAAAAAAAAAAACAACAAATGAAACACTGGTTGTATAAGTCTCTCGACTGCCTTATTATTGCGTCTATGTTAATACAAACTGTCATATCTGTATCATTCATTGTTACTTTCCACTTAAAATGCTAGATAGAAAACATACCTTTCATTACTATAAAGTAATTTCTGTTACTCTCTATATCTGTTTATAAAGTTTCCTAATTTAAACAAAATTTGTTGGAGAGAAAATAAATGCCAAATTGCTAGATACTTTGTCTATGTTGTATGCACCAATGGTGTGTTTACTTGGTGGCTGACTGCGTAGAACTGAAGCAGGCCAAAGACCATATCGGTTAATCTACCACCAACAAGGAATATTTCCCTTGGAGAGTATTAGTAAATATAGGGATGAATATTTCATCACCCAACACAGTTAAACATCTTTTTCTATCAACTGATAGATAATAGTTTTAAGAGTTTGAGTATATATATGTTATAATTACAGTAATACAAAACACTTAAATGTACTGTAATACTATTAATGACAACTAGTTGTCAAAATCCTTCAGTATGGTAAATACTATTTTACAAAACGGAAATTTAAACTATCAAAAAATTACGGAGATTATATATACAAAAAAATTAAAATACTTTCAACTTTATTTAAGAAATATATTTTTTTGATAAAATAATAATTGAAAACATAGGGGTAGGAAATACACACTCCCTCATTAGTGGTAACACCATTAACGTTTCATCCCCCAGTCATCAAGATTATCCACCCAAAACAAGTGTACTTCTTGTTTTAGGCAGGAATGTGCTAATCCTTATTAAAAGGACCATACAAAATTGTATATTTCTATAAACACTTTCTCCACAAATCTTTGTCTAGTTTGTTAACACTAACAACCAGAACCATAATCATACAATTCCTAATCAAAATGTTACTTAACTTATTATATTAATTACATACTTTATTTTAAATACATCCTTCAGTTATATACCTCGGTCTAAGCTCAAATAAATATACATGTACGCGATGTCTGTGTTAGTTTCTAATGCAATCCAATGTAACTATAAATGACTTTGTTAACTTTGCGTCATTAATTTTGTAACTATAACAGGACTAAGTAGTGTGAAACTAGGGCTGCTGGCTCAATTGATGACTTCCGGTTGTCAAAAATTTAAAGAAAAGTTGGCCTGCGTCATATTAGAGTGTGACGTGGCTGAGGACGTCACGGGACGTGGATTGGTGACGTCACGATTTAAAGTTCAAGGTCATCCAAAGTAAGTTTTAAAAAAGAGATCTTGTACGAATTATTGTTTTCGTTACAATACTATTTTTGTTGTTGATTACAAAAAATTGGTTACTCAAAAACAAATACGATTCGTACAAGATCTGTATTTGTTTTGAAGAACAAAACTTTGTAATCAACAACAAATAGTATTGTAACGAAAACAATAATTCGTACAAGATCTGTGTGTGTGGTGTGGGAAATTTTGTAGTGAGGGAATTTTTTGTGAGGGAATTTTTAGGGTTGGCAACACTGGGAAACAATAAATACGGAATAATGTTATTGTATTGTTTTAATTTTGTTTCTCTCTCTTCTTCGACTACTACTTCAGTCCCTCTTCTCATCGATGTTGTTTTGTGGGTTGTGGTGGTGGTACATATTCCAAGTCTGAACGTTAGTTGTTGTTTGCTATTCGTTGTTGCAAACACTTCTAATGTCACGGTGTAACCAGTCATCAGAGATCTTTCAACTCCTCGGTGAATACTTGCAGATCGTGCAGAGTCGATAAATGAACAGTGTTTGTAGGTGATGGGTTTTTATTCTAAGAGACATGATCACTCTCTTTCACATCGCGTAAATATACGGAACTTCATTTTTTTCGTCAATCACTCTTCTTTATGTTATTTTACAGTGCATTCACATATCCAGAACACTTGCATTTTAACAACTATCCTCAACTTATATCCGTATTTTAAAACATATCAAATCGCAACAATAATTATTTTCATGTACGTTCAAAATTACAGCTTTCATAGACATTTCATTTCTTCTTATTGTTGTTGTTTTGTTTATTAATAGTCTCATTGCACTGTTCAAATTACGTAAGTATATAGTACTTGTCCTGCTATGCGAGCGCGATCTTTCACCCCCGCACCACTACCAGGACCATCACTATCACCTCCCCACCCGAACCATTACCCCCACCACACCCTAGCTCTCCCTAACCTTACAATGAAATAAGATCTTCGATCAACACCGTTCGTTTGCAAAACAATCCTTGGGCGTTTTTTCTTATTTTCAATATAGATTTATCCTAACTAAAAAAAGCACACAACTGCAAATTTGCTCATTTTCAGTTTGTTATCCTCCATTACTAAATATTTCCAAGTCCAAACCTAATGTTTCTTGTTAGTTTTCAAATACTTCCAAAATATACAATGTAACATTTGACAAAAGTTCCTCAACTCTTTACTTCTTCCATACTTAAGAAATCTGTACTTTTACTTGTAAATAAATATTATTATTATTTAGTAAAATTATATATTAGTAAAAAGATTAAAAAAAATGTATAAAAATTAAAATTGTTTGAACAACCTAAACTACAAAATTAAAAAGTATTTAATAACTAACGCAATAGCTACTTAATAATATTCATAATCATAAACTTATACAGTACCTTTACTTTAGCTTGTATTTAAATTTTTATTAGTCTATTAACATTATTATATAAAAATATAAAATAATTTATATAGAAGAAAATTGGTGAAACAAGCAAAACTACAAATTTAAAAATATTTAATAAATAACCAATAGTCTACTTTAGTAATGAAACGATATAACATTATACAAAAATAGAAATAATGAAATAACAAACATTTAACCTAATTTTGAATTTTTAATAACATAAAAGATATTCAAAATTTTAATAATACTCGTTACTAAACAAATGAATTATTGTCTCGCTCGAGATAATAATCTAATTCGCGTCTAAACACGCGTTATTTCTAACAAGTAATATTATCTTTTCCCACCGACAAGGTCCCCTCACCCCCACCCCTCTCACTCCAACTTCTCCTTTGAATGATGCCCATTAATAATCTTACTAACTCCATTACTTTGACCGTATTCTTAAATTATATTATATACACATATTAAACGTCTTATCTTTTCTAACAAATGCCCGCTACCAACATTTCAACACTACTATTACCTGACCAGTAATATACTTTTCACACACCCACAAACAAACCGTGTTACAGTAACAATACAAAACTTCAACTCTAATATTTTTAATAATCTTTTTTTTTTTTTTTTTTTTTTTTCTTTTTTCTGTTTAGTACTAATGTTTTAATTTCATTTTGTCTATCTACTTCAATTTCAATTCATCCATTCATTCTTATAATAAAATATTTTGTATTTTTCAAGGGCGGTCACGTACACTGGATTAAGTTTAACAAGCATTGCTTCTTCACGCTTTATTTTATAAATTTCCTCATTTCAATAGACCCAGCGGTAATCATACCTACCCCAAAGATTCCAAAAAGCAGTTTTCAATTTTTTAAATATTTTCAATTTTGTCTTCGGTTACTAAAATATTCTTTAATTGATCATTAATTCAAGATCATCTCAAGAATTTTCTCCTCTTTCCTTTCTTTTTCCTTTAAAATACAATATTTTATGTATTTTTAATCCATCTCCAAATGTTGTGACCTCTATGGATCCTATTGTTGTTTTCTTTTCTCCTCCATCGTCTTGAATTTCAACTAATTTTCTTCCTCTTTACTTTTTCCATATTACAACATCTTTCTCCTCTGCTAAGTGAATGGTCATCTAAACTGACTTACTGTAAAAACTCGTAGTAATGAAAGTCTGTTTAACCTTACGCTGTACTATAACGCGGGTTTAATTGTAAGGTTTTTCATAACACATTACACTCCTGCGCTCTGCGTTATTAAATGTTTTGTTCCTCCTTCGATCCTATCACATGCGACTCTAACCCGATTTGGATACAGCCCGCACCTTACTTTGTAGGTATTTCCCACATCCAATTATTGAATTAGCTCCATTATCCTTCTTTTCCTCTTCTATAGCATCTTAATTGTATAAACTATTTTCTTTTCCTTCTCTCTTATTTAATAACTTAATTGCTTTGACAGCGCGCGCGAGATCGCGAGCGAGTCTAGTTACTATTTTTCTTTATATTCAGTCTTACCTAATTACTGGACCTTAAATAATAACATCCGTTTTGTATTAATCATTATAGCCTTTTCCTTCTGTCTTTTATCTTATTATACTAGTAGTTAATTCTTTCCTATTTTTATAACTTACCTTACTTACAGACTTAATTTCCTCCTTACCAGTCTGTTTCTGAGACTTAGAATTTTCTGTTTACCCATCTTTATCAGCTTGTACAATTCTACTATTGTTTGGTGTTGAAACCTACTACGGTCTTAAAAATTCCTCTTGCACAATTTAAGTTCATAAACTTGTATTCTTTCACTACCTGATCATCTTTACTAACTCCTCCATTTTCGTCTGTACCACTTAAAGGACTTAAAATATCTTTTGCTTATACAGATTAGCTTGCGTTAAGAATATCAAAAAAACTTACTTCAGTAGTTGTTTCTAATAGTCAGACTTGAACCTAAAACTCACTATTAATCATCATATTGCCTTTAAGTAAGATTATCTGTTAATGATTACTCTTGCTTCCGTAATACTTTCGGCCGTACCTATTTCACTAAGAAAGTTAACTCATAGTTTTCTAGCGCAACTTATTCCTACTTCTTATACTACTCTTCTTATGTTATAGTGTTTAGAACAAAAAGTTATTTCTATTATAACCGATTTTACACGAACACTCACAGCAACATCGCTTTGAACTGAGGGTTTAAACAGCTTGCATCCTTCTAGAGCTAGCTATTGTCTGAACTTCTAACGATTTCAATTTGAATATCTTGGTACTCCTAAGTTCAAATGGAACTAACTCCACGGAATAATATCGTTATGTCCGCAGACATGCATGAATCTCCCTCTACATTAAATTTTATAAACTAATGCTAATCGAGACACATTGCATCAGATCCAATTTATTAAAAATCTTCTAAATAATTGTAGACATCTGCAGCCCTAGTGATAATGAAAAAACCGTAAAATAACAGAACTACATTACCTTTAGTTTCAACATCAATTATCTCCGTACCTGACCCAACCATCCACTTGTATATTCACCTATGTTTAAGAAACAAAAGTTCTGTTCTCAAACTTGATGTTACCTATTCTTCCACCACTTAATACCCCCCCCTATCCTCTGAAAAAAGAGCGCCTTGACCAGACGCACACTTGCATTCACATCGACATCAAGCAGCTTTGTTCGGACAGCCTTAATAAATCTTTAAGTTTAAAAATGTACCATTCTTTAACTAAATATTCTATCTTTTGCATGTTTGATTAAGAATGGATTTGTTGTAGATTTTGCGTATTACTTTGCTTTATTGCTTTCTTATTAGTGTTTTGTTCACATATCTCTGTTTCCTGTAAATTTATTGTTTTATTATTTTAATCAACTTTTACTTATACAGAATTAAGATTCTAACAAAACACTATCGACTAATTTTGTTTCCACATTTTTCTAAGCCACCTTTCCCTAAACCTTGGCCAAAGCCATCAAATGTCCCCTTGTCGATTGTTCCATATGCAAAGCCTGCTGACACAACTCCTTCTTTTCTTTCCTTCTTTAACCAACTCCTAATCTTCCAACAAGTCAAAGCCATGCAAACTGTACCCCGTTCTCATTGTTCCATGCAAAGCCCGCTACAACTACCCACCTCGTGCGTGATTTCCTACGCCCCTTATTGATATGAAATGTGAGATTATTGTGAAGAGCGTGAATAAAGCTCTTATTTCAGGTTTTATATCGTTATTTGTTGCGCTCATTAATGAAATTTTCAATTCCAAATTTGTAAATAAATACCTTTATATTGCTATTGACTTTTTAGCCCTAGATCCTCTCCATATGTCAGAATACACCCCCGTCGTTTGTAACTGGAATCGAAAGTATTTTCCCTATAAACTAAGCGAATAATCATCTGGGTTCAATAAATTACTTTACTGCCTATTCCCCGCTTTGTAATAATCGTCGGGTAAACCGACCCACATTCAAACTTGTAAACTTGTTCCACCCCTGCAAAATATAAACCTATTTTAAACTGTTACCATACTGCCTCTTAAACCTTTTACCCCCACTCTCTTAAACCAATTCCACCAATCTATCAACTCGCTTATAAACCCGACTTGCGTTCCTTTACCACACTCACCATAGACTCACTCTCCTCAACCATCACATCGTTTCTACATCTTTTTCTAACCTCTTTCAAATATATCAGACTCAAACACTTTCTTTAAACGACACACGTCATTTTTTTCAAGATTACTATTTTTTGTTCTGCGAGGAGCCAAAGCTCCTTTCAACCCTTCTCAAACACCCCACAACCTCTACAGCAGCCGACTCACCTGACACAGCCTTGCCACAGCCTGACAGCACCTACTTGGTCGCTTCTGCGTCTCTGTCATCATCCTTTCAATGCTTTCCTCCATAATTCGCCCACCTTCCGCATCACCTATTCACATTCTTCTTTCCTTCAATATGTCACCGAATAATGCTCCTACCATAGGCCCTCCTTAACCATCTATCAACTCGCCTCAGAAACAGCCTACTCCCAACTTTAACACACTAACACCCTCCGAAAAAATTCCTCCTTCCTATCCACAAGTTTCTAAGTTTTTTCAAAACTTTAAAATGACTTTTTAATCTTTGTCTTTCTATAGGTACTTTTTCATCTCTCCTTAATAATACAATATGCTAAACACCTCGTCCTTCTACAATCAAACAGCAAAACTAATTCCACTCGAATATTCAACTTAAAAATTTAATAAAGATACTTTTTTAATACCAGTCTACAGACCCTAGTTGCTTAAATTAAGCAAAAAGTATATCTTAAATACCCTACGAAGTTGTGCATCCGAGAAAATCCACAAAAAACAAACATTACTTAATTTCGAAGAAAATGTGAATTGCGGTTTTGGAAAACGCTCGAAGGAAAGATTCTCTTTTGTAATGTTATGATAAATAAAAATAAAAAAATATAAAATAAAAAAAAATGGTGATCATATCACCTATGAGATGAACCCAACCTTTTTTTTACGCTGTACAATTAAACTTACCTATTTTAGACTTAACCAAAAACTGAACTTACATGCTATTTCATGTTATTTAACATTTCTATAACTATCACACAACTGGTTAAATCATAATGGGGAAATTCTAAAATCCCAACAACTTTCATATAGTGCATACAAATTTACGGTAACTCCTACTATCCAATATAAAAACCAGTACCATTGTGTGATTTAACGATACGTACGATCAATCTGAAATACTAGAAACAGTACGAGATATTCTAAAAGAAACATTGCACAATAGAAAAAGATTTTAGAAAAATTTAAAAACCATATACCAAATCAAGATGAACAAGTATCGAAACCTGAAAATATACACCATCGCCATAAAATACTTAAAAATATAGCATTTTCTATAACAGAGATAGAACCCTATTGATTCCTCATTGCCAGAATGAACCTATCCTATTAATTTCTAATGTCAAGAAAGTGGTCGAGATGATATGAAGTTGAACCATTTGGTTTCTTTTTAAACTTCGTTTTTAAATTGTGTTTTTTTATTTTTTTCATAAAAACAGAGCAATAATCTCTCGTTTCAAGTATTCACTTACTCTACTGTTCCCCTTTTGAATATGTTAATCCTGACCCACACTCAGACTTAGAAAACTTCACTATTTACTTAACTTCTACAATAGGAGACATATCTCACTATCCTAACCCCTCTTCACCCTACCCCCTTCCACTACCGTAATCCCCCCACCACAATATTAGAAAGAGGTTCTCTATACTTCGTCGCATCATCTGTTCATTATCTTCAATAAGATACTTCACCTCTATTATATTTTCTTTACCATGCTTCCAAAATACAGCGTCAAGAATGTTGCTTGATTCATCAAGAATATTTCGCATACTTATAGACATTTTCATGAGAAAAACACATATAAGATGCTATATCCAAATGAAGAGTCTAAATGTTTCAATTAACATAGATATCCATCCTTATTTATAATTATTAGAGCACAGCTTTTCGATATAGAAAACTAAAAATGGAGTTCTTAATATATTGAGATTTCATAGATATTAAGAGATAAATATGATGATATATAATATGATAAGATAGAGAATTATTAATCATGAACAAACATCAACAAAACCCCATCCACCACCAACAACACAACAACAACAGAATCTTCCAACCACCAGCCAACCAGACCGCATAGCATTTGTTTTATTCAAGTCTATTTCCAGCAATCATCTTCTATAAAATCAAATAATAACATGTTTCATTTTAATTTGTAAATTATCTTTTTTATTAAAGTACAGAGCAGGAATAGATCATCCTGGTGTTCAAGTGAATCACTTACTTCCTATTCCTCTTGAATGATTTAGATGACCTGACCCGCATCCAAATAATATTTCTAACTCCTTATACTTTAACTCTGATAGGATTTTCTTTGTTTTATAAAAACTATAAAATAACAATAACAAAGAGGATAATTAACTGAATTTTTATTTTTCACAACAACAACAAAGTACCCTCAAATAAATCTACAAAGCGAGCGGCTCCTTGAAAGATTCGACTATTCACAAAGCGCGTTCGACGCGCGAGCGCGAATGAACAATCTACTTGTCCCAACACAACGGTAATAGTCTCTGTAATGTAAACCCTCTACTCTCTATTTTCACCCTTTTGTAAATAGATTAAAATACCTTGACCTAGTTTCGAGATCCTCCCCACCCCCTCGAAAGTAATAAGGACCACTACACAAACCAACCGCCACTGATGTCCCATCGTCATTTGAAGTTCCCTATCGAGAAGAAACATTATAATCGTTGGACAACATGTTAGATGTCTGAAAAACATGCTTCGAATCGCTCATAGTAGAATCGGACCACAACCCAACAACATCGTGAGAATAACGTTATAGTTACAAATCACAACATGAACCGTTGCAATTTAGCTGAAATTTGAAGATATGCTTTTATTGCTCACCTAAAATAAACACTACGTATAACATCCAAATGAACCAGAATAAGAGTTGTCACACATACCATTTCAATATGCTCCACACAGAAACCGAGATATTACTTAGACTTTACAACAAAAACGCACACACCATAAATTGTTCACATTTTAAAAGGTGAGCTATGGCAAAATTGAAAACTTGAAACTTTAAATAACGCAAATCCACTATATAAAACTTTACAAAATAATTAGGAAGATTAAATTTTTAAAATTCCTTTATTAGTTTAAGATGTGCTCTATCTTCGCATTAATGAAACATCATAAAGATTTATGACTAAGAACCTACAATCATGTTTGCAAGCGATAGTGATTGTAACTATCTTTTTTTTGGTTTATTATTAAGTTTAATAAGAAAATACAAAACAAATATGATCTTTGAGTTTGTGGAAATAATCAGATTAATTAAGAATTGCACATTCACACGACTCAATTGATATATCCCGATACCCAATGAAATTGCAATACTAAATCTTGTGTTAAAATACAAAATAAAAATACCGAACGTTGTATAATGTATCTACAATATAATTGTTGTACTAAATTATTAAGTCTAAAGTGATGATTATCAGTTATCAGATTTTTTGATACTATAATTTCTTGGCGGAGAGAATATTTCATTTTTTGTTTCATATAATAACATAGGTTAGGTGGTTTTTTTTCTTGCAAAGCGAGGATGTTTTCACCTTCGTAGAACACTAATTATATGATTACAATTTATTTTTAATTACTCAATCTCTCTAGCTATCGCTACGCGGACTTTGTAATTTTAAACTTTCAATCTCTTGGTGAAACAAACATCACTTTTAAATGTAAAAAACAACATTGTAAAAGATCTCTCATGTGAATAAACCATTTAAATGCTGCAACTTGATATCTTTTATCACTACGGGCATCGGTAAATTGAGTCAAATTTCATTTACCACCTCGCACATTCACAATAATTTTGAAATATGTGCGCGATCGAGAGCGAGGAGAGAGGGTGTGTCCAACATGGGTTTAAATGTCTTACGACTTCTTACTTCCTATCACATAAAATCGTTTGCTAAATAGAATCTATATTCATCTGCATATTTCAAAACATTGATTTTTACTGAGCATGTCCACACTTCCTAATACATCTCAGTATACATTTAATCACAATACCAATTTTTTCGTGATTTAACTAAAACTTTTTCTCTACTAATAGCTATATTAAAACATATTAATTTTCTTAACATTTTCCCATTCCATTTAAAATCTACACATAACTTCAGACAACTTATTTTACAACAACACTTTAAAATAATCTTAAGTTCGAACCTTGTTCATTCTTACAAGCGTACATGGCACCTTACTACGTTAATCTTTAGAAATTCCAAAATTTATTCCTGTTTCTCTAATATCCTCATTGTTACATTCCATTTTTGGTTCCCAATTAGAAGAATATGAGCTATAATTCTAGCCACTCAATGAAAAGTTAGAATTTTTTGCAAAGAAAATGGTATGCGAGAGAGGAGGCGGTGGAGTGTTCTACCCTCCTTAGAATTTCATCATTCCACTTATTTTTAGACTATATTAAAAAGAATCTTTAAAAATGGTTATATTTGTCTATATTTTTTATTTGCTTCTAAAATCTAACCCCTACACTACATATCACTTCACAATTCACAAATCAATCACTTCGCAACTTAGATAATGTAAAAATAAACTATGATTTAAAATTTCAACAGAAACTACCTCATCGCTCCGATCTGAACAGATAAATAAGTCCTAGAGAGATACTACAACTTTATTAAATAAGATTTCTTTTACTTTTGATTGTGAGAATTCCGAAATACTTATCTTGCTTCGCATACAGTCCTACCCTTTTTTTTTCTTACACTCTCCTGTTTGCGTGCAGCATTTAAAAAACACAATCAAACTCAACTTTAACAGACATTCGACATGTTGCTGATTAGAGTCGCGTTAAGAGATGTACCAAAATGTATTAAGAAGATAGAGAGTGAGCGACCTAATAACCTTATCTTTCCCGTTATATAACATTCCACACTTCTTCACTTGATCCATTAGATATACGGCTGGGCTATGCATAACCCCTACCTTACTAATCTTCAATTAAACCACAAATACAAATCGAAATTACAGAAAATTGCCTATACATCGAGATGTTGTATATTTTAATTTTTATTATAATATCCTCAAACTCGACACGACCTACTCTATATCTACCACTATAGCAAAATACTAATCTCCACCAACTGAAAATTCCCCCATTTAAGATCTGTAAATGAAAAATACACTACGTTGCTCACTTGTTGTCCAACATCTATATAGTTTGAGGATTAAAATCACATAAGTTGCCATCATTCACATTAACAGTCCACAGTAAAACCTTCAACGATTCCAATACCTACGAAGCCTTCCAACTCAAATTTCAAATAACTTGTAGAAATTAAATGATCTATTCATTTCTAAAACATAATAAAACAAAACGAAAACACATTAATGTCAAACTTATTACTTTAACCCCAAAAACTACTAAACTTTTCAAAAACCAAACTTTGAACATTTATAATTATTCATTAAAACCTTTAGCATTTATATAAAAAGACCATTAAGAAATCTCCTTATATGTCCATGTCATTTAGATATTTCCATAACCCACATTACGATTATTCACTACAAAAAAATTGTCCCTTTTTATTACTATAAAATACGACGTTACATGGATAAGAACCTTTCATCACGATCAACACCGAAATATTACCGGATCCCGCACATTCGTTACCATCAAGCGAATTTGACTGTCTCCAACTATCCAAGAAGCATCCAAACTACATCAAACAAATAACAAATACCATGAAAATTAAGACTGTGAAAGAGTTGTACACTAAAAATTCTATCACTAATGCAAAATTTGAATCACTTAAACTGTTAAGAAAAAAAATTTAAGTTTTTTTTGTTTTTTATTTTTGCGGGTTTTTTTATTAAAAAAGCTAAAGGTAAGATTTTTTTTTTAAAAAGAATTACACTGTACACTACAAGCGTTTTTATTTGAAAAATCGATTCACGGCATAATCAACTCATAAAATTTCAACAACCAACTGTAACATATTAACTGAATCAAAAGTCACTATCACTTTCAAAGGACACAACGACACACCCACTTGCCAACAAAATTAACACATTACCATTCAAGTGCGCGGCTACACCTTTCTCCAATTACAAACGAATGGAGCTACAAGAGTGCAGATATCAATTATAAATATAATGAATAATTATTAAATTTAAAATAAATGTATTTATTGTTTTCACAGTACGAATTATTTCACTACAAATAATTATTTCAAAATAAAATGCCATTTAAAAATAAATGCGCAGCGCGAGAGAGCCGAGAGATCGCGAGCGCGCGAGCTAATGAAACAAATTTATTACTTATCTGCCTAAATTAAATACCCAAATTTATATAATACATTCTCTTACCAATACATTTAATATTTATACAGGTTTATATACTAACAGACAGTACTAAATTATATTCTTTAAGAAGGTGTAATTAACCAATATTTTCACAAAACATACAAAAACTAACACAATAAAAACTAAATACTGATAAGTACCTCTATTCAACAGACCTTCCCATCTACCATGGCCCATTTTGAGTGTTGTCCCATATTTAATGACAAAAGTCCCTACCAAGTTTCTCAGCGGACTTGAAGCACGCTGTGAGAAATGCAAAAATAATATTTTTGTTTATTGTGTCATATCATCTTTATTTTTGGAGGAGAATATTTCTTTTAACAAAACTCTACTCTTAAAAAACACTATCTGGTCATATAAAGAGTTCTCTTACTCTCTCTGTAAGTGTATTTATATGAACAACTACAAAAGCACTACATCATGAAATGTAAGTAAAAATTGTAAAGAACTTCATTAACCCTGCCAGTACCTTTCAGTATGAATTACTTGTCAAAAGATAATATACTTTATCAGCTATTTGATTGAGAGCGAGTGGACCCTTATAATTAAACAATAATCTACTGTATACTGGAGTGAGCGAGTTATTCTTGTTTTCTAATGACGTGAATTGAAATCTTTATACAATTTTAATAACGTTAAAAACGTTAGCAGTCATCAAAAAATAAAATGAAATTAAACATTTACAAACACGTTAGGAAAAGAATACTTAATACCGATGTGAGAACTTATAAATAAATACAATAGAGTAAACAATTGAGGTGGCTATCTAACTCTAACAAAAGTCTATCTATCTCGTTATTGAGAGATTTAATAGAACTTTTAAAAGTTGATGTAACTAAATGTTTTCTCAAGAACTTACGTATACTCTCTATTGTTAGTAGACCTTGTTAATGAATATACAACAGTTTCATCGAACTACTCGTAAACACCTAACCCATTGTAAACAAAACAATGCAAAACCGTTTTAGACTCTATCTAAGAAATACAAATGAAATAGGCGTGACGCGCGCGCGCGCGCGCGCGCGCGGTGAGAGTGTGTAGCGAGCGGAGTAAATACAAAGTCAATCACAAGTATAGAAATGTTGTCTAAAAATTACTTTACCCGAATTGACGAGAAGATTTTCACATGTAAAAAGTACAACCTATACCTAAACTATATATTAAAGATAAACAAAGGAAACCTATTACTAGGTCATTTTATGGACATGAACTTTTATATCGTACGTAAGGCCATGTTATCTTGAAAAAGAGCTTTCAAAAGAAAAAAGACATGGTAAAGTAAGTTTGTTGGATTTGACTAATCTTAGATTTCTGTGATATCCTATAAAACATATCTAAAAGGAATCCTTATCATTCCTTCGTTGATATTGGACATATGAGATCATTCAACTTACGATAAATTTTATATAAAGCAATATTGATGATTTTACAGTTGATTAAACGTACAACTGTCAAGCGATTGTAAACATAGTTAAGTTTTTTTTTTTTTTTTTTTTTTACCGATACCAAAACACATTCTTGCATTGTATGGTTTTTCCATTTTGAAAACTTAATTGTCTTTTAATTAATAACCCAGCCGAATGTTACCGAATTTTAATATCGCTTATATTTTTTTCAAATCCTATACTCTCCAGAGCGAGTGCGAGCGACAAGGTACGAGTGGTAGCGAGGTGTTACTTTCAATGTTCGAAGAGTAGATGCTCGCGAGAGATCTAGCTCTCTATTTAACCTATAATAGCAATATGCAACCTAACAATGCAACCGTATCTGTGTTATTATTTGACATTCTTGAAAGATCATGGATACTTTTAAGAACGATTCTCCATAGGAAGACATAATAATATCGACAGTAATTTTATAATCAAACTTATACAAAATCTCCAAAAACAACTCATCAAGACAATTGCAATGTTTTGATGTCTTTAAACTAATAACTAACCTTAAAACACAATATAGACGATCATTCAACGCAGATATACATTTGACAAGTTTAAAACAGCTATTCACAAGCTTGGAAGAAAAAAGTATGGTTTTTTGGTTATCCTGAAAGATCAAACCATAAAAATGACTTAACAGAATAGTTGATAAATTCGTTTGGATAGTGTATATATAGGTATTGTAATACAAGAATACTCAGTGGTGAAACATGGAAAACCAAAGAGATGGCTGAGAGAGCGAGGAGACAATAAAATCACTTTGTATGCCATTACGAAGAGGAACACAGTGAATTGGGTATAAATGAACGCGAACAGTTTTTAAGACTAACGTTTTAAACTATCCGTTCACCTTTGAAACAATTGCGAAAACTTAGAATTGACCCCGAGTCGAACTTAAGGAGACTTTCTTTTTTACACCCCTTTTTTTGTTCAAGCGAAGAGAGTGCGAGCGAGAGAGCAGCGTGAAGAGGCGCGATGAAGAATCAAAAAACCGAAAAAATATGAAATCCAAAAAGTAAATTTGGGAGGAAACAAAAAAAGAAAAGAAGCTATATATTAAGTGACAAAAGATTGATACATAAAATATGAAGAGTTGAAAATCCTACCATCTAACTTGAGCAAATTTGGCACTGACATTTTACATCTAAACACTGATACAATACTTGTTTGGAAAATTAAATTCCTCACACCAAGCCCGAAAAATATCACACTTCCGGAGCTATGCGAGAGTAGAAATGATGGTGAAGTATACTGTTGTATATAAAACTGTTGTATGTAACATTATTATAATAATTGGTGATACGCTCAATACAAAAGCCACAAAAGGTTTTTTGCTCATTTTAAAAATAATCCTGTAGATCATACTAAAAATATATATTTTAAGAAGAATGAATGAAAAAAGACAAACGCTCACAAAAGATATTCAAAAATTCCCTGTATATAGAAACAATCATGAAATATAACAAATATCATACTATTTTCCACCCAGACATTGCATAACAAAACACGTATATTGACTTATCGTCTGCGACTAATCTGTTACACAAAACCAAAAAGAGGAAAATCAAATGGATCCTACGTCTACCTTAAAGGATTATATAAAGTCTATACATGAACCCAATAAAATTTATTACAACGAATCATAAGTTGATCGAATAATTTTATATAAGACAAGCAATCAAGCAGCCCATAACTGTTTAACAAAATGGGATCGCTTTGGGTACGAACACAAATAATACTACTGATTAACATATATAATTTATAGCACAAAAATATTGGTTTAAGTTAATCATATGTCGTACAATTTCTCTTTGCCTCATTGTGAAAACCCAATTTTTATTAATAGAAAACTACGTTTGTCACCTTTACTATCAAATGAATTACAATGTACAATAAACTATGAAATTTTTAAAGAGCCTCGAGATAGAATAACGACCGTAATCTAAAACACATTAAATTCCAAGAAACTCAACAAGTTTGAGAATTGACGGAGCGTGTTATATCTAAAAAGCGAGACTAGTAATTTCGGAGACTCCAACTTAAACAAGATGCTCAAAAAAGTATGCTGACCTCGCTTTATCACCTAGCTTGAAAATCGAAGAGAAGGCTTACAATCTAAAGTAGAACAGATTCTAAAATGTTCAAGATCCACTATTACCACTCGAGAGGGAGAGTGCCGAGAGCGCGACGAGAGCATAATGTACTAAAAGACTCCTACCCAAACTGATACACGGTGTTTTGCAAAAAAGTTTTAGCAATATAAAGATCCAATTATCCTAAGAACATAAATTTAGAAACTCTGAAATAATTTGATAGATAATTCATTGATGACTAAATCTATAAAGAAATCTAAAATTGGGTGCCTGACTTATTTCATTATAAACAAGACAGCTCAGGAAGCGCACCACATAGTCATGTAGAACTTATTGATTGGCCGATATACAGCATCATGATACATCACAGAAACGTGGAAGAATAAACTACCATTTAAATACAATAACAAGACGATTTTTCATTGATTACTCATTGAAAGTTACATGATTGTGAAGGTGATCCGATTAAAAATAACAAGGATGAAATAATACACGGTCATCGCACTACAGAATTCATAAAAAGAGAGAATTGTTTCAACACAGTTTCAGCTTTTTCTAATCCTGTTGGACAGATGAACAAACGATTGGATTTGGCTTATACTTGTATATTACATTTACCCGATTACCAAGAATTACCATAAAAACGTACTGCAACGTCTTCAAAGAATCCAAATAAATAAACTTTTACAAGATTGCAAAAACAGTCGAGCGTGCGCAGCGAGACGCCGAGCGAGTAATGATATAACCCAAATAAGCGTTATACTTAAGGCTCTAGCTGAAAGAAGCCTGGCAAAAGTAAATCAGTACGCGATTTTTAAAACACAGCCTTACAGTAACATAATCCATGAAAGTAAAACACATTTGGAGTTAGAAGAAAAAGAAAAAATAAAACAGTGAGCGCGCCGCCGCGCGAGCTAGTAGAGAGCGTGGAATATAATGATTTAACGGACTGCACCTTTTACATAAATAAATACAACCTACATTCTATTGATAAAAAAAAGGAGGACTATACCTAAAACAGTACACATATTATTAAGTATATAAAAACAATTATAATACCCATTAAAGAAGTTGACAAATATAAACTCTCGATTTTCTTCCTTTTAAAAATAACCTTCGTGTGTGATGATTTTCATAAAACCTTTGACCTAAGAAGTGTTGAAGAATCGAACCGTTTTATATCTATACACCGCAGATCGCACATCATTTTATTTATAACAAAAACTGAAATTATGTAACTACTTTTTATTTTGAAATCTACAACCTCCAAAGAGCTTCAGTACTACACTTTTCCACGTCTAAATTTTTTATAATTATACTATCAACCTAAACACATTCAAGGATGTACAGTTATTTTAACTTTTAGCACTATTTCAACTTAAATTACACTATACAGTGTCGCTTGGTCAATTCACATTACTTGAAAACTACCCTTTTGTCCAGCTCTTCGGTTGCAACAAGTACTAGAACGCTTTTAAGGAGAGGCGCGCGCGTGAGAGCTTACTCTATTCCAACTTAATAAGTTTGAACAACAATACATTACTACAAACGATAGATAAAATAAAATATTCAGAAACTAAGTGATAGTGTGACCGAACAGCGCGATACGAATAACTATACAACTAATCTAACTAATCTATATGAGAGATAA
Source organism: Stictocephala bisonia (assembly GCA_035578905.1). NCBI lineage: Eukaryota > Metazoa > Arthropoda > Insecta > Hemiptera > Membracidae > Stictocephala > Stictocephala bisonia. The sequence goes on along the minus strand of JAQJVL010000275.1, from coordinate 847,584 downwards.
TATACTATGAGTAAAACAACAATACTAATAACTATTACTTCGTAGATATTACATTATTACAGAGAAGCGAGCTATTCATGGAAAAAACTTTTGTTTATCTAGAAAAACAAATATTATATAAACCTATTAAACTATACTGGATATCACATCTATACGATCAAAGTTAATTCAATAGATGAATTTAATATAAGTACGAAAGTCAATAAAAACGTGAAAACAATCCATATATTACTCCCTTTTACCCTTCATCGCACGTTTGAAAATATTAAAAACCACAAAACTTATTACCTGCCCTTAATCTCCATTTCATTTCAACGTTTTTTGAACATACTAATCAAACACCTTATTGACGAGCGCGTGCTGTAAATATCACTTTCTATCCATATAAACGTGCGAGACGTGGCCTAAAAAATGGGGGCTATCTTTTGAAAGAAATCGTTATAAACATCATACACCTCCGTGCATTAGAATTTTAACAAGTGAAAACATTCGTTTTTCTGAAACTGGATTAAAAACTTGTAAAAACACAACCAATGTATAGCATATGAACGCAAGTCCACATTCACGAACCATAATAAAAGAATATCACACCACCAACCCTTACTCTTCGTCAAAATTGAACAATAACGATATATCATAATTCCCAAACAACAACAAATATTTATACTCTTACCGTGTGTCGCGATGAGAGTCGAGAGATAGTAATATCGAAGAAATAACAAATAACGATTGGCTCGTTGGATCAACGTTCCGTCATAAACAATCCCATGGCGTATGTTTTGACGAATCAATTTCAAAATATAGGTACAGTGATCAACCAAAAAATGTTGCATTTGTCTATACATTTAAATTAGCATCTATAACTCCGAAGATGTAAAACTTTGATGTCCAGATTTCGCACTGAAAAGACACTTAACTCCTGGACTCATCGAAACTTTGAATTGTATGTACCTTTTAATTATTACTGGGATTGCTGAATTCAGATGAATAATAATAAATAAAGAACAAAATTGGTTGTATTGAAACTCTAACATAAAGATTGTATCGAAAGCAGCTGGCAGAACAACTATCAGATAGAATAAACCTAACATTACAAGATGTTTGAGAAGCCACAAAATGTACGCTATGTAGCTCGCGCTCGTCAGAATTAAACTTTGAAAAAGTTAAAATCGGTTAGAATATAATCCTTCAGAATGATTCATGAATATCCTTTTTAAATACCATCAACTCAACGACACACAGATATAACTACACACACTTGGAAAAGCAATACTGATATTCATTGCAAACAATAAGAAAAATTGTAACTTACCGCAAACCTGGTATTTTCACATTCAAAATACAAATTGTATGTATATCCTAATTCCAGTGTTATACTTATGGCAACTTTAATATATCTTTTTTGAAAAGAAAGTTACAGTTTTTACGATATGTACCTAGTGTTCAAATCCTACTACTATAACAACATCCCCTCTCTAATCCTCAGATTTGTTAGTTAAGCACCGATTTTAAAATTGATTTGTTCAAAACAAAATGAATCGTAATCTCAAATGTATATCAAATTAAAATGAATTTCAGAAATAACGCGAGCGCGTCGCGCTGTGCTCTATTGTTTAAAGTTTTACATGATAAAATTGTAACATACACACCTTTCATATTAAAATCAGGGTTAAAAATCTTACCCCACCACAACATCCGATTTTAGAGAGTGTATCGACATGAACCACGTCATCTTGTGTTGTCCCGCGTTTGTAACATCGCATATTACACTATTTTCCTCTACACAACAATTGCGGAATTACTCCGTTACTAGAGGAAAATAAACCTATAGCAAAGTTATTAAAATTAACGAGTTTTTAAAAGTTTAGAAAAAAAACAACAAACAAAGAAGACAATCAATACAAAATAAGAACCAACCATAAGTCGGGCGCGAGATCGCGCGCTGCGCGCGCGGAGAAGTTTAAAAACATTGCCACAAAATACTAACTAATGTTTTTCTAATCTTTTATCCCACAAATCACATGGTTTCAATAAATATTCAATGACTGAAAAATCAATAATTGATTCGACCAGACGTATCTAACCAGTCCAAGGGTTACGTTCTCTACTAAGCCTGAATCTCTCTAAAAACATTTACATCTAATAAATATTCTACCTCAACAACGGTTTGTAAGAAAACAAACATTTACTTTCTATATGAACAACGAATCGAATTAGTTAAACAACGATGCCAGTTACATAACCATTAACTTGACTCACATGAAATTAATGTATACTTACACGGTGAAGAATTCCACAATCTTCAAATGTGCATCGTCACCCATGTACCAGATACATGAAAAATTTATTTTCTTGCTCTATCATAAAATTTACTGTGACACGTTGAAAAAGAACACCGATAAACCCATACTCTACGACTGGTGACTCGCATGAGAGAGAGAGCTCACGCGCAGAGCCTCTGATTTATATTGTGACAATGAGAGAGACTTTAAAAACACCGTAAAGCAACAGAAGAAGAAGAAATGTTGGAAAGTAGAAAACAAGAATCCTCAAAAATCAACAAGTTAATTGATTAAATACAATAAAATAAAAACTTTGATAAATAAAAAAAAAAAAAATTATTAAAGTGGTAGCCTACCATTGTCCCACTTAAATATACACCACGCTCTGTAACTGGTACCCTGATTAAAATACCTACCGTGGGGTGGAAAACAGTTGTTTCTGCGTACCGACATCCGTGCATGAGATTAATATAATACACAAACCTTGTGTATAGATTTTTCGAAGCGTTCTGAAACATATGGGTAAGATTGTATTAGCAAAATTAAGTAATTTAGAATTTCTTGCACTCTTTTTGTTTAACCCATTTATGTTGTACCTCCGTTCTCCTTACAAACAAAATTCAAATCAATAAAGAACAAACCATGATACAAAATCCTCAGTCATACATGTATGAAGCTATATTAGCTACACTAAGCTACACATAAAAGTTTTCATTTTTGTAGAACAATATATTGGTTATTGACACATAATTAAAATTAACTATACAACGATACACTACGAAAAATCTACAAATATATGATAGACAGGACTTACAAACATCAAGTCATATTTTGTGTAAATACTAACAAGTCCTAAACAGACATCAGAGTGGTGCATTACGCAACGCGTACCTTTAGCGATTACTTATGGCGGAAAAATATTTGATGGTGTCTGTGTACCCGAGTTATTAATGTACCGGTAGTGTTCGTCGCATCATCCCCGCGTGTCGCGTAGAGCGAGGAGCGAGAGGCTAGCGCGTGAGGGTGGAGGCACAACTTATCTGAACACAGCAACGAACTACTAATGTCAACACCACCGCAAAGCATCTCTCCAACACTATGTGAGAGTGCGGTAAATTCAGACACACATCGAATTCCAGCTTTCTATTTACAAAGTATGTTCAACGTAAAGAGAAAACCACACTACATAGTACACAACCAAGGAAGATGAATACAACCACGAGAACGTTTGTTTCACTCTCAAGGCCGCCTTCAAACAATTTTAGTGTAAGGCAATATGTCAATGTTTCACCGAAACATTGTTCATTCTACTGATTAATGGGATTTGCGAACATTCAACTATCCTTGTCTGTTCCACATCACGTGAAACAACTCTACAGAACATCGTCAACTGCTAGTCTCGCACGAATGATGGATTTTTGTAAATTAATTTTTGTATTTACGTTATTTTACAATTTAATATTTGGTTGTAAATAAAAAAAAAAAAGATAAAACCGAGCACGGCAGTATACTGAAAGATAAAATACTCCTGTGTTGGTTTTTAAAAACCAATATTCGTACCTTGACCTACATCGGACATGTATAATTTTTGCTGTTTAGTTTTGAACTAACACTTTAACTCCTTTTTATTTTTATCCCTCTTCTTACCACAAATTCATTTATTTAACTTTTTTTCTTTGTTTGTTAAGTAATACATCTCGTCAGCTCACGTGAACATGAACACAACTTTTTTTTGTCTTGACCATTTAAAACTCTAATCCACATGAGTTTATACGTACAAGTACAAACTTAAATGGATGGCACATACGCTAGTCTTATGAAGATATCACATTGATGTTCATCGAAATTACCTCGACTTGGACACAGTTTCATAGAATCTTTATCAATTAAAAAAACTGTACCCATTTTAAACATGACCTCAATCTGAAGATTTATACAACACTCTGATGATAGAATAAAAGCGAACCCTTTTCCTAATAAAGAGACATAGTTGATGTGGTAAAGTATGGTAAAGTAGTAGTGGTGGGAAGAAACCGATCCCTAGCACTCTGCGCTACATCACTTCGCTCCACTGCCGAACAGTGCAACCTCTCCTCCTATTACAACAACAGACAAGTTGAAATAATTGACGCTCGCAGTATCAAGATGATACATGAGAGAGCGAGAGCGAGAGCAGCGCGCGCCGAGCGAGCGCCACGATAATAAAATTTTCTCTTACACATTATAATAACGAAATTCAAATAACAAATATAGCACTACATCTTCTATATTAACATTTGGCTATCACAATTGAATTAAATAACAATGAAGTTTTTTGCAACAACGAAAGCAACAACATCTATCGTCAGACTTTGGTTTTTGTACCACCACCACACCCAACAGCTCGCGCTCGCGCTAGCGTGAAATGAACTGAACTAGAGTAAAAAGAAGAAAACAAAATATAAATTACAACATTATCCGTATTATTTGTTTCCAGTGTTGCCAACCTATAAAATTCCTCACAAAATTTCCACACTTCAAAATTACCTCACTCACACACACAATACCACAATCTTTTACGAATTATTTTCGTTACAATACTATTGTTGTTGATTACAAATTTATGTTTCTTCCAAAACAAATACAATCTTAGTACGATGTATTTCGTTTTTGAGTAACCAATTTTTGTAATCACTACAAAAATTATTGTAACAAACAATAATTTCTTACAAATCCTTTTAAAACTTACTTATGACCTTGAATACTTTAAAATCGTGACGTCACCAATTCACGTCACCTGCTCCACCTCAGCTACCATCAGCGACTCTGAATATACGCACCACTTTTCTTTAAATTTTTACAACCGAAGTTCATCAAATAGTGCGTGCTCTCACCCTAGTTCACACTATCTGCCTATAACGGTAGATGAATCATCTTATACCACAGATAACGAACTCAACTTTTATTTGTCTGTTATCACTACTATTTTACCCTTTTTTTTTTTGTATAACAATTATGAACACAGACTTATAATGCAAATTGATAAAAGTTATACAATTGATTTTAAATCCTCAAGAAAATGAATGTCACAACAATAAAAATTATAAAATTTGATGTTATCTTACTGTTATTTAATTTCAACTAATCAAGTTTTTTTCACTTTACGTGTAAATTTTGCCATAAATTACATTTTAATTTCTAGCTACCCTAACCGAAACCTAATCTTCTAACACTATTCACCTTTGTACAGAAACAAACAAAGCATTATCAAACCATATCCTCCTCTTTATGATGCTAAACAAGGGTTAAATAATTACATTCCAAACGAGAACCGCTCTTTTTTTTTTACCGCATTCAAAGTAAGTTAAATTGAATGATGTTCAATTTTTATATAAATCCAATCCATTACTACATTGTCCAATGTCAATACAGCAGAGTTTAGATCCATTTTGTATTGAAGCATTCTCAATATCTACACGATATTCCAAATCTCTTGACAGCTCTTTTTCGATGCGATAGAGCGCGAGAGCGCGAGAGAAAGAAAAAATATTTGGTTGTCTTATTTATTTTAATTAAATTAAATTTCTCTAAGAACCATAGTGATTTCCTGATTCACATTTTTGAATATCTAATTGAGTCTTAACTAAAGTTTTTGTATCTTCACAACCCTCATTCGATCTTCTTAAAATCATCACTTCTTATATTTTTGAATCTTAAACCTTTGACCCTTTAAATTCACTTCCTAACACTAAACCTATATATACAATCAACAAACAAAAAAATAAATAAAAATGTCCACACCTCTTTAGTATATACCTTTCCCCAGTAAAGTCCTATTTCAAATAATATTACTAAAAAAAAAAAACAATCAAAATTATTTATCATTCTTATATATAAGGCCAAATTTTAATAGAATTTTCGCAGTTCCTCTTTTAGTTATACTTATACACTCTTATATTGCTATATACCTATTATATATTTGTTTTCTAAATAAATCACTTCCAGATTTACAAACCCTTTCCCAAGTGCTAACGACAGCCCACTTCAGAAAAGCTTACATGGCGCACTCCCCACCACTCACAGTATACTATTGAGCTTTAACAACATTAACGTTGTATTACTGGATCCTCACGCACACTACCCACAAAGTACTAGTTATGCTTAGACAACATAACTTTGTTATTACGATCGCTCACTCACACGACCTCACAAATACTAGTGGATCAAAGACAACATTTACTTTTATTACGCATCCTCACCCTCACAAGACCTCACAAATCTAATTGATCTTAACTACTTAACTTTGTGATTCAATTTCTGCCCTAAGTTCGTTCACATTCATAATACATACCTTAAAAAAGGAATACTATGCGACAAAATATAAAAAGACCATTACTATCCAACAAAAACAAAATATTTTCCTGTTTCTATTCCTTAACTATTTATAATTTCCTTATTAAAATTTTCTCCTAGATTTTACTATCTCTTTATAGACTTAAATCAATTTGTTTAGATATTCTTTCTTATATTCTCCCTTTCTTCATGTTTTCTATTTACTTTTTCCAACAGTAATTTACTATTTCTCTTACTGAATAATTTTCTTTGTAGAGAGTTTGAATGCAATTTGTTCCATAACTGCTCCCCCCAGCATATGTAAAATCGTTAACACATCCTTGAACTTTAGGACTGCACGTTCACCACTGATACCACTCTCGCACTATCAACACTGCTCGTCACGTATCCACCACCCACGTTTGACCTTAGGTCATTACTATTGTTGTACTCTTTATCAGCCAAGGTACCGTAGATTAATTTACTTAACAACGTCACCCCGCCGCGTCGACTTGTCCTTCAGTGTTGTTTTTCTGAACGTCACCGTATTTATTAAATTAATTTATTTAGTTGTGTCAAAATTGTCGAAAGACCTGCCGATCAATCAGAAACCTATCGTTTTGTACAAGTCTGATACCACTACGGCTCTGTACACTCCCAAGGTAACGTAAGTACGCAAAGAACTGTG